>BQMB01000300.1:0-381425 GCA_027943415.1 Closterium sp. NIES-67 | reverse complement strand
CACTGCACCCGCACTGCACCGCACTGTACCGCACTGCACCGCACTGCACGCACTGCACCGCACTGCACGCACTGCACTGCCCTGCACTGCACTGGACTGTTCCTGATGGCGGCGGAGCTTCGCTTCGACGCTGAAGGCAGCCCCTAGAGTTCGAGGCGTGGCTTGCCGACCTCCGCCGCCAACTCACTGGCCAGCGGCAGGATGGTGAACCGCTTTCCGCACACCTTGACGGTACGCTCCCCTGCCCAGACCCCCCTGCTATTCTGCCCGCTGACCCCACACCCACTGAGCGTGAGTCTACTGCTGCCACTGCCCGTGCGCGCTCTGTCTGGCTTTCTCGCGATGCTGTCGCCCAGCTTGCCATTAGCAACGCCCTCCCCCATCCGAGCGTCCTCGCTTTAGGTCCCTCACTACTGCTCTCAGGCATACTTAGATGCTGTCATCAAGCGCTATTCCACCCCTCCGGCTGCCTCGGTGGGTCGCCTGATCCTCCGATGCTCTTTCCTGACCTTGCATCTTTCCCCACTGTCTCTGACCTCGCTGCCCACCTGCGCTCGATAGATGAGACCTGGCGCGCTGCCTGCACTGACGCCAGCTTAGAGCCCACCAGCCGCCCATTACCTCTACCCTCTACCTGCTTGCCACCCGCCTCCCTGACCGCCTTGCTGTCGCCCGCGACCGCTTCCTTAGCGTTCACCCCGCAGACCTCACCCTCACTGACTTTGTAGACACCCTGACTGTGATAGAGACCCGTCACCGCTCCATCGCCCAGGCGAGCGGTGTCGTGCCGGTCCCTATCTTTCAGGGTTGTGCCCCCGCTCAGTGTACCTTCTCCGACGGCTCTGCCGCAGTGGCTGAGACTGCTGCTGCAGCGCAGTCCGTTCGGGGAAGGGCCGCCGCCCCAAGGCTGGGCGCGGCGGAGGAGGCGGCGGGGGTGCGGGCGGGGGTAGTGGTGGGGTCGGGTCGCCTGGTGCTGGAGCGGACGAGGGGACCCTGCCCAGTCAGCTGAGTCGCCGCCCCTGCAGTGCAGCAGCCGCAGCAGCCGCCGCAGTCGCAGCCTTCGCAGCAGCCGCAGCAGCCGTCGCAGACGCGGCAGACGAGTGTCCTCCCGCCAGGGTGGCCCGGCGCTGGCGTGGCCGGGCGCATGGTGGTGTGCCGCGTGGTGGCTCTGGCGGCGGGCGTTGTCAGTACCAGATCCAGACCGGTCCTCGCCGCGGCTTCGTTTGCGGTAAGCTCGGTCACTCCACTCCCCGCTGTTTTCGTCGCCTGGACGACCTCTTTCGTCACACTTCGGCCCGTCGCCAGACCTCCCGGACTGGCAACGTTTGCTTAGTCGTCAGATTCAGATTTTTGATATGGACATGGATGCCATTGTTTCGGCTCTGCATGTGATGTATGCTGATGACTCTAGTGTGCTTCCCGCTTATTACTCACTGTTGCCTAGTGTATGTGTGCCTAGCTTAGCCTCCCCTGCTGCGTCAGGCGTAGGATCCCCTGCTTTGTGTAGCCTTGGTGCTTCCGCCGTCGTTCCGTCGCCAGACCCCTCGGCTTCGCTTTCCTTCACCTTGGACTCTGGCGCCTCTCGGTGTTTCTTCCGCGACTCCACCACCCTGACGCCGCTTCCTGTTCCTGCTGCCGTTTCTCTTGCTGACCCCCTCCGGCGGTCCGGTAGTCGCCCGCTGTTCCACCACCCTTCCCTGTCCGGCGGTTCCTTCGGGTTCTCTTACAGGTCTGCATATCCCCTCGTTCTCCAGGAACCTAGTTGGTGTCGGCTGCCTCCAGGACCTTGGCGTCACCACTACGTTCCTGGTCACGAGCGGTATGCTGTCTGTACCGAGGCCGCCACTGGTGCCCCCCCTGTCCACGTTCCCCCGGGACCCGGTGTCCGGCCTGTTCACTCTGGACACCGTGACCCCCCCGGCTGGAGCGCCCCTCAGGTGGCTGCGTCTACCCAGGTTGCTGCTGCCTGCTCCTGTCGCTCCCTCACTCACCCGACCCTCCTGTGGCACCACCGCCTAGGTCACCCTGCGCTCCCCGCGTCTGCGTCACATGTCTCAGCACGGTCTCGTCCTTGGTCTCCCAGGTTCGCTCCCCGCGTTTCCTCCTCTCCAGCCCCACCTTGCACGCCTTGTGTCGAGGGTCGGCTTCGCCGTGCCCCTCACTCCTCCTCGTTTCCCCCTACCGCCGCGCCGCTGCAGACCCTGCACCTGGACGTCTGGGGCCCCGCCCTTGTCCCTGGGCCGCGTCGAGAGCGCTACTTCCTTGTGCTTGTCGACGACTTCACTCGTTACACCACCGTCTTTCCCCTGGAGCGCAAGGCCGACGTGCCTGGCGCTCTCATCCCCTGGCTTGTCTCTGCGCGTGTCCACCACGGTCTCCCTGTCTTGCGTCTTCACTCCGACCGTGGTGGCGAGTTTGCCTCCGGTGTCCTTGGTCGCTTTTGTCGTGCGGAGGGCATCACCCAGACGTTCACCCTACCGGACTCCCCACAGCAGAATGGGGTCGCTGAGCGACGCATCGGTTTGGTCATGGAGGTCGCTCGCACCTCCATGATCCATGCCGGTGCACCCCATTTTCTGTGGCCGTTCGCTGTGCGCTACGCTTCTCACCAGCTTAACCTGTGGCCGCACCCTCATCAGCCGCAGGTTTCGCCGACCCGTCTTTGGACTGGGTCCCCTGGTGACGCGTCTGCGTTCCACGTCTGGGGCTGCCTTGCTCACGTCCGTGCCTCCGGCACGGACAAGCTCACTGCCCGCACCCTTCCCTGCGTCTTCCTTGGTTTTCCCCTTGACGCGTCCGACTAGCACTTTTACCACCCGCCGTCTCACCGCTTCTTTCACTCTCGTGACGTCACCTTTGACGAGTCCGCCTCCTACTACCGCCGCTTTCCCCACCGTGGTCCCCCGGTTACCCCCCCCCTGTTCCTGGTCACCCCTTCCCCGGTGGTCCCTGCCCCTCCTCCTCCTCCTCCCCGTCCCGCCCCTCTGGTGTGTCCCACGTCACCCCCCTTCCGTCCGTGGACCCGATTGAGGAGTCTTCTGCCTCTGGTGGCCCTCCTGTGCAGTCCTCGCCGGCCGCCCCTCCCCAGGTGTCCCCTCCCCAGTCCCCTCCTCCACCGCCCCTACCGCTGCTGCAGCCGTCGTCGTCGCCGCCGCCGCCGCGCCGCCGTCGCCTCCGCCGCCGCCGCCGCCGCCGTCGCAGCCCCCGTTCGCCGACTCTGGGGGTGCTCGTCCCGGTCGCCTTGGGGGTGGTCCCTCTGGGGGTGCTGGTGTGGAGAGTGCCGGTGGTCGCCGAGGAGCAGCTTGCGGTCCAGGTGTCGCCGTTGTGCCGCCGCAGCAGCGGTCCCCGCCGGTGTCCGCCCTTCGCCTGCTCGGCCTTCCGTCCCCCGACCCTGCGTCGGTTCCTCCCCGACCGTCTCCTCCTCTTCCTGTCTACGGCCCTGTTTTCCCTCCGCCAGACTCGTCCCCGGCTCGTCTCCCCCCTCGTTCCCCTCCTGTGTCCCCTCCCCTGTCTCCTGACCCGACTCCTCCGTCGCACGTCTGGTCTCACCGCCCCTCCCGTGCTCGTCCTGCCTCGCCTGTCTTGCGCTCCCACCCTATGTTGCTTCGTTCCCACGCGTCTCGTCCTCCCCTTCTCCCGTCGCCTCCTCCGTCCTCCCTTGTTGTTGCGCCCCCCCCGCTGTCCGACTACCTTCGTGCCGCTCGTCCTCTCGTCCCTCGGGTCCTTGCCTCTCTCGTTACCGACCCGTCTGTTCCGGTCTCGTGCCTTGACGCTCTTGTCGCTGCTGTCGCTGACTTCGCCTCTACCCGCCGCCTTGACTACGCCACCGCTCTGGTCTCTGACCCTGCCTGTCCTCCGTCTGTCGGGGGTGCTCCTGCCCTTGGCAGTGACGTCCTGGAGGACCGCCAGTTCGAGCTTGCTTTCCTGTCTGAGGCTGCTCCCCATCTCTGTTCCATGCTGCTAGTCCCTGAGGGTGACCCAGACGCTTTCGACATCCCGACCCCTCGCACTTACGCTGAGGCGACTTCGGGACCCTGGGCCTCACAGTGGATAGCTGCCATGGAGCAGGAGATGGCATCTTGGAGATCCACCGGCACCTTCGTCGACGCAGTTCCCCCACCTGGGGTGAACGTAGTCGATGGCCGCTGGCTCTTCAAGGTGAAGCGCCCTCCTGGAGAGCCGCCTGTCTTCAAGGCGGGCTATGTTGCTAGAGGCTTCAGTCAGCGCGAGGGGGTGGACTTCTTCCAGACATTCGCTCCGACCCCGAAGATGACTACTCTTCGGGTTCTGTTACACGTAGCTGCTCAGCGTGACTACGAGCTTCACTCCCTCGACTTCTCCACTGCCTTCCTTCAGGGCAGCCTACACGAGCAGGTCTACCTGCGTCGCCCTCCGGGCTTTACTGGCACCTTCCCTCCTGGGACCCAGTGGCTCCTGCGGCGCCCCGTCTACGGCCTGCGCCAGGCTCCCCGTGAGTGGCACGACACTCTTCGTGCTACCCTTGCTGACCTGCAGTTCCTTCCGTCTTCCGCAGACCCTTCACTCTTCGTTCGTGCTGGCCAGCCTCCGTTCTACATCCTTGTTTACGTCGACGACCTGGTCTTTGCCACGGCAGACAGGGACGCACTGGCCTCCGTGAAGGCAGAGCTGCTGAAGAGTCACACCTGCACTGACCTTGGAGAACTGCGCCGTTACCTTGGCTTGCAGATCTCCAGGGACAGAGCTGCGCGCACCATCACCCTGACTCAGTCACACTTGGTGCGCCAGGTCCTTCAGAGGTTCAGCCTTCAGTTCTCCTCTGCACAGCCCACCCCTCTGCCTGTAGACCACAGACTCTCCGCTCCAGTACCTGAGGAGGTGGTAGAGCCCAGTGGCCCCTACGCAGAGCTCGTGGGTTGCCTCATGTACCTGATGACTTGCACTCGCCCTGATCTCGCATACCCTCTCAGCATCCTGGCGCGCTTTGTGGCCACAGGCAGACACCGACCGCAGCACTGGTCTGCCGCTAAGAGGGTTCTGCGTTATCTTGCTAGTACATCGGGCATGGGGTTAGTGCTTGGAGGACGCAGGCCAGTGGTCCTTACTGGACACACAGACGCTTCGTGGGCAGACGACGCTGAGACACTCAGGTCTACCCAGGGCTACTGCTTCAGCCTTGGCTCAGGTGCCGTCTCGTGGAGAGCTACTCGCTCCTCGTCTGTTGCACAGTCCAGCTGTGAGGCTGAGATCTACGCTGGTGCCATGGCGGCACAGGAGCTCCGCTGGCTGACCTTCTTGCTCACTGACTTAGGTGAGCGGCCTAGCTCTGCCCCGGTCCTGTTCGCTGACAACAGGGCCATGATCCTCCTGTGTCAGGAGCCTCGACTCGAGGGCAGAGCGAAGCACATTCAGCTGCGGTATTTCCTCCTGCGTGAGCTACAGCAGCGACGTCAGGCTCGCGTAGTACACTTGGCCTCAGGTGCCAACACAGCTGATATCTTTACGAAGGCGCTTGCGCCTAAAGATCATCAGCGGCACTGTGTACAGCTTGGTCTAGTTCCTGTCGCTTCTCACTTGCTAGGACCTTGACTTGTACTGTCCTTTATATGTATACTCAGACTGGACTTGTGTCCTCTCCCAGTGGCTGGACTAGTAGTGCCGCCCTGGTCTTGTTCTTGCCTTGTCTGTACTCCTTCTGACTGGTCTCTCAGACCCTTGTCTCAGAGGTTGGACTAGTAGTGCCGCCCTGAGCTGCTTGTTTAGGGTATTCCCCTATGCAGTCTAGAGGGTGTGTCAAACATCTGCATTTGTCATGTTTGTATAGACTGTATAGGGTTACCTCTTAGAGGGTACAACACTTAGGTATATTTGTGTGTACTCTCACTTTACCATCAATTCAATTTTCAATTATGATAGAAGTAACCCCCGGCCGACGAGGAACGTTTTCCCGCTCGCGCCAGCCCAATTTCGTCATCATTGCGACTGGCGCGATATTTTTCCTGAGCTCCAGGCGCAGTTCAAGCGAAAAAAAAACGCAAAATGCCCAAATTAAAATTCATTTAAAATTTGTCTGTCGAGAAACACGAAAAAAAAACGATATTGTTTCGAAGCACATACTTTCGTCACAGAGGATAGCGCATCCCGCGATGATCAAAAAATGGCGGCTTTGTCTCTACCGCATTTACAGTCCCAAAGAAAAGTCAAGCCATAAACTTCTTGTCACTCCCGAGTCGCCGGAAAACAATAACATATATAGATAGCTACGGAGGTTTATTTTTGCGAAATGAATATGTTTAAAAGCACATCAAGGTGTTCAAATTATATAAGTTATAATTTATATAGGCTTGGTAGGTTGTTACTGAACCTTTTCTATAGAGGGTACAAACCCCTCCTTGTACTCCTCTCTCTTCCTAATCCATCTCACTTTTCTCTCCTCAACTTTCCTAGCACCTAAAACCTCTCGCCTTTCTCATGGCTCCTCCTAGCTCCTAGCTAAACCTTGTGCCATTCTATGGCTTCCTAGCTAAGCTAGTCTTTTGACATGGTATCAGAGCAGGACGTCCTTCCTGGGCCTGCTCCCCTCCGTGCTTCCGCTGCGTTCTCGTTTACTGCCTTCCGACTTCCTGCGGTGCCGCCGTGGCGGCCATGCCCGTTCCTGCCGTGTCGTCGCGTCGTGACGCGTAGCGTCGACGCCACACTGCTGTGACGGCGCCGTGCTTACCATCGCAGCGGCGACGTCCCACCGCTGCATCGACGCCGCGATGTAACGGCGTCGTAATGCTGCCGTGGCAGCGTCGTCGGACGGCAGCTTGCCGCGCGACGTTCATGGCGCCGCCACACCTGCTGCCCGCACGCCAGCCTCAAGCGTGAGGCTGGACCACGCCCCGCCCCCCTTCCCCTGTGTCCTGTATCTTGCCGCAGCCGACGGCTGATTCCCGCCGGCCGTCCCACCCTCGCGGGGTCTGGCCACGTCACCGAGAGGTGCGGGTGCCGCCGCCGCCGCTGCCGCTGTTGTCGAAGCCGCCGCCGCCGCCGTTGTCGCCGCAGCCCCTGCGGTCGACTTCGCCGCCTCACGCACCGTGGGGTCGACCGACCTAGTGTAGCTGTCCCTGTGGCTGGAATGGGGGTGCTAGGTTAGGGGGATGTGTGGTGTGTTGGGTGGGTGTGTGACTACCAAGCCTAGGGGGTGTGTTCAAATTATATAAGTTATAATGTATATAGGCTTGGTAGGTTGTTACTGAACCTTTTCTATAGAGGGTACAAACCCCTCCTTGTACTCCTCTCTCTTCCTAATCCATCTCACTTTTCTCTCCTCAACTTTCCTAGCACCTAAAACCTCTCGCCATTCTCATGGCTCCTCCTAGCTCCTAGCTAAACCTTGTGCCATTCTATGGCTTCCTAGCTAAGCTAGTCTTTTGACACAAGGTACTCTCTGAACCGCATTTAATTTTGTATTAATTTCAATACAACAAATCTATTATAAGTCTGGCGATTGTCTTTTGATTTTCCAACAAATGTATTTACCGGAAAAAATTTCCGCCGAATCACAACTCTACAGGACTTGTCATGCTCGAAACAAATTAGCGCACGCACAATACTGTTTAGTATTCAAGCCCCATTGGCTCAACACCGATCCCAAATAGATTTGCCCTTTCGTATCAAATGTTTTCGTTGTTTTTTTTGTTTTTTTTTTTGCGTTTGTTAATGTTTCAAAAATGTCGCACCCGATGTGCGGCCCGCTGTAACCCAATTTGCTTATGTGATATAAATGCTCAAGGTCTCAATTTTGGAATTTTGTGTGTGCGAAGTCTAACGATTTTTTATTTGGGAATACTTTTCGTAGTTCTCTCGAACTGCGCCTGGAGCTTGGGAAAAATATCACGTCAGCCGTAATGATGAAGAAATTGGGCTGGCGCGAGCGGGAAAACGGTCCTCGGCGGCCGGGGGTTACTTGTACTGACCATTCGTGGAACTTTTTTCCTGCAGTTTCCGACTAACGATGGAACCCGACTGATTAAACATGTTACAAACTCGCTAATTCTGATTGTTTATATCGTGTCACTGACCGTACATGTTATCGAGACCCCTAATACTGAGCGCCAGTATACTTTCCCACATAACAATGTTGATTATAGCAAGAGCATAAAGGGTTCATATACCATAATCTCCCAGCATGATTACCCCCCCCAAAAAGGGACCCTTGGTCTTTTTTCCGGACCATGGGTCGTACGGTAATATCGTGAAGGGATTGTGAGGACCCGCTGTTTGGGGTAAATCATTTGAGGACCCCCGATTTCCCTTAAGAATGTATTTGTACTTATTTTTAGCTCCAGATTTTGGTCACGCGTTCGAAGCGCCCCCGTTTGCTTGTGCACCTAGCTGTCAGAAAAGCCTTCGCGCAGCGTCCAAGGCTAGGGATTCAAGGGTATTTCACCCTGATTACCCTTGCCAGCGGCCGTATTTTTGGGATTACCCTGATTTTGTAAGGCTATTTTACTTCTGACCCTTAGTAAAAAAGTGTAAGGGTTGTATTATCCTGCTGTAGTAAGGGGCCTCCCACTTTACCATGCCCAGTCAGGGTGCGACGTAATATACCCTGTAACAGAAAACTACAAGGGTCGCTGATTCGACAGCTGTAGAATCTGCGGTTTCGGCGAATACCGTCCAGGCATTCCCGCCCACCGATAGTCGAACCCACCTCGCAAGCATTGCCAGTGCTCTCGCGTGGGCACCTACAGCTCTAGGCACGACAACAATCCTGCCACCACAGCAGTCCTTGCACCGCGGCAACAATCCTGCCACCGTGTAGATATGTATAACTAGTTCATGTAGGAATATGGTGTTAAATTATATTTGTTATATAATTGTAGGCTTCGTAGGTGTTACTGAACTCTATTATAGAGGGTACAACTCCCTCCTTGTATGCCTCTCTCTTCTATTCCATCTCTTTTCTCTCGTCAACTTCTCGCCCCTCTAGCTCCTAAACCCTCACGCCATTCCATGGCCGCCTTCCTTCCTAGCTAGTAAGTTAGCCTTCGTAACATGGAATCATAGCTGTTCGTTCCTTGTGGGCCTGCTTCTCACGCTTCCGCCGCGCTCTTCTACTCTCTCTCTCTCTCGCGCTGCCATGGCGGCCGCGTCGTGCTGCTGTGGCCGCGTCGTCGTGCCGCCGGCCGCGTCGTGCTGCTGCGGCCGTCGCGACGCGCTGCCGTGGCATCGCACTGTCGTGGCGTCAACGTCAAGCCGTGGCGGCGTCGGCATCAACGTCAAGCTGTGGCGGCGTGACGGCGCCGTCGTGCTGCCGCGGCGTCTACGCGACAGCGCGCGGACGGCACGGACGGCAGCGGCCAGTGCCTCTTCTTAGCGCTAGCCAGCACGCCCGCTAGCAGCCAGCGCGCCACACGGGGCGGCACGCTCCAAGGCTCCGCTGTTG
The DNA here is from genome assembly GCA_027943415.1 of Closterium sp. NIES-67. Classification (NCBI taxonomy): domain Eukaryota; kingdom Viridiplantae; phylum Streptophyta; class Zygnematophyceae; order Desmidiales; family Closteriaceae; genus Closterium; species Closterium sp. NIES-67. The sequence continues at coordinate 372,013 of BQMB01000300.1, read as the reverse complement.
AAGCCCCGCCACCCTTCCCCTGCATCCCCTCTTCCTTGCCGCAGCCGATGGCAAATTCGCGCCGGCCGTCCCACCGTCGCGGAGCCCGGCCACGCAGCCGAGTGCTGCGAGCTCCGCCACCGCCGGCAGCTGTCGTCGAAGCCTCCGCCGCCGCAGCCGGTGCCGCTGGCCACGCCGCCGAACGCCGCCAGTGCCGCCGCTCTCGACGCCACCGCCGTTGCCGCAGTTGCAGCCGATGTCCTCGTTGTCGACGTCGCCCCGCCTCACGCGCCGTGGGGTTGACCATGCTGAAGTAGCAGTCGCTGTTACTGTGTATGGGGGTGCTAGGTTGGGGGGTGTGGGTGTGTGTGGGCTTGCCACTACCAAGCCTAAGGGGTGTGTTAAATTATATTTGTTATATAATTATAGGCTTGGTAGGTGTTACTGAACTCTATTGTAGAGGGTACAACTCCCTCCTTGTATGCCTGTCTCTTCTATTCCATCTCTTTTATCTCGTCAACTTCTCGCCCCAATAGCTCCTAAACCCTCACGCCATTCCATGGCCGCCTTCCTTCGTAGCTAAGTTAGCCTTCGTAACATATGGTACTGTTTCTAGATGTAACTAGATTTGAGACTAATTGTGAACATGAAGAGCTCTGTTATTAGAGAACAGGGTATCTTGCAAATCACCCTTCCTACATCACTGTACTTTTTCTTTCCAGACCGAACACCTTGATTTTGCCAGGGTGCCGCGAAAAATGCCCCAGGAGCAAGGGTAAAAAAACCATGCTACCCTGATTCCTATGGGTGCCTCAAAACCAATCCCTGGCCCTTGCCGCGTCAGCACAGGGGTTTCCTGCAGTAGGCCTACAGAAAATTGACCACAACAGGAATTTGAATCGTGAGCACGACTCAAAATTAGTTTAGGGGCACCCTTAGTAATCAGTGTCAAGGTTTCAGCTAGGATTTAGGGCTGTCTAAGAATCAGACGGGGTTTCAAACTTTGGTCTGACAATCAGACGGAAAAAATCAAGGAGTCTGAGATTTCAGACGGAAATTTTACACTGGTCATAAAATTCATACGAAAATTTTGCGTCACTTGTAATTTCGTCACTTGTAATTTCGACCTTGATTTGTTCGTTTTTTTTCTAATAGCGTTTTCTTACGAAACTCTTCCCATGCTACCCAATTCCCAGACTCGGTCCTCGCTTAGGAGCACGCTCGAAGGTTTTCTTGTCAAGCTCACTTCGTTTCTGTATCACATTCTCAACCGCTTTGTTTCTGCTCGGGTCATAATCGAACTGTAGAGATCCCCACCTCTCTGGAAAATGTGACATGCGAAGAAGTTTAAAACACGCCCTGCCTGAACCTCGACAGTCTGAACCGCGCAGAAGAGTGCAAGAGTCATAGCACAGCACTGTAGCGTGCGAGTCTTGGAACAGGCAGGCCTGTGAAGAGGCCGTAGGAGGGTTGGTTGAGGCTTGGATTCTAGAAGAAACAATTGCAGGTGGCGTGACGTATCACGTGCAGGCAGCCCCCTCTCTTTGCCTAGCAATTTCAGGGTTCCTTCTGCCCCGCCCCCAGTCTAGTCAAGCGACGAAGCAGAAAAAACAGCGTGGAAGCACGGTAGAAGGGACATAACTAGAAAAACCGGGCTGCGAGGGGTGTGTGGGGAAATGTACCTCGCAGTTAGGGACTTCGCCGATTTTTTTGGGTTGCGTGTGGTGTGTTGATGAATGACTCTGGTGTGGGAGACTTTAACCCCTTTTTTTTTGTTGCGAGGGGTGTGTGGAGGATTATCTCTTGTGTGGGGCACTTAGCCGGAAAAACTATATATTCTAGGGTGTGGGGGGAATGTATCGGGCAGTCGAGGACTTAGCAAAAAAAAAACTCGGTTGTGGGGGGGAGGGGGGAGGGATGGCGGGACGAAGAGGAATGTCTCCGACCCTCAGACGAAAAAATACGCGCTATTTGAATTATCAGACACAAGTCTACACCTGGTCTGAACTTTCAGGCTAAATCTTATGGCTTATCTGGCCGTCCATGTCAACGGTAAGCTTCCCTGCCCACCAGAGCCTACTGCTCTCTCTGACACCCCCACGCCTACTGAGGGTGAGGCTTTCACCGCTGCTGAGCTCGCCCGCTCTGTCTGGGAGTCGCGTGACATGGTTGCGCAGCTTGCTATCAGTCACGCCCCCCCCCTGTACGAGCGTCCCCACTTTCAGGCCGTAGAGATTGCGAAGGAGTACCTAGATGCACTCATTACACGCTATTCCACTCCCTCCTCCACCTCTGCCGGCCGTCTCCTCCTGCCCCTGCTCTTACCTGATCTTGTGTCCTTCCCCACTGTCGCTGAACTAGCCACTCACTTGCGCGCGCTTGAGACTAGCTACCACGTTGCTAGCTCTGAGGCTCAGCTCACTGTACTTCCTCCTGCCCTAGGTGCTACCCTATAAATCTTAGCCACGCGCCTCCTCGATCGCCTAGCCACTCCCTGCGACACCTTCCTTAGTCTTTACCCCGCTGACCTCACCCTTAGCGACTTCGTCGCCACCCTGTCGGCAATAGAGATCCGCCAGCGCACTACCGCCCAGTCTAGCGGTACTACGACGATCCCTATCTTTGAGGGTTGTGCTCCCTCCCAGTGCACTTACTCTGACATCTCTGCTGCTGTTGTTGAGACAGTCCCTGTCGCTGCAATCGCCACGGCGGCCTCAGTGCACCAGCGTCAAGGTAGAGCCCCCCGACGCCTCCAAGGGGGGCGTAAGGGAGGGAAGGGGGTTGGGGATGGTGAGGGTGGCGCTGAAGGTGGCGGTGGCAAGAGTGCTGGAAGTGGAGACGAGGGGGTGAGGGTTGGCGCCCCAGAGCAGCAACAGCAGCAGCAACAGCAGATGCAGCATCCGCAACAGCAGCAGCAGCCCTTGCAGCAGCTGCACCGGCAGCAGCACCAGCGTCCCATTCTTGTTCACCTTATGTCTCTTCGTTCTCACACGTCTTGTGCTCCTCCCCCTCTTCTCCCGTCGCCTCCTCAGCCGTCTCTCGATGTCTCCCTACCTCTTTCCTCTGACTTCCTCCATGTTGCTCGCCCTCATGTTCCTTGTGTCCTCGCCTCTCTTTTTACTGACCCGTCCATTCATGTCTCCAGTCTCGACGCCCTTGTCGCTGCTGTCGCTGACTTTGTCTCTACCCACCGCCTTGACTACGCCACTACTTTGGTCTTTGACCCTGCTCATCCTCCGTCCATCAGGGGTGAACCTGCCAAGGGCATTGACGTCCTAGAGAACAGGCATTACGAGCTAGCTTTCCTATCCGAGGCCGCTCCTCATCTCTGCTCCATGCTGCTAGCCCCTGAGGGTAACCCAGGCGCTCTTAACATCTCGACCCCTCGCACCTACACTTCGGGACCCTGGGCCTCTAGTGGATAGCTGCCATGGATGCAGAGATGGCATCTTGGAGATCCAATGGCACCTACGTCGACGCAGTTCCCCCACATGAGGCGAACGTAGTCGATGGCCGGTGGCTCTTCAAGGTGACGCGCCCTCCTAGAGAGCTGCCAGTTTTCAAGGCGCGCGCTACGTTGCTAGAGGCTTAAGTCAGCGCAAGGGCGTTGACTTCTTTCAAACCTTCACCCCGACCCCGAAGATGACCATTCTTTGGGCGTTGCTTCACGTAGCAGTACAGCGCGATTACGAGCTTTACTCGCTGGACTTCTCCACTGCGTTCCTCCAGGGCAGTCTGCACGAGCAGATCTATTTGCGCAGTGCGCCATGCATTTCTGGCTCGTTCCCTTCTGGGACAGAGTGGTTCCTCTGGCGCCCGGTTTACGGTCTGCAACAGGCACCCCGAGAGTGGCACGACACGATGCGTGCTACACTAGCAGACCTTCAATTCCTTACGTCCTCTGCTGACCTGTCGCTCTGCGTTCGCTCAGGGCAGACTCCGTTCTACATCCTAGTCTATGTAGACAACACGGTCTTCGCTACTGCAGACAGAGACGCGCTAGCCTCAGTGAAGGCCGAGTTGCTGAGGAGACATACCTGCACAAACCTAGGAGGGCTGCGTTGCTACCTTGGGCTGCAGATCTCCAGGGACAAAGCAGCGCACACCATCACTCTCACATAGTCACACTTGGTGCGCCAGGTCCTCCAGAGGTGCGGCCTTCAGTTCTCCTCCGCACAGCCCACTCCTCTGCCAGTCGATCACGGGCTCTGAGCTCCGGTCCCTGACAAGCCCGTTGAGCCCAGTGGTCAGTACGCAAAGCTTGTGGGCGGCTTCATGTACCTGATGACTTGCACTCGTCTAGATCTTGCATACCCTCTTTAGGATCCTTGCACGCTTTGTTGTGACAAGCAGACACCGACTTCAGCACTTGTCGGCTGCCAAGAGGGTGTAGTGATATCTAGCAGGTACATCACGCATGGGGCTAAAGCTGGGAGGACGCATGCGGGTGGTTCTCACAGGGCACATAGACGCTTCGTGGGCAGACAACGCTGAGACGCTCAGGTCCTTCCAGGGCTACTGCTTTAGCCTTGGTGCTGGCGCCATCTCGTGGAGGTCCACCCACTCGTCGTCTGTTGCACAGTCCAGTCAGCTGGCTTCCCTGTCCAGGCAATCTAGGGGAAGAGGTTCCCGTTGTTGGTTGTGGTGGACAGAAGGTTGTGCAGTCGGATTGTGTGGTGCATTGCATAGGGTCCGTATTTTGTGGGTAGTCCGGATTGGAGCATCATGGCCCGTACTTCGGTCTATAGAGTTCGGTTGGTCCGTTCAGCGACGCCTTGCTACGGGTGAGCGTAAGGAAGGGTGAGTTGTGCTCGATCCCAAGTTCTTGGAGATGCTCTATAGTTCCTCACTCCGGAATTCCCGAGCGCCATCCGCTTGCCAGTACTTTTGTTTCTTTCCAGACTAGCGCTCAGCAAGAGCAAGCCAAGGTCCAAAAATATGAGTACTCTCCCTGGACGTTGACTGCCCAGACGTAGCGGGTGGCTGCGTCGATTAAGGTCAGTGTGTATTGTTCCTGGTTGAGTCATTGCCTGCAGTGGTTGCGTTTCAGTGGCTTGGCAAGCGGTGCTCGAGCCGTCGATCTTGAGAGATCGAAGTCCCTTTTCAATAGTTGACACTCGTTGGAGCAGTATTTTTAGGAGTCATGTGGAGACGGAAGTGGTTGCCGCCGGATTCGGAGTGTTTGCAGGTGCTTCGATAGGAGGGCTTCCTTGCCCTCGTGATCCCGAGCCTGGGGCCATTCTGTGGCGGGAGCGAGTCACTGGTGCCACGATATTTGAAATTAAAACTTATCAAGAGTGTCCTACGTAGAATCGTGATAGGCTCTCATTACCATGAAGTGATCCAATATGGTCCGTACGATATTCATGATTGAACTGCAGTAATGCGCTTTGCGGAAGCAATTGATTGGCTCGATGAACCTTGTCAGAGTGAATGTACATACAGTGTTGATTATAGCAAGAGGATACATGGTTCATCAAATGATGCAAGAGAATGCGAAGGGTCTAACCAAGATGCACTTAACAGGTGTACATTCTTTTTTAGGTTTCAAATCCGACTCGGATAATTGTACACAGCTCGAGTAAGTGTCTGCGCTGTATTACTAGGTCAGTTATGTGTCCTTGCTGTCGTGACAGACCCTTAGACTTCTGTCGGTTAACGGTCAACGACCATTGTATCATAATTGAAAATTGAATTGATGGTAAAGTGAGAGTACACACAAATATACCTAAGTGTTGTACCCTCTAAGAGGTAACCCTATACAGTCTATACAAACATGACAAATGCAGATGTTTGACACACCCCCTAGACTGCATAGGGGAATACCCTAAACAAGCAGCTCAGGGCGGCACTACTAGTCCAACCTCTGAGACAAGGGTCTGAGAGACCAGTCAGAAGGAGTACAGACAAGGCAAGAACAAGACCAGGGCGGCACTACTAGTCCAGCCACTGGGAGAGGACACAAGTCCAGTCTGAGTATACATATAAAGGACAGTACAAGTCAAGGTCCTAGCAAGTGAGAAGCGACAGGAACTAGACCAAGCTGTACACAGTGCCGCTGATGATCTTTAGGCGCAAGCGCCTTCGTAAAGATATCAGCTGTGTTGGCACCTGAGGCCAAGTGTACTACGCGAGCCTGACGTCGCTGCTGTAGCTCACGCAGGAGGAAATACCGCAGCTGAATGTGCTTCGCTCTGCCCTCGAGTCGAGGCTCCTGACACAGGAGGATCATGGCCCTGTTGTCAGCGAACAGGACCGGGGCAGAGCTAGGCTGCTCACCTAAGTCAGTGAGCAAGAAGGTCAGCCAGCGGAGCTCCTGTGCCGCCATGGCACCAGCGTAGATCTCAGCCTCACAGCTGGACTGTGCAACAGACGAGGAGCGAGTAGCTCTCCACGAGACGGCACCTGAGCCAAGGCTGAAGCAGTAGCCCTGGGTAGACCTGAGTGTCTCAGCGTCGTCTGCCCACGAAGCGTCTGTGTGTCCAGTAAGGACCACTGGCCTGCGTCCTCCAAGCACTAACCCCATGCCCGATGTACTAGCAAGATAACGCAGAACCCTCTTAGCGGCAGACCAGTGCTGCGGTCGGTGTCTGCCTGTGGCCACAAAGCGCGCCAGGATGCTGAGAGGGTATGCGAGATCAGGGCGAGTGCAAGTCATCAGGTACATGAGGCAACCCACGAGCTCTGCGTAGGGGCCACTGGGCTCTACCACCTCCTCAGGTACTGGAGCGGAGAGTCTGTGGTCTACAGGCAGAGGGGTGGGCTGTGCAGAGGAGAACTGAAGGCTGAACCTCTGAAGGACCTGGCGCACCAAGTGTGACTGAGTCAGGGTGATGGTGCGCGCAGCTCTGTCCCTGGAGATCTGCAAGCCAAGGTAACGGCGCAGTTCTCCAAGGTCAGTGCAGGTGTGACTCTTCAGCAGCTCTGCCTTCACGGAGGCCAGTGCGTCCCTGTCTGCCGTGGCAAAGACCAGGTCGTCGACGTAAACAAGGATGTAGAACGGAGGCTGGCCAGCACGAACGAAGAGTGAAGGGTCTGCGGAAGACGGAAGGAACTGCAGGTCAGCAAGGGTAGCACGAAGAGTGTCGTGCCACTCACGGGGAGCCTGGCGCAGGCCGTAGACGGGGCGCCGCAGGAGCCACTGGGTCCCAGGAGGGAAGGTGCCAGTAAAGCCCGGAGGGCGACGCAGGTAGACCTGCTCGTGTAGGCTGCCCTGAAGGAAGGCAGTGGAGAAGTCGAGGGAGTGAAGCTCGTAGTCACGCTGAGCAGCTACGTGTAACAGAACCCGAAGAGTAGTCATCTTCGGGGTCGGAGCGAATGTCTGGAAGAAGTCCACCCCCTCGCGCTGACTGAAGCCTCTAGCAACATAGCCCGCCTTGAAGACAGGCGGCTCTCCAGGAGGGCGCTTCACCTTGAAGAGCCAGCGGCCATCGACTACGTTCACCCCAGGTGGGGGAACTGCGTCGACGAAGGTGCCGGTGGATCTCCAAGATGCCATCTCCTGCTCCATGGCAGCTATCCACTGTGAGGCCCAGGGTCCCGAAGTCGCCTCAGCGTAAGTGCGAGGGGTCGGGATGTCGAAAGCGTCTGGGTCACCCTCAGGGACTAGCAGCATGGAACAGAGATGGGGAGCAGCCTCAGACAGGAAAGCAAGCTCGAACTGGCGGTCCTCCAGGACGTCACTGCCAAGGGCAGGAGCACCCCCGACAGACGGAGGACAGGCAGGGTCAGAGACCAGAGCGGTGGCGTAGTCAAGGCGGCGGGTAGAGGCGAAGTCAGCGACAGCAGCGACAAGAGCGTCAAGGCACGAGACCGGAACAGACGGGTCGGTAACGAGAGAGGCAAGGACCCGAGGGACGAGAGGACGAGCGGCACGAAGGTAGTCGGACAGCGGGGGGGGCGCAACAACAAGGGAGGACGGAGGAGGCGACGGGAGAAGGGGAGGACGAGACGCGTGGGAACGAAGCAACATACAGTGGCGGATTAAATTGCCCGGATGTTTAACACTTTGAAACGTATCGTTATGCAACACATGTTTCGAAAATAGTAACACCCGTTTTTTTCCATTCTGTTACTCGGTTTTTGAGTTCTGCTTCATCCGTTTCTTGCTTGGCGCGATTGTGACACTAACGGAAAGTGGGGTTGAAATTTACTACTCGACTGTCGATGTGGACATTTCCTACCGAGCGGAAGAGTAGATCTATTTTCCCCCGTCGCTCAGTGTGTACATCGTCACGCGCACCAGTTCCTAGCTTAGTTGTTAGTCCGGAAGCGAGCCTACGACCGCATCGCTATGAAGCCGTTAAATGAGAAGAAGCGCGCGAGGATCAGAAGCATGTTGCGTGCGGGGCATTCGACTAGGAAAATAGGGAAACTTCTTGGCATAGGCAAGAGCACCGTGCACGATTACGGTATGAAACTCGCTGAGGAGACTAGTCGCGAGGAGGTGCGACCTACGATGCCTTCGGCCGGCCGCCCCCGCTTAATCACAACCCGTCTCCAGCGCGGAGTTATACGTGCGATTACTAGCGGCGAGGCGAAAAGCTCTTCAGACGCGGCCAAGATGTTGTTGGAGAAGCACGATCTCGCCGTAGACTCGAAGACGGTCCGCAACTCTTTACGATCCGCGGGGCTGATCGCCGTGCATCAGCCCAAGAAACCCAGGCTCTCACCGAAAAACATCCGCGATCGTCTCGACTTCGCGCGGGCGCATGCCGACTGGACGCTGGAGGACTGGAAGCGGGTGATTTGGTCTGACGAGACGAAGATTAACCGCTACTGCTCCGACGGACGTGCGTACGCCTGGATTCGCGAGGGCACCAGCCTTCGGAGCCACCAAGTCCAACAGACAGTTAAGCATGGGGGCGGTTCTGTGATGGTGTGGGGTTGCATGACGTATGAGGGGGCGGGGTTCATGTGCAAGATAGATGGCAGGATGGATGGGCCGCTGTATCGCAGCATCTTGCAAGATGAGCTCAAACAGACCATCGATTTTTTCAAGCTTTCCCCCTCAGAGGTCATTTTCCAGCACGACAATGATCCCAAGCACAGGTGTCGTCTGGTCCAAGACTGGCTTGGGGAGCAGGAGTACGCGGTGCTGGAATGGCCGTCGTGCTCCCCGGACCTTAACCCAATTGAGCACCTGTGGGCATACTTGAAAAGGCAGCTGGGGAAGTACGAAAAGCCGCCAAGGGGAATGCTGGAGCTGTGGGAGAGGGTGCAGGAGGAATGGGACAAGATACCGCCGGAGGTGTGTGCAAACCTGATCGACAGCCTGCCGAGGAGGATCAAGGCAGTGATTCGGGCAAAGGGACGCTGGACTAGGTACTAGTTTTCCTAGAATCTAGTGTGATACCATTTTCCGGTACAAATTGTCCACATGTTCTCCCATGCTATGCTTAGGAGTTTAAGGACCATGTGTGGTACTACTTTGGTGTTTGAACACTGGAGTGACTGCTCTAACTGAACTTCTCAGCGTTAATGCACACCGTACATTAAGGCTTAATGTATACGCCTCTGCACTCATAAAAATGCCAAAAAAGGCAAAACATGTGGACAATTTAATCCGCCACTGTAGGGTGGGAGCGCAAGACAGGCGAGGCAGGACGAGCACGGGAGGGGCGGTGAGACCAGACGTGCGACGGAGGAGTCGGGTCAGGAGACAGGGGAGGGGACACAGGAGGGGAACGAGGGGGGAGACGAGCCGGGGACGAGTCCGGCGGAGGGAAAACAGGGCCGTAGACAGGAAAAGGAGGAGACGGTCGGGGAGGAACCGACGCAGGGTCGGGGGACGGAAGGCCGAGCAGGCGAAGGGCGGACACCGGCGGGGACCGCTGCTGCGGCGGCACAACGGCGACACCTGGACCGCAAGCTGCTCCTCGGCGACCACCGGCACTCTCCACACCAGCACCCCCAGAGGGACCACCCCCAAGGCGACTGGGACGAGCACCCCCAGAGTCGGCGAACGGGGGCTGCGACGGCGGCGGCGGCGGCGGCGGCGACGACGACGGCTGCAGCAGCGGTAGGGGCGGTGGAGGAGGGGACTGGGGAGGGGCGGCCGGCGAGGACTGCACAGGAGGGCCACCAGAGGCAGAAGACTCCTCAACCGGGTCCACGGACGGAAGGGGGGTGCCGTGGGACACACCAGAGGGGGCGGGACGGGGAGGAGGAGGAGGAGGGGCAGGGACCACCGGGGAAGGGGTGACCAGGAACAGGGGGGGGTAACCGGGGGACCACGGTGGGGAAAGCGGCGGTAGTAGGAGGCGGACTCGTCAAAGGTGACGTCACGAGAGTGAAAGAAGCGGTGAGACGGCGGGTGGTAAAAGTGCCAGTCGGACGCGTCAAGGGGAAAACCGAGGAAGACGCAGGGAAGGGTGCGGGCAGTGAGCTTGTCCGTGCCGGAGGCACGGACGTGAGCAAGGCAGCCCCAGACGTGGAACGCAGACGCGTCACCAGGGGACCCAGTCCAAAGACGGGTCGGCGAAACCTGCGGCTGATGAGGGTGCGGCCACAGGTTAAGCTGGTGAGAAGCGCAGCGCACAGCGAACGGCCACAGAAAATGGGGTGCACCGGCATGGATCATGGAGGTGCGAGCGACCTCCATGACCAAACCGATGCGTCGCTCAGCGACCCCATTCTGCTGTGGGGAGTCCGGTAGGGTGAACGTCTGGGTGATGCCCTCCGCACGACAAAAGCGACCAAGGACACCGGAGGCAAACTCGCCACCACGGTCTGAGTGAAGACGCAAGACAGGGAGACCGCGGTGGACACGCGCAGAGACAAGCCAGGGGATGAGAGCGCCAGGCACGTCGGCCTTGCGCTCCAGGGGAAAGACGGTGGTGTAACGAGTGAAGTCGTCGACAAGCACAAGGAAGTAGCGCTCTCGACGCGGCCCCAGGGACGGGGGCGGGGCCCCAGACGTCCAGGTGCAGGGTCTGCAGCGGCGCGGCGGTAGGGGGAAACGAGGAGGAGTGAGGGGCACGGCGAAGCCGACCCTCGACACAAGGCGTGCAAGGTGGGGCTGGAGAGGAGGGAAACGCGGGGAGCGAACCTGGGAGACCAAGGACGAGACCGTGCTGAGACATGTGACGCAGACGCGGGAGCGCAGGGTGACCTAGGCGGTGGTGCCACAGGAGGGTCGGGTGAGTGAGGGAGCGACAGGAGCAGGCAGCAGCAACCTGGGTAGACGCAGCCACCTGAGGGGGCGCTCCAGCCGGGGGGGTCACGGTGTCCAGAGTGAACAGGCCGGACACCGGGTCCCGGGGGAACGTGGACAGGGGGGCACCAGTGGCGGCCTCGGTACAGACAGCATACCGCTCGTGACCAGGGAACGTAGTGGTGACGCCAAGGTCCTGGAGGCAGCCGACACCAACTAGGTTCCTGGAGAACGAGGGGATATGCAGACCTGTAAGAGAACCCGAAGGAACCGCCGGACAGGGAAGGGTGGTGGAACTGCGGGCGACTACCGGACCGCCGGAGGGGTCAGCAAGAGAAACGGCAGCAGGAACAGGAAGCGGCGTCAGGGTGGTGGAGTCGCGGAAGAAACACCGAGAGGCGCCAGAGTCCAAGGTGAAGGAAAGCGAAGCCGAGGGGTCTGGCGACGGAACGACGGCGGAAGCACCAAGACTACACAAAGCAGGGGATCCTACGCCTGACGCAGCAGGGGAGGCTAAGCTAGGCACACATACACTAGGCAACAGTGAGTAATAAGCGGGAAGCACACTAGAGTCATCAGCATACATCACATGCAGAGCAGAAACAATGGCATCCATGTCCATATCAAAAATCTGAATCTGACGACTAAGCAAACTGTGCCAGTCCGGAGGTCTGGCGACGGGCCGAAGCGCTGACGAAAGAGGTCGTCCAGGCGACGAAAACAGCGGGGAGTGGAGTGACTGAGCTTACCGCAAACGAAGCCGCGGCGAGGACCGGTCTGGATCTGGTACTGACAACGCCCGCCGCCAGAGCCACCACGCGGCACACCACCACGCGCCCGGCCACCGCCAGCGCCGGGCCACCCTGGCGGGAGGACACTCGTCTGCCGCGTCTGCGACGTTTGCTGCGGCTGCTGCGAAGGCTGCGACTGCGGCGGCTGCTGCGGCTGCTGCACCTGCAGGGGCGGCGACTCAGCTGAACTGGGCAGGGTCCCCTCGCCCACTCCAGCACCAGGCGACCCGACCCCACCACTACCCCCGCCCGCACCCCCGCCGCCTCCTCCGCCGCGCCCAGCCTTGGGGCGGCGGCCCTTCCCCGAACGGACCTGCGCTGCAGCAGCAGTCTCAGCCACTGCGGCAGAGCCGTCGGAGAAGGTGCACTGAGCGGGGGCACAACCCTGAAAGATAGGGACCGGCACGACACCGCTCGCCTGGGCAATGGAGCGGTGACGGGTCTCTATCACAGTCAGGGTGTCTACAAAGTCAGTGAGGGTGAGGTCTGCGGGGTGAACGCTAAGAAAGCGGTCGCGGGCGACAGCAAGGCGGTCAGGGAGGCGGGTGGCAAGCAGGTAGAGGGTAGAGGTAATGGGCGGCTGGTGGGCTCTAAGCTGGGCGTCAGTGCAGGCAGCGCGCCAGGTCTCAACTATCGAGCGCAGGTGGGCAGCGAGGTCAGAGACAGTGGGGAAAGATGCTAGGTCAGGAAAGATCATCGGAAGGATCAGGCGACCCACCGAGGCAGCCGGAGGGGTGGAATAGCGCTGGATCACAGCATCTAAGTATGCCTGAGCAGTAGTGAGGGACCTAAAGCGAGGACGCTCGGATGGGGGAAGGGCGTTGCTAATGGCAAGCTGGGCAACAGCATCGCGAGAAAGCCAGACAGAGCGCGCACGGGCAGTGGCAGCAGTAGCCTCACGCTCAGTGGGTGTGGGGTCAGCGGGCAGAATAGAAGGGGGGTCTGGGCAGGGGAGCGTACCGTCAAGGTGTGCGGAAAGCGGTTCACCATCCTGCCGCTGGCCAGTGAGTTGACGGCGGAGGTCGGCAAGCCACGCCTCGAACTCTAGGGGCTGACCTTCAGCGTCGAAGCGAAGCTCCGCCGCCATCAGGAACAGTCCAGTGCAGTGCAGGGCAGTGCAGTGCGGTGCAGTGCGGTGCAGTGCGGTATAGTGCGGTGCAGTGCGGTGCAGTGCGGTGCAGTGCGGTGCAGTGCGGTACAGTACGGTGCAGTGCGGTGCCAGGCAGTACAGTGTGGTGCGGGGCGGCACGGAGCAGGGCGGGGTGGGGGGGAACCGTACCAGTGAGGAGGACGGGGCCGGGGCTGGCCCGACGGGGCCGGGCGGGCGCGACGGGGCCGGGCTGGTGCGACAGGGCCGGGACGGGGCGACGGGGCCGAGCGGGCGCGACGGGGCCGGGCTGGGGCGACGGGGCCGGGCGAGTGCGGCAGGCGCGGGCCGGTGCGACGGGGCCGGGCGGCTGCGACGGGGCCGGGCAGGGTGGGACGGGGCCGGGCGGCTGCGACGGGGCCGGGCGGGCGCGACGGGGCCAGGCGGCTGCGACGGGGCCAGGCAAGGGCGACGGGGCCAGGCGGCTGCGACGGGGCCGGGCGGGCGCGACGGGGCCAGGCGACTGCGACGGGGCCGGGCGGGCGCGACGGCGCCGGGCGGGCGCGACAGGGCCGGGCGACTGCGACGGCGCCGGGCGGGCGCGACGGGGCCTGGCGGCTGCGACGGGGTCGGGCAGGGTGCGACGGGGCTCAGGAGGGGCGCGACTGAGCCCAGGAGGGCGCTACGGGGCCTGGGCGGAGCGCGACGAGGCCCAGGAGGGGCGCTAGGGGGCCTGGGAGGAGCGCGACGGGGCCTGGGAGGGGCGCGACGGGGCCTGGGAGGGGCGTTACAGGGCCCAGGAGGGGCGCAACAATACCAGGAGGGGCGCGACGAGGCCCAGGAGGGGCGCTACGGGGCCCAGGAGGGGCGCGACGGGGCGCTACGGGGCCTGGGAGGAGCGCGACGGGGCCCAGGAGGGGCGCTAGGGGGCCTGGGAGGGGCGCGACGGGGCCTGTGAGGGGGGTTACAGGGCCCAGGAGGGGCGCTACGAAGCCCAGGAGGGGCGCGACGAGGCCCAGGAGGGGCGCTACGGGGCCCAGGAGGGGCGCGACGGGGCGCTACGGGGCCTGGGAGGAGCGCGACGGGGCCCAGGAGGGGCGCTAGGGGGCCTGGGAGGAGCGCGACGGGGCCTGGGAGGGGCGCGACGGGGCCTGTGAGGGGCGTTACAGGGCCCAGGAGGGGCGCTACGAAGCCCAGGAGGGGCGCGACGAGGCCTAGGAGGGGCGCTACGGGGCCTAGGAGGGGCGCGACGGGGCGCTACGGGGCCTGGGAGGAGCGCGACGGGGCCCAGGAGGGGCGCTAGGGGGCCTGGGAGGAGCGCGACGGGGCCTGGGAGGGGCGCTAGGGGCCCTGGGAGGAGCGCAACGGGGCCTGGGAGGGGCGCTAGGGGGCATGAGCGGAAGCGGTAGGTGGGGGGGATCCTACCTACGCGTGATACCATATCAGAATTGGAATTGAATGATGGTAAAGAGAGAGTACACACAAATATACCTAAGTGTTGTACCCTCTAAGAGGTAACCCTATACAGTCTATACAAACATAACAAATACAGATGTTTGACAACACCTTCCTGCCCTGAACCCAAAAAAATCGACTAAGTTTCCAGCCACCAGAGTCAAGTCCTCTCACACACCCAGCAACCTATAAATTTCAGCCAGAGACAGTTTCCCCGCACACCCAGCAACCTATAAAATTTGTTGAAGTCCTGCTCTAGAGGCACCCCTCTCACACCCCCACCTACCCACGAAAATCGGCTAAGTCTTCCATTTTTAGGGACATTCTTTCCACAGCCCTTTTGACTTTTCTTTTTTTTTCTTTTCGAAGTTCTCTCAGGGGCTGACACAAGTCCCTCGACAACCAATCACACACTTGCAAGGACAGCTTGTAGACGGACTTTCGATTCGACGTGCTTCAGGGCGTGTGTCTACGTAACATAAGGAACACGCTAACTCGTGTCAATTCGTAATTGACTGGCGAATCTGACGGGAAAAATCTTGAATGAAGCGAAGTTGCCCGACAACGTGTCGCGTAAGAACACGCCTTCACAATGTCGGCTTTGCGATACGTCACAAAAAGCTCGGCCTCGGCATTTGCAGAACGCGAGTGCTTCGGAATATTTGCGTTAATATCCCACGAATTTATGAAATTTATGGGGGAAATGAACCAGCCCCCACGAAGTTTTGCACGTCATCATACTTGCACACTCGGAAGTGGAGAACTTTGTGGGGGAACTTGAACTTGGGAGATTGAACAGGTGTCGGGTTCCCACCCAGAGCCACATTAGATAAGGGGCCACGTGTTTGTGTACTGTACAGACTCCGTCAATCTACGTAATCAATTACGGCCCTTATTTTTCCGTCAACTTAGACGCGTCGACTCTGATTCGACATTTTGAACCCTGGGTATTTCAGACTAGTCAACTTTTGGATACTGAGATTTCAGAGTAGGCAAAATCTGGAAAATGGTCCTTCAGACTTGCGGAAGTTTTTTGGGGGTAAAATCAGAGTGCCTTTTTTTGAAAAGTCAGCCCTGGTTGCCAACCCCATTGTTGCTGTGTTTTCATTGTGGATTTAAACTAGTGTTGGTTACTTGTGTATTGTGAAGCCCGATCCTTCATCTCTTCCCTCTTCCAGGTGGCTGTATGTATGCGGTGAGCCTCATGATCTGACCACTCTCGTCCTAGTTACATCCCTCAGCATGACAATGGAGATGCGTGAAGGTGAAGAACGACCATTACAGGTCATACATGGGTGAACATGAGCCATGCCTGCCAGTGTTGTTAGCCATGATAGAAGGGAGCAGTAGTGTAATCGAAACTTTTAGCAAAAAGATTGACAGTAGAGTACAAAAAATTGCCCGTGTAAAAGCCGAGATCTCAGAAAACTGAACTCAGTTCCGATTCAAAAGATTAAAGCAAACATGTTTCGATGTCTAAGGTAAGGACCATAGAACATCTTCATCAGTGCAGAATGGAACCACGCAAGTGAGTAAGAGAGGCTCTTAAGCAAGAAACCCCTCGACAGTACCAAAATCTAGGCATGTAACAACCAAGGCTGAAATCTGGGCAGCCAATCCTGAACACCCTGAAAAACTCCTGGGGTCAAGTCTTCAGTCCTCGAGGTGATGTCGTGTAAATGTCACAGTTCGCCAACTGGTAGCTTCGGGAGCCTCGTGCGCACAAGTAACTTTTGAATGTTACGCCCAGCTTTCCATGCAACAAAAATCCTCTCTGTATAAAAACCGCATGATAGGAGTCTAGTTTTGAGGCGCCTCAAAACTACCCCTAGCCTGAGACGAGCCGACAGTGGTGTGTAGGCCGTCTTCAAGACTAGGGGTCCGCGTGTAGAGGGGAGAGAATGTTGTCGCAGCAGCTGGTTGGCGAGAGTGTTGGTGAGCAGTGATGCACGTTGTGCGAAAATTACACCTCTGAAGAGTGGTTGTAGGAAACGGGGCGGGTAACCACGGTCACGAAGGCGCTGGAAAAAAGCGCGTTTCGTCGTGAGGAAAGCTGATGCAGATGTCGAGTGTAGAAGATAACGCTTTATTTCCGCACGGATAAAGCTCTTCTTACAATGCCGTGGGTGGAAGGAGGAGAAGGGCAGGTACAGGTACCGGTTCATCGGCTTCTGAAATGTACCGAATTCCAAGATACCACGTTGGTTGAAATGAGGTCCTTTGTGAAGGACGATGTCCAGAAAATCAACCGAACGTTCTGAGATCTCCCACGTGATCCGGATGTTGGGATCCATGCCGTTGAAGATTCGCAGGTATTCCTCCAAATCCTGTCGCGAACCTGGCCCAATGATAAGGCCATCATCTATATAACGGGCGTGGAAAAGGGGTGAGACCCCAGACCACATTTCCTTCAGCAGCTCGTCGAGACGACTCATAAAGAGTAAGGCGAAGCAGACAGCTACAGGGGTTCCCATTGCTGTGCCCCGCACTTGCTGGTATACTCGATCGTGAAATTCAACGAAAGAGTTCCTCATGACCCATCCGAGTAAGGCCACGATAGGAGATGCGAGCTGCTTGTTGTTCCTTGAGAGAAAATTGCTGACCGCGTCAAGTCCTCGTTCGATGAAGATGCTCGGGTATAACGAGGTAACGTCGTACGTCGCGAGAAGTATGTGAGGTGGGAAGGCCATTCCTTCAAGCCTCGCCAGCAAAGACAAGGAGTCGCGTAGGTAGGTAGCACGTTTAAGCACGAGGGGTCGTAGTTCCGCATCCAACCATCGGCTCACATTAGTCGTTATGAAGCAACGATCGGTCGCCCCACAGGTATCTTCTTATGCAATTTTGGTAGAATGTAGAACGCCGCAGGACGCCACCCCCTTGCAGGTTTGTCTAAGAAAAAATTCCATAGACTGTCCGGAAGAGCAGGCCCCCACAGCTCTCTTAGCTCGCTCAGCTGCAGCAGAACAGTTGGAGTCGGGTCGTAGTAGATCGGCTTGTAGGCAGCTTCGTCGTTGAGATGCTCCATGTACATCGCGACGTAGTGTTGATGATCCATCACAGTCATGCTGACATTCTTATCTGCAGGTTTGATGACGATCGAGTGGTCGAGTGATAGGGAGCGCAAGGCCTTGCGGGCTTCTCGTAAGAGATTAAATCCGTGTAGAGGTCTAGACACTTTCAACAGGTAGGATAAGTCGGCATGAGCCTCCTTAAAAACCTGCTCCGGGATAACATCCCCTTCGGGCCTCCAAGTAGGATTCTTCACCCAGAAACAGGATGAAGTCGAAGGTCCCTTGTCATTGAAGAAAAAATCGAGGGAGATCCGTCGATGCAGTTGATCGAGGTCCGCACCGATAGAAAAGTTCCAGGCGGGGTGTAGGTATGAACTTGAGACCCATCCCGAGCGCCTTGGTCTCGTCGCGAGATAAGACCTTGGTACTCAGGTTGTGAACTCCCTGTTTCCGGACGCGAGACTGAGCCTGGCGTGGTGTCAAGCGTGTGAACCACCGGAGTGCAAGATCCCGAGCTGTTAGTCCTTGCGCGGCCCTTTTCCTGGGCCGCCGCCACCGTTTTTTGGGACTTGAGCCGTAGTCGAGGCAGTTGGATGGCTCTTCCCTTTGTCGCCGCCGTTTGCTGGAGATTTCTTCTTATCTTTTCCGCGCTTCTTCCGAGCTTGAGGTACGTCCACCGCGCCTCCAGAAGACTTGATCTTCTGGTTCTTCGACTGGTCCTCCGCTGTCTTGGAATGCGCAGTGGTCGACGCGGAACCCTGCTGTCGTCCCACTGAGACGCCCCGTTGAAACGCCGCTGATAGACTCGTATCAAGTTGCGTCTTGAATTCCTTGCGCATCTTGAGTTCGAGCTTCGTCACGCATTTCTCCAGCAGCTCCTCGAATGTCGAATCCGTTTCCATCTTCTCCAGTTCTTCAGCAGCGGCCGATTTCTTCAAATCTTCAGCCTCCTTGAGCCTCTGCCTCTCTACCTCCTTGATGACGGTTTCATCTTTGGCGGCAGCGATCTTGGACTTGGCCTTCTCCACGCACGTACCTTTGAGGATTCGGTATCGCTCCTTAGCCGCGTCAGAGACGGCTAAGTCAGGGTCAGCGCTGAGGCCTTGGATGTAGTCCTCGAGCTTGGTTGCCAGAGCAGTGAGGTGTGAAGCAGAAGCTAGCAGTATCTCTTCAACCTCCAACTCCTTCGATTTGTTTAAGTCTTCCTGAAGGTGCTTCTGGTTCTCCTGATGAACCATCGCAACAGACGTGGCAGACTTTTCCTCCCCCACTCTTCCTCCACTCCCGTCCTCTTCCGCTCCCCCATGCGCCACATGCATTCATGGAAAGCTCAAACAACAGCCTCACCTCAGTCATCCTTCCTTTGCTGCTGCCCCCCTTGACCTCGTCCACATGGACCTCTGGGGCCCTAACCCTTCCCCTTCCCGCCAAGGGCACCGGTACATGCTTGTCCTAGTCGACGACCACAGCAGGTACTCCTCGGTGTTCCTCCTCCACACGAAGGCCGAGGCCCCTGCTGTCATCGTTACCTGGGCCGAGCAGTGCCGAGTCCACTTTGGTCGCCCCATCCGCCGCCTCCATTCCGACGGCGGTGGTGAGTTTCTCAACCGCACCCTCTCCTCCTACTGCTCAACCCATGGCATCCAGCAGACTCATACCCTTCCCCACTCCCCTCAGCAGAACGGTGTTGCTGAGAGTCGCATTCGTGAGATCACCAAGACGGCCCGCTGCCTCCTCACTCATGCCTCCACGCCCCCTTCTCTTTGGGGCTATGCCCTTGTCCATGCTGCTCTCCTTACTAATCTTTACCCACATCCTCAACGCCAGTCTGTCACTCCCACTGAGCTCTGGGCTAGCACCAAGCCAGATGCTGCCATTCTCCGTATCTGGGGTTGCAAGGCATATGTCCTCATCCCCCCACCTGACCGCTCTCGGCAGGCAGGAAAGCTCGCCTCCAAGGCCATTGAGTGTGTCTACCTTGGCCACGCTCGCTCTGCCCCTGGTTACCTCTTCCTTCACCCGTCCTCAGGCCGCCTCCTACAGAGCCGTGACGTGGTGTTCGATGAGAGCATCCCGTTCTATCATTCTGTTCCGCCTTCCGACCCCCTTCCTCCTCTCTCCCGCCCCCTCACCTGGGCTGATGCTGTCATTCCCCCACTCCTTCCCCAGGCTCCCCTCCTTCCTCCAAATCCTGCTCCTCCCCCTCCTCCTTCCTCAGGTGACATTTACGACCCAGCTGTCCCTGATTCCCCTGCTCACTCTGCCTCATCGCACCAGCACCAGCAGCAGCAGCAGCAGCAGCAGCAGCAGCAGCAGCAGCAGCAGCAGCAGCAGCAGCAGCAGCAGCAGCAGCAGCAGCAGCAGCAGCAGCAGCAGCAGCAGCAGAAGGAGGAGCAGCAGCAGCAGCAGCAACAGCAGCAGCAGCAGGTGCAGCAGCAGCAGCGGATGGAGCAGCAGCAGCAGCAGCAGCAGCAGCAGCAGCAGCAGCAGCAGCAGCAGGAGGTGCAGCAGCGGATGGAGCAGCAGCAGCAGCAGCAGCAGCAACCGCAGGCAGTGCAGCAACAGCAGCCGCAGCAGGAGGTGCAGCAGCAGCACCAGCAGCAGCCACAGCAGCAGCAGCAGCAGCAGCAGCCACTGCAGCAACCTCATCGGCATCGCCGCACCACCTCTCCGTTCACCCTCCCACGCATCCACACTCGCTCTCACGGCCCACTCATAGGCCATCCATGGGGTTGGCCAACACCACCCCCACCCTCCCTTCCCTTCATTGAGGACTCCCATGAGGAGCTCATTGGCGTTCAGCAACAAACACCTTCCCTCACGCCTCTCTACCCGGGCTTCCTTGGCCTCTCCATCCTTGGCATCGCTACCGCTCCCACCAGATTCACTCCGTCCAACTTCCTTGAGGCCATCACCTGCCCCGATGCAGCCAAGTGGATCCAGGCTATCTTTGCTGAATGCGAGGCCTTCATCCGCAATGCCTCATTCGTTAACATTGTCCCCTCTCCTGACGACGTCATTGTTGAAGGCCTGTGGGTGTTCCGAGTGAAGCAGCTGCCGGGTGAGGAGCCGGTCTACAAGGCCCGGTATTGTGCCAAGGGCTTCACCCAAACCCATGGCATCGACTACTGGGAGACATTCTCTCCCACTGCCAAGCTCCCAACTCTCTGTGCCATCCTCGACTATGCTGTTCGCATTGGCATGGAGATTGCCTCAATGGATGTCTCCAACGCCTTCCTGCAAGGCGAGCTCCAGGAGCGGGTCCTCTTGCGGCGGCCTCCAGGCTTTCATGCAGCCTTCCCTCCCAACACAGTCTGGGAGCTGCGCCGCCCAGTTTATGGCCTCAAGCAGGCTCCTCGCGAGTGGCACAACAAGCTGGCCGCCACTCTGCAGTCCTTGGGGTTCCATGCCTCTCAGTCTGATGCCAGCCTTTTCCTTCGCTCCTCTCCCACCCGCTTCTTCATCCTGGTGTATGTCGACGACATGATCCTGTTCGCTGACGATGCTGCCGCCATGCAGCAAGTGAAGGACGCCCTGCATGCTCGCCTCAAGTGCAAGGACCTGGGTGAGCTCAAGCACTATCTGGGCATGACCATCAACCGGGACCGCACATCGCGCACCATTACCCTCTCTCAGTCCTTCTACATCGACCAAGTCTTGCAGCGGTTCGACATGGTGCAGGCCAAGCCGGTTACCACTCCCCTGCAGACCGACCACCAGCTTGCCCCTCCTCCTGCTCCCTCCTCCTCTGACCATCCTTACGCTGAGCTCGTCGGCTCGCTGATGTACGCTATGATGTGCACCCGCCCCGACCTTGCCTACCCCATCAGTGTTCTTGCTCGATTCGTCGGTACCGGTCGCCACACTGATGAGCACTGGGCTGCAGCGAAGCGGGTCCTCCGCTACCTCCGTGGTACCAAGGACTATGTCCTCACCCTCGGAGGCTCTTCTCCTCCCCTCCTCTCTGGCTTCAGTGACTCCTCCTGGGCTGACTCCCAGCCGGATCGCCGCTCCTCTCAAGGCTACGGCTTCACCCTTGGCAGCGGCCTCATCAGCTGGCGCTCCACTCGCTCCTCCTCCATCGCCCTCTCATCCTGCAAGGCTGAGCTCTATGCTTGCACCATGGCCGCTCAGGAGGCTCGCTGGCTCACCTTCCTCCTTGCTGAGATCGGTGCTCCTCAGCGCTGTCCCACCCTCTGGTGCGACAACGCCAGCACCATCCATCTCACAAAGGACCCTGTCTTCCATGGCCGCTCCAAGCACATTGAACTCCGCTACTTCTTCGTTCGAGAGTTGGTCCAGCAAGGTCACTTGGTGGTCCGCAAGATCGCTGCAGAGGCCAACTTGGCCGACATCTTCACCAAGGCCCTCCCGAAGACCGCGCACTCTGCCCTCCTCCGCCTTCTCGGCCTTGGGCCCCGCCCCCCTTCCTGATTCTGGGGTTGTACCCTACATATACACTAGCTTTGTATGCTATGAGGTTGTGTTAGAATATACCATGCTATGCTAGTTGTGTATATTGTGTTTACATCCCTAGTTGGGTGTACACCTGTGTTGGGGTGTCAATCCAACCCAATTGTGGTTGGAGCCCCCAAACACAAGGACCACAATTGTGGGGGCACCACAAGTGGGTTGGCTAAACCACTGGTGGTACACCACACTTGGACCACCTCCAACTGGTGGTCAACCACATTTGGAAGGATCCTCCCTCCCTTATGATTGGTCCTAACCCCCCTTTCCCTTCCAACCTTCCCTTCCAACCTTCCCTTCCTAGCTCATCCCTCTCTTCCTATGTAATGCCTTTGCTTCATCAATAAACTGAACCTTTCTGTTTCTAACAACATGTACGTTTTGGAAGCGATGCTTTCCAAACTGAAAACGACAACCTCAACTTGTGTAATGCACTTGGCATATATGCACCACTCCAGCACAAACACGTACGATATGCGAACATATAACGCATGTTGTAAATGCAATGAAGCGATACACGAATGCTTCCGTGCTGCAAGTGAGGCTGACATGTACAAAACGGAAGCGATGCTGTCCAAGCTGACAACGACAACTGCAACTTGCGTAAAGCACTTGGCATATATGCATCACTCCACTACAAACATGACATCGACAGTGATGATTACATAACGATTCATACCATTCAATCCAACATACACTCACAGACCCATGACACATGAAAACACCCACAATAAGCAAGAGGGAAAAAGAAGGGCGAGAAAGTAAGGGGAAAAAAACAAACGCGACAAAAAGGATAGAAACCACACATCATAGGAGTTCAGGCAATAACAGCACACACAAGAACTCTGAGAAAAACATCACAAGAGTCGAATAGGCTCAACTACTCAATTATTGCTAGTTGTGTTGATGCACACTCTCCCCCTCCCCTTACTATCCCCCACCCCCCTTCCCCTCCGCTCCCCACCATCCTCCCTCCCCCCCCACGCCCCGTTCCCCCCCTGCACCCCGTTTGGCAATGCACAAATGTAGCTGCAGTTTGTACAACCAAATGATGCCCCCTCAGTTGCAAGTACGAACCGGTGGTTATCACAAGGGAGGTAAAGGTAGAGAAGGGTGAGAAAGGGCAAGAGGCAAGAGCCTAAGGGTAGAAAGGAAAATGGAAGAGAGGAACGGTCGATGGAAGGACAAAGAGGGCAAGAAGACAAGATGAAATACACGACAGAAATAGGGCGCATAACAGGCAATGATGAGAGACCGAAGAGGGAAGTATTACCGAGGAACTAACAACTAACACATATCAGTATATGCTTGCAACAAACTTACAGCTGAGCCAATTGGCAAGTTTGCTAGCTGATGAAATCAAACGAGCCCAATCGAGAGGATTGGCTGTATAGAAGAGGACAAAAAGCAAGGTGCGTAGTGGGGAGAGCAAGTAATAAAACTGGAAGCGAAACATAGAAACAGAGAACAAAAGACGGCGAGGAGAAATGGAAGGACAAAGCGTAGAACAAAAGACTATAGAGGAATAGTAGGAGGTGTGTGGTGCATGGTGCATGGCGTGCATGGTGCATAGTGCAACAGCAAGTGCGCCAAAAGCAAGTGCACCAAAGGGAAGTGCGCCAACAACAAGTGCGGCAACAACAAGCGCGCCAACAACAAGCGCGCCAACAGCACGTGCACCAACAGCAAGTGCGCCAACAGCAAGTGCGCCAACAGCAAGGGCGCCAAAAGCAAGTGCGTCAGAAGCAAGTGCGTCAACATCAAGTGCGTCAACAGAAAGCATGCCAACAGCAAGCGCGCCAACAGCAAGCGCGCCAACAGCGAGCGAGCCAGCAGCAAGGGCGCCAACAGCAAGGACGTCGACAGCAAGGGCGCCAACATCAAGGGCGCCGACATCAAGGGCGCAGACATCAAGCGCGCCAACAGCGAGCGCGCCAACAGCGAGCGCGCCAACAGCGAGGGCGCCGACAGCGAGGGCACCGACAGCGAGGGCGCCGACAGCGAGGGCTCCGACAGCAAGGGCGTCGACAGCAAGGGCGGCAACAGTAAGGGCGGCGAGAGCAAGGGCGGCGACAGCAAGGGCGCCGAAAAGGGCGCCGACAGCGAGCGCGCCCATAGCGAGCGCGCCCACATCGAGCGCGCCCACAGCAAGCGCGCCAACAGCAAGCGCGCCGACAGCAAGGGCGCGAATGGCAAGTGCAACAGCAAGTGCGCCAGCAGCAAGTGCGCCAACAGCAAGCGTGCCAGCTGCAAGCGCGCCAAGAGCAAGCGCGCCAACAGCAAGGACGCCAACAGCAACGGCGCCGACATCAAGCGAACCAGATCAAGCGCGCCAACAGCAAGCGCGCCAACAGCAAGCACGCCGGCAGCAAGCGCGCCGACAGCAAGCGCGCCGACAGCGAGCGCGCCGAGGGCGCCAGCAGCAAGGGCGCCCAAAGCAATGGCGCCAAAAGCAAGCGCGCCAACAGCAAGCGCGCAGACAGCGAGCGCGCAGACAGCGAGCGCGCCGATAGCGAGCGCGCCGACAGCGAGCACGCCGACAGCGAGCGCGCCGACAGCGAGCTCGCCGACAGCAAGGGCGGCCACAGCAAGGGCGTCCACAGCAAGGGCGCCGACAGCAAGCGCGCCGACAGCAAGCACGCCGACAGGGATTTCGCCGACAGGGAGCGCGCTGACAGCGAGCGCGCTGACAAGGAGCGCGCCGACAGCGAGCGCGCCGACAGGGAGCGCACCGATAGCGAGCGCGCGGACAGGGAGCACGCCAACAGGGAGCGCGCCAACAGGGAGGGCGCCGGCAGCAAGCGCCCCAAAAGCCTGCGCACCCACAGCATGCGCGCCAGCAGCAAGGGCGCCCACAGCAAGGGCGCCCACAGCAAGGGCGCCCACAGCAAGGGCGCCGATAGCAAGGGCGCCCACAGCAAGTGCGCCAAAAGCAAGTTCGACTGCAAGCATGCCAACAGCAAGCGCACCAACAGCAAGCACGCTGACAGCAAGCGCACTGACAGCGAGCGCGCCGACAACGAGCGCGCCGACAGCAAGCGCGCCGACAGCGAACGCGCTGACAGCGAGCGCGCTGACAGCAAACGCGCCAACAGGAAGCGCGCCGGCAGCAAGTGCGCCCAAGGCTTGCGCGCCAACAGCAAGCGTGTTAACAGCAAGCACGTCCACAGCAAGGGCGCCGACAGCAAGGGCGCGAACAGCAAGTGCGCCGAAAGCAAGTGCGCCAAAAGCAAGTGCGCCAACAGCAAGCATGCCAACAGTGAGCACACCAATAGCAAGCACGCCAACAGGGAGCGCGCCGACAGCGAGCGCGCCGACAGCGAGCGCGGCGATAGGGAGCACGCAAACACTGAGCGCGCCAACAGGGAGCGCGCCAACAGCAAGCGCGCCCACAGAAAGCGTGCCGACAGCAAGCGTGCCCACAGCTAGCGTGCCCACAGCAAGCGCGCCAACAGCAAGCGCCCCAACAGCAAGGGCGCCAACAACAAGCGCGCAAAGAGCATGCGCGCCAACAGCAAGCGCGACGACAGCCAACAGCAAGCGCGCCGACAGCAAGCACGTCGACAGCAAGTGCGCCGAGAGCAAGTGCGCCGAGAGCAAGTGCGCCAACAGCAAGTGTGCTAACAGCACGTGCACCAACAGCAAGTGCACTAACAGCAAGTGCGCCCAGACAAATGCGCCAACAGCAAGTGCACGACTGGCAAGTGCAACAGCAAGTGCGCCAACAGCGAGTGCGTCAACAGCAAGTGCGCGAACAGCAAGTGTGTGGACAGCAAGTGCGCCAAAATCAAGCGCGCCAACATCAAGTGCGCCAACAGCAAGCATGCCAACAGCAAGCGAGCTGACAGCAAGCGTGCCAAGAGTGAGCGCGCCAACAGCGAGCATGCCAACAGCAAGCATGCCAAGAGCTAGCGCGTTGACAACCATTTCTGTTGCCGACAGCAAGCGCGCCCACAGCAAGCACGCCAACAGCAAGCGTGCCCACAGCAAGCGCGCCGACAGCAAGCGCGCCGACAGCAAGCGTGCCGACCGCAAGCGCACCGACAGCAAGCACGCTGACAGAAAGCGCGCCAGCAGCAAGTGCGCCAACAGCAAGCGCACCAACAGCAAGCGCGCCGACAGCCAACAGCAAGTGCGCCAACATCAAGCGCGCCGACAGCAGGTGCGTCAAGAGCAAGTGCGCCGAGAGCAAGTGCACCAACAGCAAGTGCACCAAGAGTAAGTGAGCCAACAGCAAGTGCGCTAACAGCAAGTGCACCAACACCAAGTGCACAAACAGCAAGTGCGCCCAGGCAAGTGTGCCAAAAGAAAGTGCGCGAAAGGCAAGTGCAATAGCAAGTGCGCCAACAGCCTGTGTGCCAAGAGCAAGAGCTCCAACAGCAAGTGCGCCAACAGCAAGTGCGCTGATAGCAAGGGCGCTAAAAGCAAGTGCGCCAAAAGCAAGCGCTTCATCATCAAATGCACCAACAGCAAGCATGCCAACAGCAAGCACGCTGATAGCAAGCGTGCCAACAGCGAGCGCGCCGACAGCGAGCGTGCCGAAAGCGAGAGTTCCAACAGCAAGCACACCAACAGCGACCGCGCCAACAACAAGGGCACCGACAGCAAGGGCGCAAAAAGCAATTGCGCCACAAGCAAGTGCGTCAACATCAAGTTTGCCAACAGCGAGCGCGCCAGCAGCAAGCGCGCCGACAGCGAGCGTGCCGAAAGCGAGAGTTCCAACAGCAAGCACACCAACAGCGACCGCGCCAACAGCAAGGGCACCGACAGCAAGGGCGCAAAAAGCAATTGCGCCACAAGCAGGTGCGTCAACATCAAGTTTGCGAACAGCGAGCGCGCCAGCAGCAAGCGCGCCAACAGCGAGCGCGCCAACAGCAAGCGCGCCAACAGCGAGCGCACCGACAGCGAGCGCTCCGACAGCAAGCGCGCCAACAGCGAGCGCGCCAACAGCGAGCGCGCCCACAGCAAGCGCGCCCACAGCAAGCGAGCCCACAGCGAGTGCGCCGACAGCACGCGCGCCGACAGCAAGCGTGCCCACACCAAGCGTGCCCACAGCAAACGCACCAACAGCAAGGGCGCCAACAGCAAGTGCGCCAACAGCAAGTGCGCCAACAGCAAGCGCGCCAACAGCAAGCGTGCCAACAGCAAGCGCGCCGACAGCCACCAGCAAGCACGCCGACAGCAAGCGCGTCGATCGCAAGCGCGTCGATAGCAAGCACGCCAACAGCAAGCGCGCCGACAGCAAGCGCGGCAACAGCAAGTGCGCCCAGGAAAGTGCGCCAACAGCAATTGCGCGAAAGGCAAGTGCAACAGCAAGTGCACCAACAGCAAGTGTGCCAACAGCAAGTGCACCAACAGCAAGTGCGCCAACAGCAAGGGTGCCATAAGCAAGTGCGCCAAATGCAAGTGCGCCAACATCAATTGCGCCAACAGCAAGTGCGCCAACAGCGAGCATGGCAACAGCAAGCGCGTCGACAGCAAGCGTGTTAGAAATAGACTGCAAATATTACTTTTGTATTTGTACATTTATATCCTAGTTTAGGTTATGAATGTTCTAGTGGGTTGGGGTGTACTCACAAATCCCAACCTCACCCAATTGTGATCCCCACAATCTCCAATTACCCAATTGGAGATTCCGGAGATCCCAATGGGGATTCCCTCCAATTCCCCCTTCATCCATTCTCTCTCACCTTGCCATGTACTTATAGAGCCTTGGGCTCCTTACCTAATCTATCATTTCAACTCTATTTCTTACATGGTATCAGAGCGACCTATCCGCACACGCGGATCAAGGTCCTAATCTGAACGTGCCCGCGCTACGCGCACTTCATCGTCGCGACATTCGTTTCGAGTCGTCGGAATTTCGACGTGCTCCACTCTGCAGTCGCGCCTCTCATCGTCGACCACCTTCGCGCTCGACCTCGTTGAATTTTTCATCTCTGAAGCGTTCACGCTTCTCGTCGTCGATTTCCTCCTCGGTTCTCCTTGGTCGAATCTCAATTTCGACCATCTCTTAAAACTCGTTCTCGAGTTTCCCCTCACACCCCGCCAGAATAGGCAAACTCCCCTCGCGAAATCGCCTCCACGAACGTCTCACATCAAATCAAGAGCGGGTACACAGGTTGAAGCGGAGCGGAGCTGGTTGCGGAGCTGGTTGCGGGGCTGGTTGCGGAGCTGGTTGCGGAGCTGGTTGTGGAGCAGGTTGCAGAGCTGGTTGCGGAGCTGTGTAGCAGCGGGACAGGGCATGGGGGTGTGTGGGGGGGTGTGTGGGTCCGGGGTTAGACATAGGCTCAGATTCAGTTTCAAGCCGGCGTTTTAACGAATTTTCGCCGACGCCATTTCCTACTTAGCGGCATTTTGATGAAGCCATCAGAGTGATTTTCAGCAATTCTCGTCGACCAATTTCCAGAAGTGCCGCGCTGCACACCGACAATGGCTTACTCAACCACTTCACTCGCCAACCCGATCCCGCTCCTTCGTCTCAAGCCGGACGGCACATGCTCCAACTACAAGGCTTGGCGCTATGGTGTCGACAAGCACCTCCTCAGTCGCGAGGTGAAGGGGCTCGAGCTCACCGACGTCCTTCTCAACATCGGTGACGGCAAAGAGCCTCCTAAACCCGAGAGGTCCGCCGATCCAGCTAATGCCACCGCCGAAGCAGTTTATGCTGCTGCACTGCTCAAGTACAAGAATTGGGAGAAGGCCGATGGTGCGGTCATTAGTGTCTTCATGGGCACCACTCCTCCCGAACTCGTCGAAACCTACCACAACAACCCGTCTGCCAACGCCATTTGGCTCTACCTCAAAGATCGCTTCCTGAACAAGACTGCAGTGGGAGTTGCTATACTCATCCTCAGCATGTTCCAAGTGCGGCTCGAGGACTCGCCAGGCATGGCGGACTATGTCACCAAGGTGCAGTCCATTCATGGTGAACTCAAACAGTTGGGGATAGACTTCCCCGAGCAAGCCCCTGCAGCCGCTCTCCTAGTCGGCCTCACTCCGGCATACAAAGTCACACGCAAGATGCTCTTGGGCCTTGCTCCTGTGGACCTCACATTTGCCAAGGTCTCATATGCACTCCTTTCTGCCGAAAAGGACAACAGCGGTCAAGCCAAGGCCAATGCAATCCGCGCTCCCGTGCCTCAAGCCTATGCCGCTTCGACGCCGTTCTAGCGCAACCGCTTCCCCCCGTGTCCCTACGTCATCAAGCGCGGCCCTCGTGCTGGCCAGGTGTGTGGCGGCACCAACCACGCCCTTGCCTCCTGCTTTAAGAAGAAGGATGACGAGTGGTATGCCGTCAATGGGACCGCCTCGAAGCCGCCAAGCTGGATGGTCAATCGTGCTCCTTGCCAAGTCAATCGAGTCGAAGCGCAGGAATCCGTGCAGGCTGCTGTTGCTGTACCTGCTGATGTGCGCCTCAACATGTTGTTCCCTGGCACTGCCATGATTAATGAAACGATTTCGCAGTATCCTGGCTCACAAAGCACCTCAGCCACAATAGAGTTCACCCTCGACAGTGGGGCCACTCACACAGTTCTCAAGGAAGAACACTCCTTCAAGCCATATGAGACACCAATCCGTCTACTTGGAGCAGACTCTAGTTTCACAACACACGCCAAGGGCTCCTCCACAGTTCCGTGCCCAGCTTTTCCTTCGGGCAGTGTGACTGGCATGTGTCTTCCCACACTACGCCACAATCTCGTGGCCCAACACGAGCTCCAACGGGCAGGCGTCACCACGATCTTCCCAGCACACTCGGATCACTGTGACCTCCTCGACCCTAAGTCCAACAAGCTCCTAGCACGCTTCACACTCAACAGCAGCAAGCTTTACATGTTGCGTTCACCTGCACCTCTCGCCGCCCTCTCCCAAGCGCAAGCTGCTAGCACCACTCCGTGTTCGTGTCGCAGCTTCGCCAACCCAACCATCCTCTACCACCATCGCTTGGGTCACCCCAACTTCCGTACACTTGCCGACATCGCTTCCAAGAAACTTCTTCTTGGCCTCCCGTCGGCGCTTCCTCCACCAACAGACTCACCTGCACCCACCTGCCTGGACTGCACCAAGAGCAAGCTCAGGCAGCAGCCGCACCCTTCCTCCCCATCCGTCGCAGCTGCTCCGCTGGACCTAGTGCACATGGATGTCTGGGGCCCAGCTCCAGTCGCATCCCGAGGCGGTCATCGGTACTTTCTTACACCAGTCGATGACCACTCGCGGTATGTTTCTGTGCACCTCCTGCATACCAAGGCGGAGGCACCTGATGTCATCATGGCGTGGGTGCGCTAGGCTCAAGTCACGTTCGGCACTCCTCTGAAGTGCCTCCATTCTGATGGCGGGGGAGAATTTCGCAATGGCAAACTCGATAACTTCTGTGCGGCCCAAGGGATTCGGCAAACCTTCACGCTCCCCGAAAGCCCGCAGCAGAATGGCATTGCAGAGAGCCGCAACCACACCTTGGTTCAGATCGCTTGCTGCCTCCTCAGTCACGCCAACGCACCACGGTCACTCTGGGGATATGCCCTCTTCCATGCGGCACTCCTCTACAATCTTTATCCGCATCCCCACCGGCCCGACACCACACCTACCGCTCTCTGGCTTGGGGTCACGCCTTCCGCCCGCTCTCTATGCGTCTGGGGGTGTACCGCGTATTTGTTGCTAAGCCCCCACACGCGCAGGAAGCAAGGTGGCAAGCTTGGTCCCAAAACCCAGACCTGCATGTACCTGGGGCACAACTCCGACTCCCCAGAATACTTATTCCTCAACCCAATCACCAGACAGCTGATTCGCAGCCGTGATGTCGTCTTCGATGAGACACGCCCATTCCACTCTGCGACCACGGGCGAGCCTCCTCCACCTCCCCCGACACTTGTTTGGGCAGACTTCGAGGCCCCACCTCCGGCCGCTGCCCCTTCTCCGGGGCCTTCTCCGTCCGGCGTGTCTCACCCGGCCTCCCCAGTATCCTCCGCAGCGGCACATCCTCCTGCTCCGCCTTCCCCACGAGTCAAGCCCGGCTCACCAGTCTCCTATCGGAGGCGCCCAGTCCCTCCGGTCCCACCGCAGCCGCCTTCGTCTCCGGTCTCTAGTCGCACTCGTTCCAAGGGACCGGCTCCGCCTCTCGCCTGGGGACCAGCCGCCTTCTCCATCCGGTGTTCGGTCACCCCGCCTCCTCCTGCCGGGGGTGATGTCCCCTCCATCCGTATTCCCCCCCGTGCACTTCTGGAGGACAGGCATGAGGAGCTGTTTGACCTTCACGCGGTCTGCCAATTTCTCTCTCACATCTTTCCGGACATTACTAACTGCCCTTCTCTCAACTTCACCGAGAACCCGACCATTCCGACTCCTCGCACAAAATAGGAAGCTCTCTCGGGGCCTTATAAGAAGGAGTGGAAGGCAGCAATGGATGTGGAGAACGAGGCATTCATTCGCAACAACAGCTTTGACGATATTGTTCCCCCTTCCGGTGTCAACATCGTCGGCGGAAAATGGATCTTCCGAGTCAAACAACTTCCAGGCGAAGCTCCACTGTTCAAGGCACGATACGTGGCGAAGGGTTTCACCCAGAAGGAGTATCTCGACTTCTTCGAAACATTCTCGCCCACGGCCAAGCTCCCGACTGTGCGCGCTCTTCTTGATATAGCCGCTCGCGGCAACTTCGAGATCAAGTCCATGGACGCCTCCTCCGCCTTTCTCCAAGGCCAGCTCAAGGAGGATGTTCACATGGAACGCCCACCGGGGTTTCCTGGCACTTACCCTGCCAACACAGTGTGGAAGCTGAAGCGCCCAGTGTATGGCCTCAAGCAGGCTCCTCGTGAGTGGCACAACAAGGTGAAGGAAGTCCTCCTCGCACTTGACTTCCATCCCTCTGCCTCAGATTCCAGTCTCTTCGTTCGTCACTCCTCCGAGCCCTTCTACATCCTCGTCTACGTCGACGACTTCATTCTAGCCGCCAGAGATCCAGCCGACATGGCAGCTGTCCAGTCTGCTCTCAGCTCCGCCCTTCTCATGAAGGATCTTGGTGACCTCAAGAACTACCTGGGGATGGAGATCACTCGTGACCGCCAGGCTTGCACGATCACCCTCTCCCAGGAGTCCTACATCGACAACCTTCTCAAGCGGTTCGACATGGACTCCACTAACTCTGTCTCCACTCCACTCCCACTATAGCATCAGCTCACGGCCTCTCCAGTTCCTTCTCCTGACGCCTGCAAGGACCCGTACCCTGAGCTAGTCGGTTCACTCATGTATGCCATGATGTGCACTCGACCAGACTTGGCTTACCCGGTTAGTGTCCTCTCTCGGTACGTCTCCCCCGGACACTACACTGCCTCGCATTGGTCTGCAGCCAAGAGGGCCCTCCGCTATCTACAAGCCACCAAGTCTCACATCCTCACTCTTGGTGGTACCTGTTACAGGATCGAATGTGTCGAGGAAATGTTGCACTATCGATCAGTACAAGGCGCTTTTATACTTCCAGAGTACATCAGGTAACCAGGTTTATCTTATCCTAAGGGAATAGACCCTTCTAGAAGATAGAATCACCCTGCGTATAGCCACGCGAGGCTATTGGCTTTAAGGGATTACAGCAGGATTACGCTAGATAGAGCGCACCAATACATCCCAAGCCTGGTCGGTGATATAATGATAATAGCAGGATAAACCAAAGGTTAATGGAAAAGGAAGAATAGGAAACCAAATGAGATGCGGTAAAAAGAGAAATGAAATGGGAAGGAAATAAGAAAAGGCCAAGTGGTGTAACGGGGTCGTACTCTCACACTTCCCCCCCTCAAAGCTGGGTGGTAGAAGTAACACCCTGCTTGACAAGGTAGTCATGCAGAGGACGACGGGCGTTACCCATGTCGGACTCAGGTACCCAGCTGTCCTCAGAAGGATCATAACCCTTCCAACGGATGAGAAGCTCCACGGTGCCATTCCGACGACGACGATGTGCAAGCACGGACTCGACCTCGTACTCGGGTTCGTTCTGGACGAGGACGGGCGGCGGTGGCGGCGGCTGACGTCCCACGAAGATCGTGTTAGGATCTCGATAGGGCTTCAAAAGTTGGACATGGAAGGCGTTGTGAATCTTCCAGGTAGCTGGCAGGCGTAAGCGGAAGGTAACAGGAGTGACCTGTGCTTCAACGAGAAAAGGCCCGCAGAAGCGAGGTCGAAGTTTAGATGGGAGGTGGCTGATGTCCAGGTTGCGGGTGTCAAGAAGCACCTGGTCTCCCTCGGAAATGGTGTGGTCGTTGCGGTGGCGATCGGCCTGGCGCTTCTGTTGCTGTTGAATGTCAAGGAGGCGCTTATGGGTCCGATCCCAAAGTTGATGCATGGTTGTAATGAAATCATGTGCGGATTGGACTGTAGGTGATGCTGTCGGTTTTTGTGGTGTGAGTGGGTGGCGTCCGTAGCAGAGGAAGAACGGCGTCTGTCCAGTAGCGGCATGTGTGGCATTGTTGTAAGCAAACTCGAGTACGGGCAGGTGCAAGTCCCATTTGGAGATGTCGTCCTTGCAGGCTGCTCGGAGGAGTTGCTCAACAATTTGGTTGAGGCGCTCGGTCTGTCTGTCTGTCTGCGGATGGTATGCGGATGACATGGCGAGTTTGGTGCCGAGCAGAGACATAAGTTCCTTCCAGAACTTGCTGGTGAACTTGGGGTCTCGGTCGGAGATGAGTGTAGTTGGGATGCCATGCTGTGAGATGATGTGACGAACGAAGAGCTGTGCTGTCTCCTCGGTGCGTGCCGTCGTGTGTGTCGGGATGAAGTGTCCCATTTTGGAGAACTTGTCAATGACGACAAGGATGGCGTCATGACCGCTGGAGGTAGGTGGTAACCCGGTAATGAAGTCCAGGCTAACCACTTGCCATGGTTGTTCTGGGACAGGAAGAGGCTGCAGTAGTCCCGCCTTTTTCTGCTTGCTGCTCTTCATCCGCTGACATGTATCACACGAGGTGACGAATTTCTGGACGTCGTCTGCCATATGGGGCCAGTAGTAGTGTTTGGCGATACCGGTGAGCGTCTTGTTGCTACCGAAGTGTCCGGCGTACAGGACGTCGTGGTATTCTTCGAGTAGTAACTGGCGCAAAGGAGGGTAATTGGGTACCCAGATTTTTGTGGATCCCTTCCGGTATGCGATGTCATTGTCCCACTGTAACAGATGTCGCTTTTCTGCCAATGGAATTTCGGGGTCGATGGCGTACCCGTGGGTGAAGAGTCCCTTGAGTAGTGGATTCATCCCTTCGATCTGAATCGCGGCAACGTGTGCAGGCCAGCTGAGAGCGTCTGCTTTGTTCTTGTGGCCGGGCTTGTATACGATGTCGTAGTGGAAGTGTGTCTCGAGGAAGTCGATCCACCGGACCTGCCGCCTGGAAATGTTGGGTTGTGTCTTCAAATATTTCAGGCTGCAGTGGTCGGTGTAGACGGTCGTTCGTCGTCCTTCGAGATAGCATCTCCACGCTTTGAAGGCGATGACGATAGCAAGAGCCTCTTTGTCGTGTATCGGGTAGTTGAGTTCTGCCCCGTGCAGTTTCTTGCTGAGGTAGGCAATTGGTTGCAGTCCATTCCCCTGGTCTTGCATCAAGACTGCACCCACGGCCTGATCACTGGCGTCTGCTTCAATGACGTAGTCACGTTCGGGATCTGGCAAGATGAGTACCGGTGCGGATGTCAGTGCTTGTTTCAGTTGCTCCACGGCTTCCTGGTGCTTCATCTCCCATTTGTAGGACGTGTTCTTCTTCAGCAGATTCGTGAGTGGTGCCGCGAGTTTTGCATACTGTGGCACGAACCTGTTGTAGTAATTAGCGAAGCCTAGGAACTGCTGCAACTCCTTCACGTTCTCGGCTTCTTTCCACACTCCTTAATTTGGTCCCCAAGTTGTCCGGTACCGGTATAATCTCCACAGCTGTCTGCTTCTTTTGGAGTCCCTCCCGAATTTTCTCCAAGGCTCTAGCCCCTCGAACATCATAAGTTTTCATTAAAGCATCTTTATAAGATAACTTTAACGAATTCTTATAATTTCTTGGGTCTTCAAGGAGTTTCCCTGTCTCGGCAGAGTCTTTTTTCGCGGAGTCGTATTTTTTCTCGGCGATTTTCCCTGGCGAAGACTGGTCGTGGGGTGGAGATTTTCCCCCATCATTTCCTCCTTCTCGCGTCGAATCAGCTTCGTCGAAGTTGATTTTTCCGGAATCCCGCGGCCGCTTTCGGATCTTTTTATTTTCGCCAGCTAGATCCGCAATCACTGGCGACTCCCGTTTTTTGTCTTCTGATTGGCCGAAAGATTTCCGCCACTGTTGCGTGCCCGATACTCTGCGCGTGCGGCCTTCATTTTGTTGCAGTCGAAGATTCGGTGGCCCGGCACCCCGCAAAAATCACACGTGTAGTTGGTGTTTTTCGGACGTGGCCGCCCCTCGAATCTGTCGACTTCCATCGGGTCGGCGAACGTGGTGTGAGCCGAGCGGTCGCCCTGTCGCGTACTGCCGACGTGCGTCCGTCGTGTTCCGGCGTTGACCATGTCGAAGCGCTCCGCGGCCGAAACGACGCCACTGTAGCTCGCGTAGTTTGACGCTGCCACCTGTCGTTTGACTTCAGTCTTCAGCCCTGCGAGGTACGATTGCACTTTTTCCCCTTCGGTCAGGTCGGGAATTCTGTTATAAAATTCTTCCATCTGCTGCGTGTACTGTGCTACACTCCCGAACTGTCGATGGCGATGAATTTTTTCGCGGGCAAGGAAACCTGAATTTATCGGCTCGAATCGTTTCAGCAGGTCGGCGCGGAACTACTGCCACGTGGCTTCACCGTGGATGAAGGTGCTGTTGCCGCCAATCCACTCGAGTGCCGGCCCTCGCATCAGTGTCGCCGCGAGTCGTACACGTTGACCGTCCCAGACTGGCGAGCTCCATCCGACGGCTGCGAAGTAGATCTCCATCCCGGCGATCCATCTGCGGGCGTCGGAGTTTCGATCGCTCGGATCGAACGGCTCAGGTGGGCGCGGTTTCGGAGCCTCGAGAAACTGCTGCGACTGCTGCGTCGTCGCCGTTGTCGTCTCGTGCTGCGCTCCTGCGAGTCGAGTTACTCGCTCGAACTGGTTTCGCCACGCTTCGCGATCTGCTCGCATTTCCTCCTGAAGGGCTGCGATGCGCGCGAAGAGCTGCTGGGTAACCTCGGCGTTGTCGAAGGTTGCCATCCTGTTCAAAACACGCACGGAGGGGGTAATTCGAAAATCGCGGAGCTGGTGCTTACCAGAATCGGCGTCGAATTGGTCGCCCCCGGCGGTTTTTCGAGGCAGGATCCCCGCTGCTGCTGCTTAGCTGAGCGCGGCCGAGTGAGAAAAGCTCTGATTACCAAGTGTCACAGGATCGAATGTGTCGAGGAAAGGTTGCACTATCGATCAGTACAAGGCGCTTTTATACTTCCAGAGTACATCAGGTAACCAGGTTTATCTTATCCTAAGGGAATAGACCCTTCTAGAAGATAGAATCACCCTGCGTATAGCCACGCGAGGCTATTGGCTTTAAGGGATTACAGCAGGATTACGCTAGATAGAGCGCACCAATACATCCCAAGCCTGGTCGGTGATATAATGATAATAGCAGGATAAACCAAAGGTTAATGGAAAAGGAAGAATAGGAAACCAAATGAGATGCGGTAAAAAGAGAAGTGAAAAGGGAAGGAAATAAGAAAAGGCCAAGTGGTGTAACGGGGTCGTACTCTCACAGTACCTCTCCAGTCAAGCTCGATGGATACACAGACTCCTCATGGGCCGATGACCAGACTGACAGACGCTCCTCCCAAGGGTAATGCTTCACCCTTGGTAGCAGAGTCATCAGCTGGCGCTCCACTCGGTCCTCTGCAGTCTCCCTGTCGTCCTGCGAGGCCGAGCTCTACGCGGGCACAATGGCTGCTCAAGAGGCACGCTGGCTCTCCTTTCTCCTCGCTGAGTTAGGCTACCCCCAGCAGTCGCCCACCCTGTGGTGTGACAACCAGAGTGCCATTCATCTCACCAAGGATCCTGTGTTCCACTCTCGCACCAAGCACATCGAACTTCGTCATTTCTTCATCCGAGATCTTGTTCAGAGTGACCAGCTGACGGTACAGTACATCGCCTGAGATTGCAACCTCGCCGACCTCTTTACCAAGGCTCTCGGCAAGGCTGACCACCATCGCCTTCTCCGTTCCATGGGGCTATGTGCTCTTTGATCGGGTTTGCAGTCTATGGGGGTGTGTTAGAAATAGAATGCAAATACCACTTTTGTATTTGTACTTTTATATCCTAGTTTAGGTTATGAAGTTCTAGTGGGTTGGGGTGTACTCACAAATCCCAACCTCACCCAATTGTGATCCCCCCAATCTCCAATTACCCAATTGGAGATTCCGGAGATCCCAATGGGGATTCCCTCCAATTCCCCCTTCATCCATTCACTCTCACCTTGCCATGTACTTATAGAGCCTTGGGCTCCTTACCTAATCAATCATTTCAACTCTATTTCTTACAGCCTCATGCGGTGAGGCATGCTACAGTGGCAAGGAACCGCGTACTCACAAAGGTGGCTGATGATATGTGGGTGCCGCTGGAGAGGTGGCTTGGAAAGAAGCCTCCAGTGGACATGCTTAGAGTGTTCGGATGCATGGCAGTGGCGCATGTCCCAAAACCGTACAGGACAAAGCTTGGAGCATCTGCACTGTGGTGTATGCACCTTGGGCTTGCGGCAGAGAGCAAGGGGTGGCTTCTCTGGGAGCCCTCAAAGAATGTGCTGTTTGACAGTCGGGATGTCAAATTTGTGAAGAACATCATGTATGGCAAGTGGGAGAAGCAGCCGGAGGCAAGGGTCACTCAGCAGCTGGAAGAGATCACTATGCACTTCGATGTGTCCGAACCTGAGGACAGCGAAGTCACTGCACCAACGGCAAGCGGTACTGATGAAGGAAGCAATGAGGATATTGCAGCTGATGCTGAAGTCAAGGATCCGGAGCAGCAGCAGCAAGAGGCTTCCAAAACACCAAGTCTGCCAAAGCGAAGGAAACAGATTGGTGGGGGGACAAAGGATTGGGTGAAGGTGAAAGAATGGGTAAATCCAACCATCTACCCTGCACGTACCAGAATGGCAACAAGAAAGCTGCTGAGCTCTACAAGTGGAGGAGCCACATTTGAGCAGCAGCAACAGGCTCAAGGCGAAGATGTAGTGCTCTTCTTGGGTGATGACCAAGAGTCAGATGACGAGGAGCCTGCATACTGCTTTTATGCACCAATACAACCTCCGAGCATGGATCATGCACTAGCCAGGCCTCAACGGGGGAAATGGCTCGTTTCAAGAGATGCAGAGTACAACAGCCAGATGGAGAACCACACATGGGACCTGGTGTAATTGCGAAATGGGAAGAAGGCAATACAGTGCAAGTGGCTGGCAAAAATCAAGACGGATGAGAAAGGAGAGCCATCAGTTTACAAGAGCAGGCTGGTGGCAAAGGGGTTTCAGCAGAAAGAGAAGGAAGATTACAAAGAAGTGTTTGCCCCAACTGCTAAGTCTCCAACGCTACGTGTGCTGCTGGCGGTAGCAGCTGTGCGCAAATGGAAGGTGAAGCAGATGGACATCGTAACCGCTTTTCTGTACGGCATTGTGGAAGAGGAGGTGTGCATGGTTCAACCACCTGGCTATGAGAATGGAACCGGTCGTGTCTGCAAACTTAACAAGGCCATCTATGGCTTGAAGCAGGCCCCGAGATGCTGGTACAACAGGCTGGCCAGTGCACTGGAAGGGATTGGATTCCGTGCGAGTGCATGCGACGAGAGCCTATTCCTGATGAGCGAGGGGGAGTCGCTTGTGCTTCTGCTGGTGTACGTGGATGACATCCTGCTCTTCAGCAGCAGTGACAAGGAGATCGATGGGGTGCAGCAGAAGCTCACAGAGCAGTTCAAGTGCAAGTCACTTGGAGAGGCAAGGTACTACCTGGGAATGCACATTGAGCGGGATACTGAACGTGGCTGGCTCAAACTGCATCAGGGACAGTACATCAACACCTTGGCTGAGAAGTACTCTCTGCAGGAAGAACGGGAAGTGGTCACACCTTTGCCTTCCGAGTTCAAACTCATAAAGGCAGCTGAAGGAGAAGGAGTTGAGAGTGAAGACCAGAGGCAATTCCAATCCATGGTCGGGAGCCTACTCTACGCTGCTGTGCATACTCGGCCTGACATCAGCTTTGCTGTGGGACAGCTGGCTCGAGTAGTGCAAAATCCAACAGAAGAGCAGTATGGTGCAGCGGAGAGAGTGGTGCGCTACCTCAAGTCATACCCTACAGTGGGAGTACAGTATTCAGCCTCTGCTCAATTCAGGCAAAAGGGAGTTGAAGTCCTCAAAGAGAAGGGGGAGCAGCTCGGAGAAGGAAAGGTGTTCCTTTCCTGTTTTGCTGATGCCACATGGGCTTCTGAACATGAGGATTCATCATCAGTAGGTGGATACATCTGCATGCTGGGAGGTGGGCCTGTAAGTTGGAGGTCCAAGAAGCAGTCTGAGACGACACTATCTTCAGTGGAATCTGAGTACGTGGCGATGTTTCATGCGGCAAAAGAAATCATCTAGCTAAGGAGGCTCTTGAAGGAGATCGGCCATGAACAGACTTGTGCGACACCTCTGTTCAGTGACAGTAAGGGAGCCATTGCCATGGCACGCAATGCAGTTCTTCATGGGTTGAACAAGCACATGAGGATCAAGTGGCATTGGCTGCGGAAGGAGGTGAAGCTTGGGACACTGGATCCGATCTACGTGAAAACTCAGCAACAGCCAGCCGACTTCCTTACCAAGCGGCTAGCTGAAGAGCCACACTGGCGCTGTGCAAGGATGGTGGGAATGTCCTTGAACTAGAGACGGCGAAACAAGCCGACAGTCTGAGGGGGAGTGTGTTGGTGCATATTCGTTTGCACGTCATCCTGTCGTCTGTTCGCATCATTTTGTTGCATGTGTTTTGTGTGCTACATTGTTTATGTGGTTTGTTGGGTTTGCATGTCTTTGCATATTCATCTTGTGCTTGTGCAGATGTGCTTGGATTGTGCATGAAATCGAGCACATTTCAACGAGCCAAGAATTGTTGGAATCGGAGCACATATGAAGAAGTTACGAATATGTGTTTGATGGATTTGTTACAACTCATTGGAAGTCCTTGGCAGCTGCTACACCAAAGTTGGAGAGCCCTATAACGAGGAGGGACCAGCATGTGTGGAACTTTTGTCCTCACCTTGCAGCTGCAGCATTTGGGGGTTGGAGGCCAACCTGGCACTGTGTGAATTTTGTCTCGCCAGGCTGGTTGAACCTGAGGATGGGGAGTCAAGTCTTTGACTCTTGTCATGTTCTTGACCATGGGCCTCTAGGGTCCTTCCCTTTCATCCTTCCCTTCCATCCCCACCTTCCAACTATGCTTCAATGCCTTTTCCATCATGCCTTTGAGCTTGTAAGCTTCAATTATAGTGACTCTGAGGAGTGTCAACTTCTCCTGGGGCAGATTACCCCCCAGTGCGCCAAACGCCATAGCTCTATCGTTAAGCTACAGAATCGAGTGATTCAACTTTCAGTGGAAAGCGGACGCTGCAAGCTACAACATTTCTGATTTTCAGATCGTTTCACCGATTGGAGTTTTGGATATAGCTTTTTGAAGGTCGCGAGTTTTCTGGGCGTCATAATGAAGTGCTGCAGAAATTTCCAATGAGCCATTGAATCATCTGCTTATAGCCTTCTCTAACCAACATTCAGGTTGACGCAGGTACTGTGCGAGCTGACTCGTGATGTAGTCAAGATCTGCGCGGCATGTAACGGCTGCAAATAGAAGACATCCGAGCTGCTGCTTGTAAAGCTGATGCTCAAAGGCTACAAGTGCGGTAGTATTGGGTGTATGGTCGGTCAGAATGTGACGAAAAGGAGTGGTGAGGTCGATGGGAGCAATGGCGAACTTTTTCGCAAGTGTTTCTTCGTACTTGCTTGCAGAAAGGTAAATGGCATCGGGGCCGCAGTCGACGTTGAGCCCAAGGAATTGGGTGACGTTTGGGGACGTAGTAACCTGAAGAATCGTTTGGATTCTTTCCTCCATGCGCGCCAGAAGACTGTTGCACGAGCCGGTGTATAGAAGAATGTAATGCCCCCAAAATTCGAGTCTGTATATTCCAGGGTCGTTGGGCAGCTGCACGAAGACGAGTGAAATCATAACCTTGTGAAGATGTTGCTGCCACAGGCGAGGAGCATGTTTGATGCTGTATAGTGCTTTAAGTAATTTGCAGATGTGGAGTCCGTCGCTGCAAGTGTGAGGGAGTTCGACAAAAATATATGCATCAACGTCTGCGTATAAAAACACATTTTCAATGTCCATTTGACGAAGTGGCTGATGGCAGCTGGCAGCAATGGCGAGAAGAATTCAAACTGAGGTTTGGCAACCGACCCGAGCAAACGTCTGGTCGTAGTCAATACCATAGGCTTGTTCGAACCCTCGAATGACCGATTTCCTCTTTAATCTGTCTGGTTCGCCTGCTGGATTTGTCTTTATGCGAAAGACCCACTTGCCCAAAAGATTTTTCTTGTTGCATGCTGCTTCGCGTGGAACGAGTTTTCACGTGTTCCGTTTCTCGAGAGATGATACCTCTGCATCCATAGCTGCTCGCCATTTGTCAGCATCAAAGCTGGAGAGGGCCTGATTCACTATTTTCGGCTCGATCCCAACCGTTGGTTGCTGAACTGCGACAGCAAGGCCGAGGATCTGGAGAGCCGATTGGTCACCATGAGGATGTTGTTGGAAAACTTCGGCGACGTCATCGTCGTAAATTTTTTTTATGGTAGATAGCGAACACCGTCATGTATTGCAATATCATTTATCTGTTGGCGCATATGCTCCTCATAATTATAAGCAGCTTGTGTTGTGGCAGAACGCAATGGGTGCGAGAGGGGAATGAATACTGGAGTGGCTGTGTTGTTGGCACGTGTCAAAGGAATATTATGAGTCGAACAGTGGTTCAGCTGCTGACATAGGCGGCTGCGGAACTGTAGAAGGTCCTCCTGCTGCGCCGTCGGGCGGATAATATTCGTCGGGTGCATCTGCTTCGTCTTTAGGGGTGGCGAAACTCCGTTCGGCACTATAGCGATCCGGATCCCATTGTTGGCGTTCCTTGTCGCGTTCGAAGTCACCGAGAAAAAGTTTCTCGTAGAAGATGTAGTCTCGGGCATACAAAACCTTTCGGGTTTTGTAATCCATACTCATCCAAGAATAGGAACCCTTGGGTACACCAAGGTGTATTCCCCATCGAGCCCGTTGAGTACATCTGCCCACAGTTGCGCTCGGAGGTCTGTATTGGATCATGTAGCCCCAAAGTTGTAAAAGTCGAGTATCGGCGAAGTGTTTTGTCCACATGACATGTGGCGAGCTTAACTGAGGTAGAGCATTTGAAGACAGGCAGTTGTGTAGTCTGACAGCTTGTGCCATTGCAAACGGCAAAGAATATGCTGTCAAGCTGGACTGTTGCAGCGGCACGTGCATTTTCTCTTGCAGCGTTCTGTTCGTCCTCTCAGATACTCCGTTATATTGATGGGCGTAAGGCACAGTCTTGCACTTCAGAATCCCTTTCCGCACCAGGAATTCATTGAACTGCTCGCTAGTGTACTTGCCCACGTTGTCTATCTAAATCTCTTTCAGCTTGATGCCGCTCTGCCGCTCCGCACTTTTCAGCCATAGCTTGAAGGCGTTGAGAGCTTCAGACTTTTGAGAGATATTATTTTGCCAAACATATCGAGTAGCACTGTCGATGAAGGGAAATATAGTGATAGTCATTGCCGCTGATATCCTCTGCTTCCTGCGGCATGAAGAGTATGTCGCTGAAAACGACATCCATAGTTGAGTACTTAGTAGCACTCGGGAAGTGCGATGGGAACGAAGCGTGACTTACTGTAGGTGAGTGCCGAGGCAGATGGTGCAAGGTAGTTGGCGACTGCTAGGTTCTTGACCGTTGGTTAAGAGGAGAGTGACCTTGTCGAAAACCGAGGCTTGAAACAAATTGTTAAGAGCTTCTTGTGAGGGATGACCTAACCGCTTGTGTTAGGTTTCCGTTGTAGTCCTGTAACCTTTTGAAGTCGGAGTGAAGGTAGGAGGTCGGCGAAAGATAAGTCGTTGGCACAAGGTTGACGCAGCGGCCGGTGCCGAAAGGCTGGATGATTCCGGCTTCTTCTGCTATTTCAGCCCGAGGTATGCCGAGATGTCGACGACGCGCCCAATCATCAGGTACGATTAACTCTTTCTTGCCCCATGTATGATCAACTTCTATAGGTGCGTCGACTGTAGCAGAGGTTGGTTCTTGATTAGCGTAACCCCAGTTGCTGTCTCCACATGCCCATATAGCTTTACATGTTTCTGCTGTCGCTGCTGATGCTGCTCCTGTTATTTCTGTTGCAGATTCATCGATGGAGTTGGAACGAGGAGGCTGAGGCGTGACGCAGAAGACATTAAGACCACGATGACCTTGGCGTGGAAGATCTGTCTCCCAGTAATGATGCCAAGGAGCTAGTGAGACGTTCTTCTCACTGTCGCCAAATGTCTTCGTAGGCGAGAAACGTAAAATTGAAACGTCGTCATTAATTTCTGCGATGCTGACTAAATTGCTTTTGTCTTCCAGGCAAACGCGCGGCCATTGGAGCCAAAACAGTTGACGCTGGTCCCATACAAATAACATAAATATTCGTTCGTAACATAATGGTTACATTCTCGAGAGCCTCACAGATTGGCATCTGTGTGTGGAGTGACGAAGTTCCAGCTCACTGCGGAGGGCTGCCCAACCAGCTCATGCTGGCGAGTCAAGGAACCACATAAGCCACAGCCAATCGAGCTTCCGTGATTCGTCAGCCACGCTTGTGACAGTCTCGTACCTCCCTGCTTCTAAGCCAACCAATAGTGGCAGCCGAGCCGAGCTTCTTTGGTGGGTTCGGCACGCAAGCTTCTTTTCTGGCCGAGGCAGGCTTGCCTGGCGTCAGTCTGGGCAAGTGGGCGCAGCTTCACGAGATCCCCGCGAATCACTTTCCTCTCTCGGCTCGGTAGGGGCGCCTCCCTCCTTGCTCGCATTCTAGGCCCAGTGTCCCTTCGTCCCCCAAGCGATGTGTGCGGTGGTGCACGGTGCAACAAGTTGAGAACTGGTTCGCGTGCTTACCGCTCTGAACCTCGAGTCACCAAACAGGACCGAATGTACAAGCCTCCTTTGTGCCATGCCGTGCAGCCAGCTTTGTGAAGCCGCGATGGCTCAAATTCATTTCGCTTTGCTTGCATGTGGTTGTCAGTTTCGCCACTATCCCCGCTGCTTCATCCTCCTCTACCGTCGGTTTCGGTACTCAGTGGCTGGTTGCGAAAGTGACAAGTCGTGGCTAGCGTAACATTCTAGTCCTGTCTACTAGTGGCCCGCTCAACGACCTTAGCGTCAGCCCACTGATTCTCGGCCCAGCGTGTCTCGCTCTGATGGTGACCATCGCACGCGCCGCGCCGCCCTCGGAGAAGGCGAAGCCGGCGCTGATGTCGCCCGACACCAAGCCGCCGCCCCTCCAACCGAAGCGCGCCGTCGACTCGACTGAGAGCGGCGCGCAGGTGGTGGCGGCGAGGAAGGCGGCGGTAGACGCGCCGCCGGATGACGCGCTGGCGGCGCGGTTCTCGGCGCTGCGGTACCTGGCGGGCTTCGGGAATCAATTCGAGAGCGAGGCGCTGCCCGGCGCGCTGCCCGCAGGGCGCAACAACCCGCGCGTGTGCCCGTACGG
Source organism: Closterium sp. NIES-67 (assembly GCA_027943415.1). NCBI lineage: Eukaryota > Viridiplantae > Streptophyta > Zygnematophyceae > Desmidiales > Closteriaceae > Closterium > Closterium sp. NIES-67. Next base: position 327,311 of record BQMB01000300.1, on the reverse strand, counting down.
GCTGTACGCGGAACAGCTGACCGGCACCGCCTTCACCGCGCCGAGGCGAGAGAACCAACGCAGGTGGGCGAGGAGCGAGGGTGATAGGGTAGGATAGAGGAGGGAGAGTGAGATTTCAGGACGAGAGACCCATGAAAGAATTCGTCCGGTCTGGGCCCCGCGCACCTGATGATGCTTGCTGGTGATGCTTGCTGGGTGATGGTTGCTGGGTGATGCTTGCTGGGTGATGCTGCCATTCCGTGCGAGCGGTCCACTCAATGGCTCTCATGTCTCTCCGCACCCCGTGGTTGCGCGATTCCCACACCTCCCTCCCATGCTCCAACGCGCGCCCTCGTCCCCTCCACGCCTTTATCCCTCCCAGGAAACCACACCACCTCCACCCCCCCCCCCCCCCGCAGTTGGCTGTACCGCATCAAGCCGTCCCGCGGTCCACTCAATGGCTCTCATATCTCTCCGCACCCCGTGGGTGCTCGATTCCCACGCCTCCCTCACATGCTCCAACGCCCGCCCCCTTCCCCTCCACGCATCCCTCCCAGTCAACCACACCTTCTTCCCCTTCCCCCTTCTCTGCTTCGCACCTCCCCCCCCCAGCTGGCTGTACCGCATCAAGCCGTCCGCGACCCACCATCCCTTCGTGCCGTGCGACGACGCTCGCACCAACCCCGTGCTCGTGAGCGACTTCAGCGCGGGCGGCCCGTGCGACGCCACGCCCAACCAGCTGCGGTGGCGTGCCACCCAGATACCCGAGAGGGAGGAGCGGCACGTGGACTGGGTGCAGGGGCTGGCGACGGTGTGCGGCAGCGGGGCCGCGGCGGACAAGACGGGCTTCGCCATCCACATGTGCGTCCTGCATAGCGCTGCTGTCAGATACCCACTTCTGGCCCCCTCCCACCCTCACCACCCTTCCCCCGCACTCCCCTCCCCGCTCTTCCTCCCCGCCCCCGCTCTCCCCTCCCCGCTCTTCCTCCCCGCCCCCGCTCTCCCCTCCCCGCTCTTCCTCCTCGCCCCCGCTCTCCCCTCCCCGCTCTTCCTCCTCGCCCCCGCTCTCCCCTCCCCTCCGGCTCTCCCCCCTTCCACCCCATGCACTAGCCGCGTCTCTCCCTGCTCCACTGCCGCTCATGCTGCCCGCGCACTGTCAAGCGTCGCCTGCACACATGCCTCTCATGCGCTGTATCTGCTCCCCACGCCCCACCTCGTATTATGGCATGGCATGGCATGGCACGGCACGGCATGGCATGGCATGGCACGGCATGGCATCATCAGGTACGCAGCGAACAGCAGCATGGAGCGATGTGCGTTCGCCAATGCGGATGGCGACCTGCTCATTGTGCCGCAGCAAGGCCGTAAGTGCCCCACATGCCTTCCACATGCCTTCCACATGCCTTCCACATGCCTTCCACATGCCTTCCACATGCCTTCCACATGCCTTCCACGTGTCTTCCCATCAACCACTGGCTGCCATGGAAAGAAGCATCTGTTCCCCATGTCTTGCGGCGGGCACCAGCCCTACCACCGCCCGCACCACATTCAGTACTGCCCTCCACGCCACTCTCGTTGCTCGCCGCCCCGCTCTGTCCCGCCATGCTCCCAGGCCTGTGCCTCGCACCGGAGGTTGGCCTGCTGGCCATGCGTCTCACTCAGGTGGCTGCGCTGCAGCAGGCGGGGTGCGCTGAGCCGCGCACCTCATTCCATGCGCCGCCCTCCTCCCTCCCCCGCCACCCTCCCTGCAGGTCTCTGGCTCACCACGGAGTTCGGTCTGCTGGCGGTGCAGCCGGGCGAGATCGCGGTGCTGCAGCAGGGCGTGCGCTTTGCAGTGCGCCTGCCGGACGGCCCCTCCAGGGGCTACGTGTGCGAGATCTATGGCGGGCACTTCCAGCTGCCCGACCTCGGCCCCATCGGTGCGTTGCTTTTGAGATGCTTGCTCACGTGATCGGATCGCAAAGCCCCTCCCAGGTGCCAGGGGGCACTTCCACCTGCCCGACCTTGGGCCCATCGCTGCGTTCCATGGTGTCACTTCTGCAGCTTCCCCTTGGCCTCGTTTGGTCATTTGGAGTGGCTGTGCCTCCCGTCTGAGTTTCCGTCCCCGCCTCTCTCCGCGCCCCCCTCTGCCCCCACCAGGAGCCAACGGCCTGGCCAACCCGCGGGACTTTCAGACGCCCGTGGCGTGGTTCGAGGAGGGCGCCGCTGCTGCTGCCTCTGATGCTGGGGTGGATGCGGTGCAGAGCGGTGGAGCGGGTGCGGTGCAGAGCGGTGGTGGGTACGTGGTGGTGCACAAGTTTGCGGGGCGGCTGTTTGAGGCGAGTCAGGACTTCTCGCCCTTCAACGTGGTGGCGTGGCATGGCAACTACGCACCCTACAAGGTACTCACAGCAACTACGCGCCCTACAAGGTACTCACGGCAACTACGCGCCCTACAAGGTACTCACGGCAACTACGCGCCCTACAAGGTATTCACGGCAACTACACGCCCTACAAGGTACTCACGGCAACTACGCGCCCTACAAGGTACTCACGGCAACTACGCGCCCTACAAGGTACTCACGGCAACTACGCGCCCTACAAGGTACTCACGGCAACTACGCGCCCTACAAGGTACTCACGGCAACTATGCACCCTACAAGGTACTCATCTGCACGTGCGGTCGCTGTCACTTCACTCGCCTGTCACTGTCTCAGCCCTTGGCTCGTGTCCCTGTTTGCATGCTGTAGGTCCCGTGCTCTGTCCGCTCCCACCAATTCTCCTGCCTTCATTGACCCCCCCGCCCATCTCCCTGTCACCGTGTGCCCGTGAGCGCCCCTCGCAGTACGATCTGCACCGCTTCTGCCCGATGAATGCAGTGGCGTTCGACCATCCCGACCCCTCCATCTTCACTGGTGCGCCCCTCCAACCCCCAGTCGCATCCCCCCCCTTCCCTCCCCCGCCACTCCGATAGTCCTCACGTGCTTCACCTCTCGCCCCAGTGTGGCTAGGGACTGTGCTCCTTCTTCGCCCCTTCACTCACCTTTCCCAACCCTCCCTCCCCTGCCATACTGCGCAGTGCTCACGTGCACCACCTTGTGCCGCAGCGGGAATGTGTGCTCTTCCCGGTAGCAGTGAAGCCGCCATCATCATCCCCCTCCGCTCACCTCCCTCCCGCCATCCTCTGCAGTGCTCACGTGCCCCACGGCTCGCCCCGGCGTGGCGGCGGTGGGATTTGTTGTCTTTCCAGGTACCCTTGATCCCGCCATCCTCGTTGTGTTCGGTGAGCACTGTGCAGGATGGGGGGGGAGGGAGCCTGTCACTCACCTTTCCAGGTAGCGGTGGCGATCGCCGTTGCTTTCTTCCGCCTCCCCTCCTTCCCCCCACTCGCCATTCTCCCCAGTGCTAACGTGCCCCACGGCTCGCCCCGGCGTGGCGGCGGTGGACTTCGTTGTGTTCCCGCCGCGGTGGGCGGTGGCAGAGGGTACCTTCCGGCCGCCCTACTTCCACCGCAACTGCATGAGCGAGTTCATGGGGCTCATAGCGGGGACATACGAGGTGAGCTCGAGGGGCTTATAATGGGGATGTACGAGGTGAGCTCGAGGGGCTTATAATGGGGATGTACGAGGTGAGCTTGGGGGGATTATAACGCGATGTATGAGGTGAACTCATGGGGCTTATGACGAGGAGATGTGAGGTGAGCTCATGGGACTTATTACGAGGTGAGTTCATGAGTCTTATTATGGGGACGTATGAGGTGAGCTCGTGGGGCTTATAATGGGTTCATGAGGTGAGCTCATGGGCTTATAGCGGGGGCATATGAGGTGAGCTGATGGGCTTATAACGGCGCATATGAGGTGAGCGCATGGGGCTGATAACGAGGACGTATGAGGTTTCCTCGTGGGGCTTGTAATGGCAACAGACAAGGTGTGGTCATGGGCCATATAACGAGGATGTATGAGGTGAGGTCATGAGCCATGCAACGAGTATGTATGAGGGGAGGTCATGGGCCATATAACGAGGATGTATGAGGTGAGGTTGTGAGGGTTATAGCATGTGAGGGAAGCTGATTTGGCTTTGACGCATGTGTTGTGAGGGTGCGACTGTGCGAGCGCTGCAGGAGGACTTGTGCACAGGGGGTGGCAGCAAAGGAGGGGGACCAGATGCGTGGGAGGGTGTTGAGTGCAGCTGTCACATGCATTCCTTGACCAAGCGCTCTCAGGTCCTGCTGTGGTTCTGCCAGCCCATGCCTTCACACATCCTCCCAATTTCCGGCACCACTCATTCCGCACTGCTTTCCCCGTGTGGTTCCTCTGCGCACCTGTCTTGCACCTACCCTTCTGTATTATGACCACCCTCCTTGCTCCCCGCACATGTGCTCAGGCCAAGGCGGAGGGCTTTGAGCCGGGCGGGGCGAGTCTGCACAGCTGCATGACGCCGCACGGCCCTGATGCTGCCACCTTTGAGGTGTGCGCTGGCCTCTGCTGTGGCAGGGCTCGTGGTGCCTCTCTGTTCACTGCTGTGTGTGGGCATTGCTTTTTGCCCTTCCATGCTGCTCTGCCCATCCGTGCCCCCATGCCCGTCCATGCCCCTGTGCCCATACCATATGACCTCCCATCCATCCATCCATCCCATGCATCCCATCCATCCATCCCATGCATGCCCCCCCCTGGCAGCGTGCAGTGGCGGAGGAGGGCAGCGGCGAGCCTGAGCGCGTGCACGAGGGGTCGCTGGCGTTCATGCTGGAGTCGTGCTTCACGCCGCGCGTCACACGCAACATGCTCGCCTCGCCCCTCCTGGACGCCCACTACTACCAGTGCTGGCAGGGCCTCCGATCGCACTTCAGGCACCCCTCACCATGATTTTGTTTGTCAACTCCCATCTGTCATATTCATATTGTATATAGCACTCAACGTGATCTTAGGGTTATTTTTCCATGATTCTTTTCTGGAAACATCGCTGCTTTGGTGTAAATAGAATGGAAGGGTACATGAATTTGGCCTAAATCAATGGCAACTTTATGTGAATTCATTTTGTAAAGTTAGGGTGAATTCCTACAAAGTAGGATCAGAATCAACAATGTTTCTGAACCTGCTGTTTTACAACATGCAGATCAACAATCGGCAAAAGAGTCGCAAGCAAGAATCAGGGACCAAACAGCATGTATCGCACGATCCTACGTGTACGCGCGACACAGACAACAGAAAACATCGCCACGCTTGCCCAGACTTCGCAATGTTGATCTACATGTCAAACATGTTTAGTTATCATGCTTGTATAGACTGTATAGGGTCATCTTCTAGAGAGTACAACAGTTAGGTATATGTTTGTGTACTCTCTCTCTATTCATCAATTTCACTGTTTGATATGGTATCACGCGTAGGTAGGATCCCCCCCCCCCCCCCCCCTCACGCTTCCGCTCGCCCCCTAGCTGGGCCCCGTCGTGCTCCTAGCCCCGTCGCGACCCTCCCTAGCCCCGTCGCGACCCTCCCTAGCCCCGTCGCGCCCCTTCCTGGGCCCAGTTGGGCCCCTTTCTGGGCCCCGTCGCGCTCCTCCCAGGCCTCGTAGCGCCCCTCCTGGGCCCCACTGCGCTCCTCCCAGGCCCCGTCGCGCCCCTTCCAGGGCTTCGTAGCGCCCCTCCAGGCCCCGTCGCGCCCCTTTCAGGGCTTCGTAGCGCCCCTCCAGGCCCCGTCGCGCCCCTTTCAGGGCTTCGTAGCGCCCCTCCAGGCCCCGTCGCGCCCCTTCCAGGGCCTGGTAGCGCCCCTCCAGGGCCCCGTCGCGCTCCTCCCAGGCCCCGTAGCGCCCCTCCTGGGCCCCATTGCGCTCCTTCCAGGCCCCGTCGCGCCCCTCCCTAGCCCAGTCGCGCTCCTCCCAGGCCCCGTAGCGCCCCTCCTGGGCCCCATTGCGCTCCCCCAGGCCCCGTCGCGCCCCTACCTGGGCTTGGTAACGCCCCTCCAGGCCCCGTCGCGCCCCTACCCATCCTTGTCGCCCCTGCTCGGCCCCGTCGCCCCTGCTCGGCCCCGTCGCCCCTGCTCGGCCCCGTCGCGGCCTATCGGCCGCGTGGCGCCCGCCCGGCCCCTGACGCACCTGCCCGGCCCCTGCTCGCCCGCCCGGCCCCGTCGCCCCTGCCCGGCCCTGCTGTGGCCTGCCCGGGCCCCGTCCCTGCCGCCCGGCCCCGTCGCCGCCGCCCGGCCCCGTCGCAGCCGCCCGGCCCCGTCGCAGCCGCCCGGCCCCGTCGCAGCCGCCCGGCCACGTCGCAGCCGCCCGGCCACGTCGCAGCCGCCCGGCCCCGTCGCCCCTGCCCGGCCCTGCTGTGTCCGGCCCGGCCTCGTCCCTGCCGCCCGGCCCCGTCGCAGCCGCCCGGCCCCGTCGCAGCCGCCCGGCCACGTCGCAGCCGCCCGGCCTTGTCGCTGCCGCCCGGCCCCGTCGCCGCCGCCCGGCCCCGTCGCCGCCGCCCGGCCTTGTCGTGCCTGCCCGGCCCCGACGCACCTGCCCCGGCCCTCCATACTTCCTGGTACTGTCCCCCGTTCCCCGCACCACTTTGCACCCTCCTGCACTTTCCTGCCCCGCCTTGCATCGCATTGCACCTCACTGGATCGCACTGACCGCACTGCACCGCACTGGACCGCACTGCATCGCACTGCATCGCACTGCACCGCACTGGACCGCACTGCACCGCACTGCATCGCACTGCACCGCACTGCACTGTCCTCCACTGCCCCTCATGGCTGCTGAGCTTCGTTTTGATGTTGAGGGTCAGCCTCTGGAGTTCGAGGCGTGGTTGGCTGACCTTCGCCGCCACCTCACTGGCCAGCGGCAGGACGGCCACCCGCTTTCTGCACACCTAGACGGTATGCTCCCCTGCGTGAGCTACAGCAGCGTCGCCAGGCTCGCGTAGTACACTTAGCCTCCGGTGCCAACACAGCTGATATCTTTACGAAGGCGCTTGCGCCTAAAGATCATCAGCGGCACTGTGTACAGCTTGGTCTGGTTCCTGTAGTCTCTCACTTACTCGGGCCTTGACTCTGTACTGTCCTATATATCTGTGTGTACACTCAGACTGGACTTGTGTCCTCTTACAGTGGTTGGACTAGTAGTGCCGCCCTGTACTAGTTCTTGCCTTGCCTGTACTCCTTCTGACTGGTCTTTTAGACCCTTGTCTCAGAGGCTGGACTAGTAGTGCCACCCTGAGCTGCTTGTCTAGAACATTCCCCTATGCAGTCCAGGGGGTGTGTCAAACATGTTTAGTTATCATGCTTGTATAGACTGTATAGGGTCATCTTCTAGAGAGTACAACAGTTAGGTATATGTTTGTGTACTCTCTCTCTCTATTCATCAATTTCACTGTTTGATACTACAGACGCTGAAACCTCGTCACGCCCAAACCAGGGCCCAAAATTGGTTTTGGGCCGCCCTTTGAAAACAGGGTCGGCCCACCAAAACACCCTGTCACACAGGGTACCTAAATCTGGCAGTCTGATTTTTCAGGGTAAACATTTTGCATCCCTGTTTACACAGGGTATATTTAAAACCACCCTGTTTTATATTGCCCTTAAAAGCCATTGACTACAATAGCGATTGTCTTATGTTGCTGGCTTGACGAAATTGTTAAAATTATATAAGTTATAATTTAATATAGGCTTGGTAGGTTGTTACTGAACCTTTCTGTAGGGGGTACAAACCCCTCCTTGTACTCCCCTCTCTTCCTAATCCAACCCCCTTTCTTCTCGACATTCTCTCCCTTCCTAGATCCGTTTTTCCTCACGCTATTCCATGGCGGCCTTCTTCCTAGTATCCTAGCCAACCTAGCCTCCTAAGTTTAAGAACCTTGAGTCCTAAGTTTCTAACATGGTATCAGAGCGGGAGATCCTCCCTGTTGGATCGCCTCCTCACGCTTCCGCAATTTACTCCTCACTCTCATTAGCTCGAGCGGCCATGGCGGCCGCGTTTTGCTGCAGTGGCGACGTCGCGCTGCCACTGGCCGCGTCGTGCCGCGACCGGCTCGACGCGCTGCCGTGGCGTCGGGCCGTCGTTCTGCAGTCGCAGCGTCGACGTCCCGCTGCGGCATCGACGCTGCCTCTGCCGTCGCGACGTCGACGTCCTGCTGCAGCGTCGACGGCGCCGTCGGGCCGCAGCCGGTTGCGTCGAAGCTTTGCCGTGGCAGCGTCACCTTGCTGCCGTTGCAGCGTCGGCGTGCCGCCACAGCGTCGACGCCGCGCCCTGGCGGCGTCGTCATGCTGCCGCGGCAGCGTGGATGGGCGGCAGCGGGCAGCACGCCGTCGTAACCGCCACCTGCCCGCCCTCCTGCCAGTAAGCGCCGCGCCACTTATGGCGCGTCGCTGAAGACTCGCCTCGCCCCGCCCCTCCCCTCCCCCCCCCACCTGCACCTGCTTCCCCTGCATCCCCCCCTTTCTTGCTGCAGCCGATGACTGCCATGTGAGGGACCTCTCCACCGCCGAGGAGACAGGACATGCCGCCGAGAGGGCGGGGGCCGCCGCACCAGCCTCTGTCGTTCGAGCCGCCGGCGCCGCCGCTGTTGCCGCAGGCCTGGAGCCGCCGCACACCGCCGCCGCCGCCGCCGTCGTCACTGTCGCTGCTGCCGCCATTGCCGTCTCAAGGGGCCGTGAGACCTACCCTCTTCCGGAGTCGTTGCGGCTCCTGCTGGGAATGGGGGTGCTGGGCTAGGGGGTGTGGGTGTGGGTGTGGGTGTGGGGGTGTGCGTGGGCTTGACACTACCAAGCCTAGGGGGTGTGTTAAAATTATATAAGTTATAATTTAATATAGGCTTGGTAGGTTGTTACTGAACCTTTCTGTAGGGGGTACAAACCCCTCCTTGTACTCCCCTCTCTTCCTAATCCAACCCCCTTTCTTCTCGACATTCTCTCCCTTCCTAGATCCGTTTTTCCTCACGCTATTCCATGGCGGCCTTCTTCCTAGTATCCTAGCCAACCTAGCCTCCTAAGTTTAAGAACCTTGAGTCCTAAGTTTCTAACAGAAATGTATAGTGTGACACGATTGACGAACTTGCGACTCAAGCGAGTTGCGCCTGGGGGGCGAAATTGGAGGGGCGGGCGAATGAAAGTTGCAAGGGCAGGTAAGGGCGTGTGTCATACAGTGTCGGAACCCAGCAAGTTCCGCAACTCGGACTGGTCACATGGTTCGCATCTCATTTCGATAAGGCTTCGCGAGCTCTTCCCCGGGAGAAATCTTTGTCAATTTTGGAACCAGTTCCGGAATTTCCGAAGGCAGAACTGTAAGACAAACACCCCAAGGAAATTCAATAGATGACAAATTTGGTGAAGGGCCGATGAACGCTCTCTCACATCCTCCAGCACACATCGCCATAAACGTCTGAAGGTTCAATCGGTCCCCTTGCACCTCCTCCAGTAAGGTTGGGAGCAAATCTGACCAAGGGCCAATCAGCACCTCCCCTCACACGGCCCCAGCACACATCGAGCATTTATTTTGGCTAAGGGCCAGTTAGCCCTCTCACACTGCCCCAGCACACATCGAGCGCAAATTTTGGCTAAGGGCCAGATAGCACCCTCACCCAGCTTGCGTCACGCATCTGGCGCTGATTTTGGCTAGCCAAACAAGGCTTTAAGGGTAGTTGCCTTGCTGCCCTGTTTCATCAGGGCTGGAGGGTCGCAAACCCGGATTTTCAAAGGGTAAAATATTTGCTACACTTTTTGGATCAGGGTTATAAAATCGCAAACCCTGAAAAATCAGCCTAACTAAAAAAACTACCCTGAAAATCAGGGTAATCAGGGCATTTTACCCGGATATGTTGGGTCCTGGCCCAAACCGACCATCGAAAACCAGTGAGCCAATCACAAGAGCCCGCTTCCATCCAGCATTTCAACTCCCACCAACACAGCCTGCTCGTCGCCCAGATGGCATGGAGCACATGCCGAAGAGTCATTCAACGCTGAATGTCCAGAGCAAATACAAAGCACCTAGGAGCGGGAAACAAACGCCATACCGCGCCTAATCGACAGAGCTAGGAGCAGGATTAGCGATAGTAGCCAACCATGGAGCCCAGCAAGGCTCTGCCTTTTATCGCCCACCTCTTAATAGCTTTTTTTCGGCTGGTACTACGAAACTTGGCTGACAAACGCAGTCCGCGCAAGCATAATGCACATACAGGGGAGGGCGGAAGCAGACGGGCCTCAAAACGCGGGCGAGAGTCGTGCACAGTGCAGGAAAAGAAGCGGTATTACCGCAGACGCCACGCCGAACTATGACAGGAAGAACTTGACTCGCTCACTGACAACGAATTTCAAGACCTCTTCAGGATCAATAGGGAAATCTTAGACCATATTGAAGAAGGCATGTGCCATATACTGCGTCCGTACATAGCGCGCGCGCTTATCCCGCCATCCATCGCCCTACTCATTCCTATCAAATATTTCCCGATAGGAATGAGCCTTCTAGATCTCACGATGTGGTTCGGGGTTAAAAAAACCATGTGCCGTTTGTTAATCGATGTCTTCCTAATGAACTTCCCGCGCGTCTTCAAGAAGGAGTGGGTAAAGTTTCCGACCGCGGCGGAGATGGCTCAGATGGCCGAGGAGTTCAAAAACGTGAAGGGTATACCGTGTGTCATAGGTGTGGTAGACGGGACACACGTCCAAATTTGGGGAATGGATGCACACCGAGCAGATTATTATACACGGAAAGCGCAGTACACGGTACAGTTACAGCTCACATGCGATACAAACGGCAGAATTTGGGATTACGCCATAAGATTCTCATAAAGTCACCAGTCCAATCCATTGGGACAAGAAGGGATGTCCTCAAGAGAGTCAGGCTCCATATATCCACCTTCCCAAAGGAAAGCCTCCCTAGTACCCTCACTAGAGAGAGAAGAGGTTCGACAGGGCTATCCCAGTGCCACGACACATCCCCCCGCTGGGATAGCGTGTACACCAGGAATTAAATCCCGGATCGCTCTGATACCATCTTAGCATAGAAAACAAGTGACAAGAATGAGGTGGAACAACAGAATATAACCTAAGGGGTTGTACTTTATACGGGCATGCACCTAGCTAGCCTATAACGTATACAAATTATATGTTGACAAGGATTCCCCAGTAGTGCGCACGATTGCAGGGTGTTCGTAAGTTCGAAACTATACGAAAGGCTTTCTAGGGGCGAAATAACACCTTATCAAATAGTCGGAGATGCGGCATATCCGTTGCGGGATTTTTGCCTCACCCCGTTACACGCACAGCAAGGAAGGCTATTCCTAGAGTGGCAGCAGACTTACAATTACGCACAAAGCGCTACTAGAAATAAGGAGGAGGTCCTTCAATCTCAGATGGGACCCACTCTTACGCGGGCATGAACCGTGGTGGGCAAAGGGAGACATAGCCGCCTTCAATTGGGAGCCCACCGCGTGCAACACGCAGCCAGAACTGCATGAGCGGTGCATGCAGCTCAGGTTGGCGCTACATGCCTCTTACCTCAATAGGCATCATCATGATGCCACTCTTCGACATCCTCCGTAGCTGCTCCAGGCATCACCCATTCGTCCAACCCGGAGCCCGCGTCGTCAGCATCCACACCCATGGGAGGGGCATTCGCGGAGGGCGACGTACCGGTCTGCACTGCGGGCAAGAGCACGGAGACGCGGACCCCACCGGAGTACACCCTTGTCGGGCTGGTTGGCGCTGCCCTGGGCGGACGAGGGCCAGAGGCGGAGGGGTGCACCTCGCCGCGCGACTTCTGCTAGTAGAATCGAGTGAAGAGCCCTTCAATGCATGCCATGCCGTCAGCGTGGCACTCACATAGCGTGTTTGCCAGTAGCGTAGCCCCTGCATACGTGGCAGTCTCGTTGATGCGGTGGCACTCCGGCGTTCTGACAGCAGGGCCCGCGGCGCCAGCTTGTACAGGATGGGTATGGGGGCGGAGGAGGGGCAGAGGGTTGGCAGAGGGGGGGCATAAGATGGGGGAGAGGGGGGGGTGAATTGCACATAGGATAGCGTAGCGGACTCACTTGCTTAGCCCTGTATACTGTAGTGTGTGATAATAAAAGAGTGGATCCAACAACTGCATGTGAAACAACCAAAACGAAGTCTCCTCGTGAACCACGCTCACCCGGGCTGTCATTGACGGTGCGGGGACGAGATACCCGACATCCCTGACTGGGGTGGTGCGATCCCACCAGTCGTGGCGCTGGTGAAGGTGCTCTGTTTGGCGATCCCAGTATTGCCAGCCCTGCATGCCGAGGCTGGCCTTCTGCTCCTTGCGGCTGAACCAGCTTCATGGTCCACTCTCGTTTCGTGGTCTTTGCCCAAGGAGCTGGAGATGCAGTGTTCTCTCCCCACTCTCCCAACTCTCTTCCCACACTCTTTCCACTTTCTTCCCACTCTGCCCACTCTGTCCCCGCTCTCTCCACTCTCTCACCCCTGTTTGCCCACTCCCTCCCCACTCTCTTCTCACTCTTGCCACTCTCTCCCCACTCTCCTCCTATCCTCTCCACTCTCTCCCCACTCTCTTCGAAGACTCTCCCCACGCTCCCCACTCGCCCCACTCTCTTCCCACTCTCTCCACACTCTCCCAACTTACTCACCACTCTCCCCACACTCTGCCCACCCTCTCTCCAATCTCTCCTCACTCTCTCCTCATATTCTTCCCACTCTCTTACCCACTGTCCCCACTCTCTCCCACTCTCTCAACTATCACCCCACTCTCCCCACGCTCTTCCCACACTCTCCTTACTCTCTCCACACTCTCTCCCTTTTCTCTCCACTCGCTCCCCACCCTCCCCTCACTATATCCTCAATCTCTTTCCACTCGCTCCCCACTATCCCCACTCTCCCCACTCCATCCTCACTTTCTCCTCACTCTCTCTCCACTCCCTACCCACTCTCTCCCCACTCTGTCTCCACTCTCTTCATTCTCTCCACACTCTCTCACCCCTCTCCCCACTATCTCGCCACACTCTTCCCACGCTCTCCACTATCTCCCCACTCCCCCCACTCCCTCCCCCACTCTCTCTTCATTCTCTGCACACCCTTTCCCAAATCTCCCCACTCAATCTCCACTCTCTTCCCACGCTCTCTACACCCTTTCCACACTTTCCCCACTTTCCCCACTCTGTCACCATTCTCTCCACTCTCTCCCCACTCTTCCCACTCTCTCCCCACTCGCCTAACTCTCTTCCAACACTCTTCCCCCTCACCTCTCACTGTGCCTACTCTCTCCCTAGTCTCTCCCCACTCTCTCGCCACTCTCTCCACTCTCTCCCTACTCTCGCTAGTCCCTATCTTCTCTCTCCTAACACTTCCACACTCCCTCCCCACTCTCCCCACTCTCCCCACTCTCACCCCACTCTCTACATACTCTCTTCCTACTCTCACCCCACTCTCTCCTTACTCTCTTCCCACTCTTTGCCCACTCTCTCTTTACTCTCTCTCCTCTCTCTCTCCACTGTCTCCCCACTCTCTCCCCAGTGACCCCACTTTGTCACTGACTTCGCTGTTAGCCACTGCCTTGACTACGCTACCGCTTTGGTCTCTGGTACTGCCAGTCCTCCGTCCGTCGAGGGTGCACCTGCCCTTGGCAGAGACGCACTACAAGACAGGCAGTACGAGCTGACTTACATGGCTGCCGCTGTACCCCATGTTTGTGCTATGCTTGTATCCCCAAAGGGCGACTCAGCACCTTGGACATACCTATCCCGCGCTCTTACGTTGAGGCGGTTTTGGGGCCTTGGGCAGCCCAGTGCATATAGGCCATGGAGGCATAGATGGCATCCAACAGATCATCAGGCAGTTACGTCGATGCAGTTCCCCTACCTGGGGCGAACGTAGTCGATGGTGTTAGAATATACCATGCTATGCTAGTTGTGTATATTGTGTTTACATCCCTAGTTGGGTGTACACCTGTGTTGGGGTGTCAATCCAACCCAATTGTACTTGGAGCCCCCAAACACAAGGACCACAATTGTGGGGGCACCACAAGTGGGTTGCCTAAGCCACTTGTGGTCCACCATACTTGGACCACCTCCCACTTGTGGTCAACCACATTTGGAAGGATCCTCCCTCCCTTGTGATTGGTCCTAACCCCCCCTTCCCTTCCAACCTTCCCTTCCTAGCTCATCTCTCTCTTCCTATATAATGCCTTTGCTTGATCAATAAACTCAACATTTCTGTTTCTAAAATGGTATAGAGCAATAATGGCTCACGCCAACTTTTAAATCCCGATCCTTCCCCACGCTTCCGCCCCATCCCCTTCCGACGTGCATCTCTTTGCCGTCCCCTCCATCGCCGCTGCTAGACTCCTAGCCGCCGCCTCTCTTTCCCTTCACAACTAGTTTTCTGTTGGGTGGATTTTCAAACATCCCCAGTGCGCCAAACGCCATAGCTCGCTCGCTAGTTGACAGAATTGAGTGATTTGACTTGCAAAAGAACGCTCTTGGTGTCACCTACAATGTCGTAAATTTTCAGACTGTTTCACCATTTGGATTGTCGGATATCGCTTTCCGAAGTTCACGCACTTTCCTGGATGTGATCACGAAGTGCTACTGAAATTTCCACCAAGTCCTACTTTCATCAGCTAACTGCCATCTTTCCCCATCAGCTAACTGCCATCAGCTAGCAGCAGCAGCCCCAGAAGGAGCAGCAGACGCAGCAGCAGCAGCAGCAGCAGCAACAGCAGCAGCAGAAGGAGCAGCAGCAGCAGCAGCAGCGGCAGCAGCAGCAGCAGCAGCAGCAACAGCAGCAGCAACAGCAGCAACAGTGGGAGCAGCAGCAGTAGCTACAGCCATCCCCATCCTCCCCTCCTCTTTGAGCCGCCGCGGGTCCACCCGCCACCGCTCCCTCCCAGCCATCGCGGGTCTACCCGCCGTCGCCTTCCTCCCACTCCGTGTCACCAATGGCATCCTTTCCCCCTCCTGTCGACGTTTCGACCCTCGATCATTTGGTGCGCGCTGCCAACAACTCAGCAACCAACTGGTATTCCTTCGTCGGCAGCCTCCACCGCGTCCTCGGCAGTGCATATGTCATGCCGTTCCGCCTCCTGAACATCATGCTTGGTCTCCCAGAGGGTGACCTTGGGGACCCACCGCCTCACCCTGGCGATCCCCCCCCTCTCATTCCCCATCCCGGCGAGGAACCACTGCCCCCCGTTGTACCCGTTGGCACCAGCACTCGTGCTGCCACCGCTGAGGTTGAGCAGCTCTTCGTTACTTAGCGTTGTGAGTTCCTCGTGCTCCATACTGATTACCTGATCGCTTTGGAGGAACACAAGCGGTCGGCCACCCTCCGCAACCAGCATGCCGCTACCGCCGCCGCTGACTCTGCGCGATTTGCCGAGCGTCGTCGCGCTTGGCTCGAGGCGGACAGCCGTGCTACTGGTGCCCTTCTCCTTGCCATCCCGCCTGCGCTCATGCGCAACTTCCAGGCACGTCCCATCAGCTCCCGCCAGATCTGGCTCGAGCTTGAGGCGATGTTCGAACGCACTGACTTGGACGCTGTCGGACCGCTCTTCAAGGAATACTTCAGCATCACGATCGAAAATAGTGCTGGCGCCGTTGACTACACCAGCCGTCTCCTGGACCTTGCCTCCCGCCTAGAGGCTCGCCAGACTACTCTCCCCTCCAACCTCCAGATCTACCGTCTCCTGGAAGGCCTCTCCCCTCAGTATGAAGTGCGCGTCATCGCCTTCACTGAGGCTCAGCCCCGTGCCTCCCTTGACACTGTGGTCCAGTGGATCATTGACGCTGAGGCCCGCCTTCTCTCAACCCCCCCCTCTGGCCTGAACTCCACCGAGTCCCCAAACCCCCAGCTTGTAGTTGCACAGCCGCGTCGTGGAGGGTGGCCACGTGGCGGCCGCACCAACCCTCAGGGGGGGGGTGGAGGTGGCGGTTGTGGGGCCAACGGAGCCGGTGGCGATGGTGGCGGGGTCGTGGGTGGCAGCAGTGGTGGTGGTGGTGGCAGTGGTGGCTCATCTGGTAGCCGTGGTGGCCGCCCTGGCACTCTCCCCCCATGTTCCTATCTTCGCCGTTTTGGTCCCAGGGCGGGTGAGCGCTGCACCCAAACCAACCATCCCCCAACGACCTGCTTCAAAGCGTATGATGACGCCTGGTTCGCGCGCGGCAACACTGGCACACCCCCACGCTGGTCTGCCATGGATCCCCGCCCCTCTCTCCAGGATGTCAAAACTCTTCCGTCTTTCCTCCCCTCTCATCTTCAGCTCGCCTCCTCCTCCTCCTCTATCCCTGACCCCATAACTCCCCAGGAGTTGCAGCAGCAGCACCAGTGGGGCTCTGGTGGTCAGGCTGCAGCCGTAGCTGCAGGAGCCGCAGCCGCAGCATCTACATGGCAGCAGCAGCAGCTTGGCTTTGGCACCGCCGCCATGGCTGCCACAGCCACAATAGGTCCTCCTGGCTTTCCCCTTTGGGGCTCTCCTTCCCCTAGTGCTCCCACCTCCCACTCCAGCTTTCTAGGCGAGCTCATGCGTTCTTCCCCTGCTTCCACTTCCATGTATCCCTCTGTTTTTAATGCCAGTGATTTCCAGTACCCCATGTCTTCAGCTCCCTCCTCGCTCACGATAGACTTTGTTCTCGATAGTGGTGCCACTGAAACTGCCCTCAAAGACGCCGGCACCCTCACTTCCCTCCCTTTCCCCACCAACGTTCATGGCACTGATTCCAGCTTCTCCATCCCTTGCACTCATCTCTCCACCCTCCCCTGCCCCCCCTTGCCCTCCGGAGTGGTCACTGGTCTCCACATTCCCTCCCTTGGTCATAACCTGCTCTCCATCCGTGAACTCCAACAGGCTGGCATCACTACCCTCTTCCCCGCCTTTGCCACCTACTGTGACCTCCTCCACGGCCCCACTCGTCGCCTCCTTCATCGCCTCCCACTTTGCCCTCGCTCTCGTCAGTACATCCTCCGCACACCCCGCCCCTCCTCATGCCACGTGACCACTCGTGCAGGCACCTCCACTCTCCCCCCTCCCCTCCCTCTAGAGCCACCTTCCTCCAACTCCACCTCCTCCCCATGCTCTTGTCGCGCACTGTCCCACCCCGCTGTTCTCATCCACCATCGCCTTGGTCATATGAACTTTTCCACACTTCGTAAAGACGTCTCCTCCCGCTTGCTTGACGGTCTTCCCCTCACTCTTCCTCCCCTCCCATCCTCTTCCGCTCCCCCATGCGCCACATGCATTCATGGAAAGCTCAAACAACAACCTCACCTCAGTCATCCTTTCTTTGCTGCTGCCCCCCTTGACCTCGTCCACATGGACCTCTGGGGCCCTAACCCTTCCCCTTCCCGCCAAGGGCACCGGTACATGCTTGTCCTAGTCGACGACCACAGCAGGTACTCCTCGGTGTTCCTCCTCCACACGAAGGCCGAGGCCCCTGCTGTCATCGTTACCTGGGCCGAGCAGTGCCGAGTCCACTTTGGTCGCCCCATCCGCCGCCTCCATTCCGACGGCGGTGGTGAGTTTCTCAACCGCACCCTCTCCTCCTACTGCTCAACCCATGGCATCCAGCAGACTCATACCCTTCCCCACTCCCCTCAGCAGAACGGTGTTGCTGAGAGTCGCATTCGTGAGATCACCAAGACGGCCCGCTGCCTCCTCACTCATGCCTCCACGCCCCCTTCTCTTTGGGGCTATGCCCTTGTCCATGCTGCTCTCCTTACTAATCTTTACCCACATCCTCAACGCCAGTCTGTCACTCCCACTGAGCTCTGGGCTAGCACCAAGCCAGATGCTGCCATTCTCCGTATCTGGGGTTGCAAGGCATATGTCCTCATCCCCCCACCTGACCGCTCTCGGCAGGCAGGAAAGCTCGCCTCCAAGGCCATTGAGTGTGTCTACCTTGGCCACGCTCGCTCTGCCCCTGGTTACCTCTTCCTTCACCCGTCCTCAGGCCGCCTCCTACAGAGCCGTGACGTGGTGTTCGATGAGAGCATCCCGTTCTATCATTCTGTTCCGCCTTCCGACCCACTTCCTCCTCTCTCCCGCCCCCTCACGTGGGCTGATGCTGTCATTCCCCCACTCCTTCCCCAGTCTCCCCTCCTTCCTCCAAATCCTGCTCCTCCCCCTCCTCCTTCCTCAGGTGACATTTACGACCCAGCTGTCCCTGACTCCCCTGCTCACTCTGCCTCATCGCACCAGCACCAGCACCAGCAGCAGCAGCCGCAGCAGCAGGTGCAGAAGCAGCAGCAGCAGCAGCGGATGGAGCAGCAGCAGCAGCAGCAGCAGCGGCAGCAGCAGCAGCAGCAGCAGCAGGAGGAGATGCAGCAGCAGCAGCGGATGGAGCAGCAGCGGCAGCAGCAGCAGCAACCGCAGGCAGTGCAGCAACAGCAGCTGCAGCAGGAGGTGCCGCAACAGCAGCAGCAGCAGCAGCAGCCACAGCAGCAACCTCATCGGCATCGCTGCACCACCTCTCCGTTCATCCTCCCACGCATCCACACTCGCTCTCATGGCCCACTCATAGGCCATCCATGGGGTTGGCCAACGCCACCCCCACCCTCCCTTCCCTTCATCGAGGACTCCCATGAGGAGCTCATTGGCGTTCAGCAACAAACACCTTCCCTCACGCCTCTCTACCCGGGCTTCCTTGGCCTCCTCATCCTTGGCATCGCTACCGCTCCCACCATATTCACCTCGTCCAACTTCCTTGAGGCCATCACCTGCCCCGATGCTGCCAAGTGGATCCAGGCTATCTTTGCTGAATGCGAGGCCTTCATCCGCAATGCCTCATTCATTGACATTGTCCCCTCTCCTGACGATGTCATTGTTGAAGGCCTGTGGGTGTTCCGAGTGAAGCAGTTGCCGGGTGAGGAGCCGGTCTACAAGGCCCGGTATTGTGCCAAGGGCTTGACCCAGACCCATGGCATCGACTACTGGGAGACATTCTCTCCCACTGCCAAGCTCCCAACTCTCCGTGCCATCCTCGACTATGCTGTTCGCATTGGCATGGAGATTGCCTCAATGGATGTCTCCAACGCCTTCCTACAAGGCGAGCTCCAGGAGCGGGTCCTCTTGCGGCGGCCTCCAGGCTTTCATGCAGCCTTCCCTCCCAACACAATATGGGAGCTGCGCCGCCCGGTTTATGGCCGCAAGCAGGCTCCTCGCGAGTGGCACAACAAGCTTGCCACCACTCTGCAGTCCCTGGGGTTCCATGCCTCTCAGTCTGATGCCAGCCTTTTCCTTCGCTCCTCTCCCACCCGCTTCTTCATCCTGGTGTATGTCGACGACATGATCCTGTTCGCTGACGATGCTGCCGCCATGTAGCAAGTGAAGGACGCCCTGCATGCTCGCCTCAAGTGCAAGGACCTGGGTGAGCTCAAGCACTATCTGGGCATGACCATCACCCGGGACCGCGCATCACGCACCATTACCCTCTCTCAGTCCGTCTACATCGACCAAGTCTTGCAGCGGTTCGACATGGCGCAGGCCAAGCCGGTTACCACTCCCCTGCAGACTGACCACCAGCTTGCCCCTCCTCCTGCTCCCTCCTCCTCTGACCATCCTTACGCTGAGCTCGTCGGTTCGCTGATGTACGCTATGATGTGCACCCGCCCCGACCTTGCCTACCCCATCAGCGTTCTTGCTCGCTTCGTCGGTACCGGTCGTCACACTGATGAGCACTGGGCTGCAGCGAAGCGGGTACTCCGCCACCTCCGTGGTACCAAGGACTATGTCCTCACCCTCGGAGGCTCTTCTCCTCCCCTCCTCTCTGGCTTCAGTGACTCCTCCTGGGCTGACTCCCAGCCGGATCGCCGCTCCTCTCAAGGCTACGGCTTCACCCTTGGCAGCGGCCTCATCAGCTGGCGCTCCACTCGCTCCTCCTCCATCGCCCTCTCATCCTGCGAGGCTGAGCTCTATGCTTGCACCATGGCCGCTCAGGAGGCTCGCTGGCTCACCTTCCTCCTTGCTGAGATCGGTGCTCCTCAGCGCTGTCCCACCCTCTGGTGCGACAACGCCAGCACCATCCATCTCACAAAGGACCCTGTCTTCCATGGCCGCTCCAAGCACATTGCACTCCGCTACTTCTTCGTTCGGGAGTTGGTCCAGCAAGGTCACTTGGTGGTCCGCAAGATCGCTGCAGAGGCCAACTTGGCCGACATCTTCACCAAGGCCCTCCCGAAGACCGCGCACTCTGCCCTTCTCCACCTTCTCGGCCTTGGGCCCCGCCCCCCTTCCTGATTCTGGGGTAGTCCATTATATATATACTAGCTTTGCATGCTATGGGGTTATGTTAGAATCTACCATGCTATGCTAGCTGTGTATATTGTGTTTACATCCCTAGTTGGGTGTACACCTGTGTTAGGGTGTCAATCCAACCCAATTGTACTTGGAGCCCCCAAACACAAGGACCACAATTGTGGGGGCACCACAAGTGGGTTGCCTAAGCCACTTGTGGTCCACCATACTTGGACCACCTCCCACTTGTGGTCAACCACATTTGGAAGGATCCTCCCTCCCTTGTGATTGGTCCTAACCCCCCCTTCCCTTCCAACCTTCCCTTCCTAGCTCATCTCTCTCTTCCTATGTAATGCCTTTGCTTGATCAATAAACTCAACATTTCTGTTTCTGTCAGATGGCATGCGCATCTACTGGGTGATGCGCGCACCAAGAGAGCCGCCAAAGTTCAGGGCCCGCTACGCGGCTAGAGGCTTCAGTTAGCGAGAGGGTGTGGAATTTTTCCTGATCTTCTCCCCTACCCCGAAGATGAATACTCTTCGGGTGCTTCTTCACCTAGCCGCACAACGTGACTACAAGCTTTACGCACTCGACTTCTCCACAGCCTTCTTGCAGGATAGTCTACACGAGCAGATCTACCTCTGGTGCCTACTAGGCTTCTCTGGGTCCTTCCCATCTGGGACCCAGTGAAGCTTGCGCCGCCCTATCTACGGGATGCGTCAGGCACCCAGTGCGTTGCAGGACACGCTTCGTGCCACACTTGCTGCTCTGTAGTTCTTCCCGTCTTTTGCTGATCCCTTGCTCTTTGTCCGTACTAATCAGACCCCATACTACATCCTAGTATACGTAGACGATCTATTCTTTGCTATTCCTGACAGAGTCGCACTGGCCTCGATGAAGGCCGAGTTACTTAGAAGCCCACTCACAATAGATAGAGCAGCAAGTTTGCCTCCAGAAAGAATTGACATACCGCCACTAACCATGCCGCGTAAGTGCAAAGGTCCCACGGTGCACGACTGCCCTGCGTATCTCAACGAGATCCCATATTATCGGATTTATCAACGAGCAGACTGCGAACGGCCGAGAGCCCGGCCGTATCCTCCGCCATATCTCCGGCTTTAGCTCCGCAGCCACCAATCCCCCTACCCCGCTTCCCTTTCCTAATGCGGTCCCGGGATCCTCCCGAAAAGGGTGTCCATGGCTTAGGCTCTCCGTTCAGCGTCCCATATGACGGGGATATCTACGCCGCGGACGACGTGGAGAATGACGACTGGGAAGAACCAGAAATCGAGGAAGACACGGAAGAAGACGACGACGACGACTGCTGGGTGGAAGCGCTGCCGCCCAAAAAACGCGCGCCGGACGTCCGATCTGCCCTGAGCACCGTGCCCCGCGCGACGCCTAGCAAGGCGCCATGCACAGTGTATCAGAGCTGAGGGGAGTCTAGTGACCTATTGGAAGAGCAACCTAGTAGAAAACATAGTTTCACTCCTTGGTGGAAGCAAAAGGGCTTCCATCGATCCCGAAGTGCTGCCAAAATCGCATCGTAGAGCGTTGTGGCGGACCTTGGGCGTGGCACTGGTGAAGGGAAGGAGAAACACGCTGGACTGCGTGCTGATCCGCTTGGGAGGATGAGAAGAGCGGCATCTTCTCTAAAGGGTGTTCGGTCGATGACAAGTGTTGGAGACGATCAGAACATTGTTGGAAAGAGCACAACATGACCTACAACAGTTGCTTTGAGGTCGATGCCATCTAATGAGCGGATCGGGAGAAAATCGAGAAATTCGATCGGTGACCGAAAATCGGAAGAATCTGGGAGGACGCGAACAATCGCTGATCAAGACTGGAAGAAAAGGAGTGGATCCCATGCGCCAATAGAGGACGTCACCGTGCATCCAACAAGCCAAAATTTGGGGAGAACAGTGGAGGCAGCATTACGAAATCTCACTTCAAGCGACCCGGTCGACTCGCCGACAACAAGTCGACAAACTTCAGAGAACGTAAGCGCCAAAACTGATCGTGGGAACAGAAGATGTTCTCCATCTTGAAGGACCACTCAGCAAAGTTGTCACCATTGAACTTGTCAAGGCCAAACACTCTAGGCTCGTCCCTAGAGGGGCCAAGGCTAGGTTGCACGGGAGCACCGGGTGGATCTTGGTGTTGACCTTGTGCTTGGGCATCATCTCTGCCTCCAGCACCTTCGCCACCCCCTTCCTCAGATCTAGGCATGGTCGAAATGGCTGCAAGAGGCTCTGATACCACTTGTTATAATCACAATAGGCTCAGATGTGCCTAAAATGAGAGATAAAGTGCACGGCCAGATTTCCGACAGACAGTTTCAGATATTCATACCGATCTGATCTCTGACTCAAACGGTGATCTAGAAGTTAGACCTAGAGCGCGTTGCTGTCGCCTATCAGCAGCAAGTTGAATCATGAAAGTTCATGAAGATTTTACGATGCTATGACAGTTTGACTGGTAGGAGGTATAGCAGCCACTGTAGGCTTAGAAGTACAAGCTTAGAAAAGAAGAATCAAGATTGAGATGGTTCCCAGCCTCTACAAGCCCCAAGAGCCGAAATCCAAGTTGGTGGTACACCACCACAGTGTCCCTAACCACGAAGAGACTCGAAACAAACCCAACAAGGGGCTGCACCAAGTGAAATGTAACACTACACGAAGTAGCATTACTATTTTCACTATTTTAATATTTATCCACTTCCCTTGGGCTTGAAATCTTGAGCTCTTGGTCTTGATTCTGCAAGATAAATTCTTCTTGAGTTGATGAAGGCTTGCTGCACACACCTGCGATGCGATGGACACTTCACACTCGACAAAATAGAAAAAACACATGCGAAACGCAAACGACGACTTAACATGCGAGTGGTGAAAACTCGCTAACATGTTGACCGACACAAACCACATATTCATACACCATTCAAGAACACACAAAATCACCAGATAGCAATGCCATAGACTAAAAAATCATTCCATGCCATGCATGCGCACACACGAACAAGGACGATAAGCCGAGTGCAAGCCATAAGGTTGCACAAACAGTTTCCCCTGGAGCGGAATGCCGACGTACTTGACGCTCTTATCCCGTGAGTCGTAGCTGCACGCGTCCACCGCGGTCCCCCCGTGCTGTGTCTCCACTCCGACCGTGGCGACGAGTTTGCCTCCTGTTAGAAATAGATTGCAAATTCCACTATTGTATTTGTACTTTTATATCCTAGTTTAGGTTAGGAATGTTCTAATGGATTGAGGTGTACTAAAAAAATCCCAACCTCACCCAATTGTGATCCCCCAAATCTCCAATTACTCAATTGGAGATTCTCGAGATCCCAGTGTGGATTCCCTCCGATTCCCCTTTCATCGATTCTTTCTCACCTTGCCATGTACTTATAGAGCCATGGGCTCCTTACCTAATTAATCCTTTCATCTCTATTTCTTATATGGTACAAGAGCAACCTATCTGCACACACGAATCAAGGTCCTAATCTTGATGTGCCGCACTATGCGCACCTTATCGTCGCGACATTCGTCTCGAGTCGTCGGGATTTTCGACGTGCTCCACTCTGCAGTCGTGCCTCTCATCGTCGACCGCCTTCGCGCTCGACCTCGTTGAATCTGTCATCTCGAAAGCTTTCACGCTTCTCATCGTCAATTTCCTCCTCGGTTCTCCTTGGTTGAAGCTCAATTGTTGAATCTCAATTTTGTCGGTATTTCGACAAAGCTGCCGGAGTGATCTTCAACAATTCTCGTCGACCGATTTCTAGAAGTGCCCCGCTGTGAACCGAAGTTCCTATCGGTGACTTAAAGCCCGACCGGCAGGTTGCATATTGGTACTGTTGAAGTAGGTGGGGCGGCAGGTTATGATTGGTTGACGAGGAAAAATATAAGCGAAAGGATTTTGCAAAATTTCATATTCGTCCAGCTTGTGCTTGCGCGGGAGTTCCGAAGCGCTACGCAACGTGGCAGAGGTGTCAGGTTTGAGCCCCGTCATTTGGCAAGGGACTCACACCTGCCTTTTTGCCATGTTGCAAGGGGGGTTTTTGTGCCTGCGTTTTTGCGCTAACAGCCCACATCCATTTTTTTTTGTTAGGGCAAGTTGAAAGGAAACGAGACTCAACTATTGGGCTTCGGTTCCGCCCTTGTGCAATCAAATACACGTCGGTACACTTGCGCTAAACCGCCTGAAAGTCAAAATTTGTACGAGTAATTACCCTTTGAGCACACTTCGTGCTTGTTCACCTCGATACTAGACAGGGAGGCAAACTTGCCAAGTTTGTCAAGGCACAGAGTTAAGGTGTTTGAGTCTCGTCAACCACCGCTGTGGGTGGGTTCGGTTACAGGTTCTCAAGATGCAGCATCTTTAGAAAAAGAGAGTTGCAACCTGCTGGTCGGGCTTTGAGAGCGTCGCTTCGCAAAAATCAAGCAACAATGGCTTACTCAACCACTTCAGTCGCCAACCCGATCCCACACCTTCGTCTCGAGCCGGACGGTACATGCTCCAACTACAAGGCTTGGCGCTATGGTGTTGACAAGCACCTCCTCAGTCGCAAGGTGAAGGGGCTCGAGCTCACCAACGTCCTTCTCAACATTGGTGACGGAAAAAAACCTCATAAACCCGTGAGGTCTGTCGATCCTGCTAATGCCGCCACGAAGCAGTTTATGCTGCTGCACTGCTCAAGTACAAAAATTGGGAGAAGGCCGATGGCGCGGTCATTTGTGTCTTCATGGGCACCACTCCTCCCGAACTCGTCGAAACCTACCACCACTACCTCTTTGCCAATGCCATTTGGCTTTACATTGAATTCCACTTCCTGAACAAGACTTCAGTGGGAGTTGCTATACTCATCCCCAGCATGTTCCAGGTGCGGCTCGAGGACTCGCCAGGCATGGCGGACTATGTTACCAAGGTGTAGTCTATTCTTGGTGAGCTCAAGCGGTTGGGGATAGTCTTCCCCGAGCACGTCCGTGCAGCCGCTCTCCTAGTCGGCCTCACTCCGACATACGAAGCCACACGCAAGATGCACTTCGGCCTTGCTCCTGCGGACCTCACGTTTGTCAAGGTCTCATCCGCGCTCCTTTCTGCCGAAAAGGACAACAGCGCTCAAGCCAAGGCCAATGCAATCCGCGCTCACGTGCCTCAGGCCTATGCCGCTTCGGCACCATTCCAGCGCAACTGCTTTCCCCCATCTCCCTACGTCATCAAGCACAGCCCTCGTGCCGGCCAGATGTGTGGCGGCACCAACCACGCCCTCGCCTTCTGCTTCAAGAAGAAGGACGACGAGTGGTATGCCGTCAATGGGACCGCCTCGAAGCCGCCAAGCTGGATGGTCAATCGTGCTCCTCGTTAGGTCAATCAAGTCGAAGCGCATGAATCCGTGCAGGCTGTTGTAACTCCCCCTGCTGATGTGCGCCTCAACATGTTGTTCCCTAGCACTGCCATGATTAGTGTTTGCAGTATCCCGGCTCACAAAGCACCTCAGCCACAATAGATTTCACCCTCGATAGTGGGGCCACTCATACAGTTCTCAAGAAAGAACACTCCTTCAAGCCATACGAGACACCAATCTGTCTACTAGGTGCAGACTCCAGTTTCACAATACACGTCAAGGGCTCCTCCACAGTTCCATGCCCAGCTTTCCCTTCAGGCAGTGTTACCGGCATGTGTGTTCCCACACTATGCCACAATCTCGTGGCCCAACATGAGCTCCAACGGGCAGGCGTAACCACGATCTACCCAGCACACTCGGATCACTGTGATCTCCTCAACCCTAAGTTCAACAAGCTCCTAGCACGCTTCACACTCAACAGCAGCAATCTCTACAAGCTGCATTCACCTGCACCTCCCGCCGCCCTCTCCCAAGCGCAAGCTGCCAACACCACTCCGTGTTCCTGTCGCAGCTTCGCCAACCCAACCATCCTCTACCATCATCGCTTGGTTTTCCCCAACTTCCGTACGCTTGCCGACATCGCTTCCAAGAAACTTCTTCTTGGCCTCCCGTTGGCACTTCTTCCACCAACAGACTCACCTGCATCCACCTGCCTGGACTGCACCAAGAGCAAGCTCAGGCAGCAGCCGCACCCTTCCTCCCCATTCGTGGCAGCTGTTCCGTTGAACCTGTTGGTGCAACCCTATGGCTTGCACTCAGCTTGTCGTCCTTGTTTGTGTGAGCATGTATGGCATGGAATGACTTGTGAGTCTATGTCATTGCTATCTAGTGCTTTTGTGTGTGTTTGAATGGTGTATTACAATGTGGTTTGTGTCGGTCAAGACATTAGCGAGTTTTCACAACTCGCATGTCAAGTTATCGTTTGCGTGTCGAATGTGTTTTTTCTATTTTGTCGAGTGTGAAGTGTCCATTGCATCGCAGGTGTGTGCAGATTGCCCTCATCAATTCAAGAAGAATATATCTTGCAGAATCAAGACCAAGAGCTCAAGATTTCGAGCCCAAGGGAAGTGGATAAATAGTATAATAGTGAAAATAGTAATGCTACTTCATGTAGTGTTACATTTCACTTGGTCCAGCCCCTTGTTGACTTTGTTTCGAGTCCCTTCGTGGTTGGGGACTCTGTGGTTGTGTACCACCAACCTGGACCTTGGCTCTTGGGGCTTGTAGAGGCTGAGAACTATCTCAGTCTCGATTCTTCTTGCTAAGTTTGTACTTCTAAGACTATAGTGGCTGCTATACCTCCTGCTAGTCAAACCGCCATAGCGTCGTCAAATCTTCATGGAATTTCATGATTCAACTTGCTGCTAATAGGCAACAGCAACGCGCTCTAGATCCAACTTAAAGATCACCGTTTGACTTAACGACCAGATCGGGATCAATATTTGAAGCCGTATAACGGAAATTTGACTATGCTCTCTATCTCTCATTTTAGGCATATCTGAGCCTATTGTGGTTATTTAGAGGACCTAGTGCACATGGATGTCTGGGGCCCAGTCGCATCTCGAGGCGGTCATCGGTACTTTCTTACACTAGTCGATGACCACTTGTGGTATGTTTCCGTGCACCTCCTGCATACCAAGGCAGAGGCACCTGACGTCATCATGGCATGGGTGCGCCAAGCCCAAGTCCCGTTCAACACTCCTCTGAAGTGCCTCCATTCTGATGGCGGGGGAGAATTTCGCAATGGCAAACTCGATAACTTCTGTGCGGCCCAAGGGATTCGGCAAACCTTCACGCTCCCCGAAAGCCCGCAGCAGAACGGCATTGCAGAGAGCCGCAACCACACCTTGGTTCAGATCGCTCGCTGCCTCCTCAGTCACGCCAACGCACCACAGTCACTCTGGGGATATGCCCTCTTCCATGCGGCACTCCTCTACAATCTTTATCCGCATCCCCACTGGCCCGACACCACACCTACCACTCTCTGGCTTGGGGCCACGCCTTCCGCCCGCTCTCTACGCGTCTGGGGGTGTACCGCATAGGTGCTGCTCAACCCCCATACGCGCAGGAAGCAAGGTGGCAAGCTTGGTCCCAAAATCCAGAACTGCATGTACCTGGGGCACAACTCCGACTCCCCAGACTACTTATTCCTCAACCCCATCACCAGACAGCCGATTCGCATCCGTGATGTAGTCTTTGATGAGACACGCCCCTTCCACTCTGCAACCAAGAGGGAGCCTCCTCCACCTCCCCCGACACTTGTATGGGCAGAATTCGATGCCCCACATCCGTCCGCTGCCCCTTCTCTTGGGCCTTCTCTATCTAGGGTGTCTAACCCGACCTCCCCAGTATGCTCTACCTCCTCCTACTCCTCCTTCCCCGCGCATCGAGCCTGGCTCACCAGTTTCCTACCGGAGGCGCCCAGTCCCTCTGGTCCCACCGCAGCCACCTTCGTCTCCGGTCTCTAGTCGCACTCTTTCCAAGGGACCGGCTCCGCCTCTCGCTTGAGGACCAGCCGCCTTCTCCATCCGGTGTTCGGTTACCTTGCCTCCTCCTGCCGGGGGTGATGTCCTCTCCATCCGTATCCTCCCCTCGTGCACTTCTGGAGGACAGGCATGAGGAGCTGTTTGACCTTCACGCGGTCTGCCAATTTCTCCCTCAGCTCTTCCTGGACATTACTGACTGCCCTTCCCCCAACTTCACCGAGAACCGGACCATTCCGACTCCTCGCACAAAAGAGGAAGCTCTCTCAGGGCCTTAAAAGGAGTGGAAGGCAGGAATAGATGTGGAGAATGAGGCGTTCATTCGCAACAACAGCTTTGACGATGTTGTTCCCCCTTCCGGTGTGATCATCGTTTGCGGAAAATGGATCTTCGGAGTCAAACAACTCCTAGGCGGAGCTCCACTGTTCAAGGCATGATACGTGGCAAAGGGTTTCACCCAGAAGGAGTATCTAGACTTCTTCGAAACCTTCCCGCCCACAGCCCAGCTCCCGACTGTGCGCGCTCTTCTTGATATACAGTGAAGGAACAATCTATAAACAAAATGGCACTTTTTAGCATTTCGTGATGTTTTGACAAGTATGAATGAATTATTTACAATCTGGAGCCTATGGTCATTACGCATAAACATTTGATGCACCTCCAGATATGACAAACTCTAGCCAGTATCGAATTGCTAATAGTGATTACAAGCTTTAACGCTCGATGGTCGATGTGGACAAATACTATCCGAGTAGAGACTAGATCAGTTTCCGTCGAGCATTCTTTGCACGAGTTAGCATAGTCGCTCAGACTTTTGCTAGCGCATGCCCCTTACCTCGTGATCCTCCAGTAACCACGCGATCGCTTGCTTTGTGTCAGAGATACCAGATCATTAGCCTCTGTCGCCAGGGTCTGAGTTTTTGACAGATCGCACGAACGCTAGGAATAGGCCAGAGAATCGACCAAAAAAACACTCTGAAGGCTAGTTGCAGCAATAGACGTCTAGCAGCTAGGCCAAATGTCCACGCTTCAGGTCGACCGCGACTGCTCTCAGCGTGACACATGCACACTTTGGTGCACACCATCATGTTAGGTGCCGCGTTGATGAGCATTGAGGCTGCATAACCACTGGAATCGAATCACGTTGTTAAGGTCCACCCTCACACTGTACGAAAAACCCTCACGGTGACTGGGTTAGTCGCTGTACAGCTATTGCGCAAGCCGCAACTATTAGTGCGCAACATCCGCGACTATACAGAATTTCGCCAGAGCCCACCTTAGACTGGACATTGGACGACTGGAAGCGGGTGATAAGGTCGAAAGAGACTCAGATCACTTGATATTGCTCGGATAGCCACACCCACGCATGGATTCATGAAGGTGCTGCTCTCCAGGGGCATCAGGTGAAGTAGAATGTGAAGCATGGGGGCGGGCCAGTCATGGTTTGAGTCTGTATAATGTTTGATGTGCCTCGTTACATGTGCAAGATTGATGGCCGCACAGATGGCCAACTCTATCACAGCATATTGCAGGACGAGGTGGCTTTGACTCTTGATTTCTATGATTTGACCATCTCTGGAATGACGTTCCAATACACTGTACGACCCCAAACCCAAGTGCAAGATCGTTCAGCAGTGGCTAGCAGAGCAAGATTTCGCGGTCCTACAATCACCCTATTCCTTCCCCGACCCCAATCCCATAGAGCAGCTCGCCAAGCATGAGCAACCCCCCACAGGCATGTTGCAAACATGGGAGCAGGTGCACGAGGCATGGGACAGCATTGCGGCTGGCGTGTGCAAGGCTCTGATAGACAGTATGCCTAGGAGGATCAGAGCAGGAAGTAGTGCTAAGGGGAGATGGACCCGATATTGATATCAATAATTTCAAATGTCGCCCATCCCGCGAACATTCTGTCCGAGTGTACCACCTGTGATCTTCGTTGTTCTATGTACTGTTCTGGTGTGTTTTTTGGACAAGATGTCATTTGTCACACAAGCCTACAACAGTGGCATCTAGAACCTTAAAACCAAGAAATAAAAACCTGATCATTTTTTCATGGGCTCTGATTTTGTCCAGTTAATGGCCAACATGTAGACAGATTATTCCGTCACTGTAGCCGCTCGCGGCAACTTCGAGATCAAGTCCATGGATGCCTCCTCCGCCTTTCTCTAAGGCCAGCTCAAGGAGGATGTTCACATCGAACGCCCACCAGGGTTTCCAGGCACTTACCCTGCCAACACAGTATGGAAGCTGAAGCACCCAGTATATAGCCTCAAGCAGGCTCCTCGTGAGTGGCACAACAAGGTGAAGGAAGTCCTCCTCGCACTTGACTTCCATCCCTCTGCCTCAGATTCCAGTCTCTTCGTTCGTCACTCCTCCGAGCCCTTCTACATCCTCGTCTACGTCGACGACTTCATTCTAGTTGCCAGAGATCCAGCTGAGATGGCAGCTGTCCAATCTGCTCTCAATTCCACCCTTCTCATAAAGGATCTTGGTGACCTCAAGAACTACCTGGGGATGGAGATCACTCGTGACCGCCAGGCTTGCACGATCACCCTCTCCCGGGAGTCCTACATCGACAACCTTCTCAAGCGGTTCGACATGGACTCCAGTAAATCTGTCTCCACTCCACTCCTACTACAGCATCAGATCACGGCCCCTCCGATTCCTTCTCCTGACGCCTGCAAGGACCTGTACCCTGAGCAAGTCGGTTCACTCATGTATGCCATGATGTGCACTCGACTAGACTTGGCTAACTCGGTTAGTGTCCTCTCTCAGTATGTCTCCCCCGGACGCTACATTGCCTCCCATTGGTCTGCAGCCAAGAGGGTCCTCCGCTATCTACAAGCCACCAAATCTCACATCCTCACTCTCAGTGGTACCTCTCTAGTCAAGCTCGAAGGACACAAAATCCTAATGGGCCAATGACCAGACTGGCAGACGCTCCTCCCAAGGGTACTGCTTCACCCTTGGTAGCGGAGTCATCAGCTGGCGCTCCACTCGGTCCTCTGCAGTCTCCCTGTTGTCCTGCGAGGCTGAGCTTTACGCACGCACAATGGCTACTCTAGAGGCACGCTGGCTCTCCTTTCTCCTCGCTGAGTTAGGCTACCCCCAGTAGTCGCCCACCCTGTGGTGTGACAACCAGAGCGCCATTCACCTCACCAAGGATCCTGTGTTCCACTCTCGCACCAAGCACATCGACCTTTGTCATTTCTTCATCCGAGATCTTGTTCAGAGTGACCAGCTGACGGTACGGTACATCGCTTCAGATTGCAACCTCGCTGACCTCTTTACCAAGGCTCTCGGCAAGGCTGACCACCATCGCCTTCTCCGCTCCATGGGGCTATGTGCTCCTTGACCGGGTTTGCAGTCTATCGGGGTGTGTTAGAAATAGATTGCAAATCCCACTTTTGTATTTGTACTTCTATATCCTAGTTTAGTTTAGGAATGTTCTAGTGGGTTGGGGTGTACTCACAAAATCCCAACACCACCCAGTTGTGATCCCCCCAATCTCCAATTACCCAATTGGAGATTCAAGAAATCCCAGTGGGGCTTCCCTCCGATTCCCCCTTCATCCATTCTCTCTCACCTTGCCATGTACTTATAGAGCCGTGGGATGCTTACCTAATTAATCCTTTCAGCTCTATTTCCTACAGATCCTGCCCTTGGTAGTGACGTCCTAGAGGATCGGCAGTACAAGCTAGCTTTCCTGTTTGAGGCCGCATCTCATCTCTGCTCAATCCTGCTTGTCCCTGAGGGGGACCCATACGCCTTCGACATCCCGACCCCTCGCACCTATGCTATGGCGACCTCAGGACCCTGGGCCACCTAGTGGAAAGCTGCCATGGACGCGCAGATGGCATCTTGGTGATCCACTAGGACCTACGTCGACTTAGTTCCCCACCTAGGGTGATTGTAGTCAACAACCAGTGGCTCTTAAAGGTGAAGCGCCCTCCTGGAGAGCCGCCTGTGTTCAAGGTGCGCTACGTGGCTAGAGGCTTCAATCAGAGCGAGGGTGTGGAATTCTTCCAGACCTTTGCCCCAACCCCGAAGATGACTACTCTTCGGACGCTGCTACACGTAGCAGCACAGCAAGACTACGAGCTGCACTCTCTCGACTTCTCGACAACTGTTCTTTAGGGCAGTTTGCATGAGCAGGTCTACCTGCGCCGCCCGCCAATCTTTACCGGCACCTTCATGCTAGGGACCCAGTGGCTCCTCCGATTCCCAGTTTTGCGGCCTTCGGGAGGCACTGCACAAGTGGCACGACACGCTGCTTGCTAGGTTAGCTGACCTGCAGTTCTTCCCGTCGTCTGCGGACCCATCATTTTTCGTTCGTGCTGGTCAGACCCCGTTCTACATCCTCATCTATGTAGATGACCTGGTCTTTGCTACAGCAGAGAGAGACGCACTAGCCTCCGTGAAGGCAGAGCTGCTGAGGAGACACACTTGCACTGACCTAGGAGAGCTGTGCCGCTACCTTGGCCTGCAGATCTCCAGGGACAGAGCAGCGCGCACCAGCACTCTCACACAGTCACACTTGGTGCGCCAGGTCCTTCAGAGGTTCAGCCTGTAGTTCTCCTCCGCATTGCCCACATTTCTGCTAGTAGATCACAGGCTCTCGGCTCCAGTCCCCGAGGAGTCTGTAGAGCCTAGTGGTCCTTACGCAGAGCTGGTGGGTTGCCTCATGTACCTGATGACTTGCACTTGTCCATATTTCCCATACCCTCTCAACATCGTGGCTCGCTTTGTGGCCACAGGCAGACACCGACCACAGCACTGGTCGGCCACTGAGAGGGTTTTGTATTATCTAGCAAGTACATTGGGCATGGGGCTAGTGCTAGGAGGACCCATGCCAGTGGTCCTTACAGGACACAGAGATGCATCGTGTGTGGACAACGCTGAGACGCTCGGGTCGTCACAGGGCTATTGCTTTAGCCTTGGTGCAGGCCGAGATCTATGCTGGTGCCATGGCGGCACAGGAGCTGTGCTCGCTAACTTTCTTGCTCACTGACTTGGGTTACACCCTGGGTTAACTTGGTTACACAGTCACACTTGGTGCGCCAGGTCCTTGAGCGGTTCGGGCTTTAGTTCTCCTCCGCACAGGAGCTCTGCAAGAAAATCAGCCAGCAGAGTTCCTGTGCCGCCATAGCACCAGCGTAGATCTCAGCCTTACAGCTAGACTGGGCAATAAACAATGAGCGGGTGGACCTCCACAAGATGGCGCTTGCACCAAGGCTAAAGCAGTAGCCTGGGAGGACCTGAGCGTCTCAGCGTCGTCTGCCCACGAAGCGTCTGTGTGCCCTGTAAGGACCACTAGCCTGTGTCCTCCTAACACTAGCCCCATGCCCGATGTACTTGCTAGATAACGCAAAACCCTCTAAGTGGCCGACGAGTGCTGTGGTCGTTGTCTGCCTGTGGCCACAAAGCAAGCCAGGATGCTGAGAGGGTATGCGCGATCTGGACGAGTTCAAGTCATCAGGTACATAAGGCAACCCACCAGCTCTGCGCACAAACCACTAGGCCGCCTCAGAGTAAGTGTGACAACCGCGTCAAGACTCGAGACAGGAACAAACGGGTTGGAAACAAGGGAGGCAAGCAACGAAGGAACAAGAGGACTAGCGGCACGAAGGTAGTCAGACAGAGGAGGCAAAGCGACAAGAAGCGAGGACGGAGGAAGCGACGGGAGTAGGGGAGGACGAGACGAGTGGGAACAAAGCAACATAGGGTGAGAGCGCTGAACAGGGGAGACAGGACGAGCACGAGAGGGATGACGAGACTAGAAGTGGGACAGAGGCATCGGGTTAGGGGAAACAGGAGGAGACACAGGAGAAGAATGAGGGGGGAGACGAGCAGGGGACGAGTACGGCGGAGGAAAGACAGGGCCGTAAATAGACAAGGGAGGCATCGGTGGGGGAGGCGCAGACAGGTGGTCAGGGGAGGGAAGACCAAGGAGGCGAAGGGCGGACACCTGCAGCCATTGCAGCTGCTGCTGCTACTCCACTCCGACATCAGAACCTCCAGCTGCACTAGGGCTACGTATGGGACACTCCACGCCAAACCCCCATAACGAGAACCCTCTCCAGCACCGGTGCCACTCCCGAGAGCGCCGGAACAAGCCATGACAGGAACCCCAGGACTAGCACCCCCAGAACCAGCACCGCCAGAACGAGAACCCTCTCCAGCACCGGTACCACCCCCGAGACCGCCGGGACAAGCCACGACAATAACCCCAGGACTAGCACCCTCCTCAAAGCCTGCACCCCTAGAACTTGCGAACCCGTGCGGCGGCGGCGTTCGCGGCTGCTGCTGCAGCTGCGATGGCGGCGACGGCTGCAGCTGCTATGGCGGTGGCGGCGAAGGATGGGACACCGAGCCGGATATAGGTGGCGAAACCAAAGCCGCAGGGCCCCCGGAGTCAGCCGACTCCTCCACCGGGACAATCGACGGGAGGGGAGTGACGTGAGACACATTAGACGGGGCAGGCGAGGAGGAAGAGGAGTAGGAGCTACCGTGGGAGTGGGGACCAGGAACAGGGGTGGTGCAACCTGTAGACCTCGGTGGGGAAAGCGGGCATAGAAAAAGTCATACTCATCAAAAGTGACGTCACGCAAGTTAAAGAAGCAGTGAGGCGGCGGGTGGTAAAAGTGCCAGTCAGACACGTCTAGGGGGAAACCAAGGAAGACACCAGGGATGTTGCGAGTAGTGAGCTTGTTCTTGCCAGAGGCACAAACGTGAGCAAGGCAGCCCCAGACGTGGAACGCAGACACGTCACTAGGGAACCCGGTCCAGAGAAGGGTCAGCGAAACTTGCGACCGCTGGGAGTGCGGCCACATGTTAAGCTGGTGAGTGGCGTAGTGAACAGCGAACGACCACAGAAAATGGGGTGCACCGGCATGGATCATGGAGGTACGAGCCACCTCCATGACCAATCCGATGCGTTGCTCAATGATCTCATTCTGCTGTGGGGAGTCCGGCAGGTGTACAATGGGCTGATGCCCTCCACACGACAGAACTGGCCAAGCCGATTGGAGGCAAACTCATCGCCACAGTCGGAGTGGAGATGCAGCATAGGGAGGCTACGGTGGATCCGCGCAGCTACAACCCAGGGGATAAGAACGTCAGGCACGTCAGCCTTACGCTCCAGGGAAAACACCGTCGTGTAGCGCATGTAATCATCGACAAGCACTAGAAAGTAGCGCTCTTGATGCGGCCCAGGGACGGGGGCTGGGCCCCAAACGTCCAGGTGTTGGGTCTGGAACGACGCAGTGTAGGGGGAAGCGAGGAGGGGTGAGGAGCACGGCGTAGCCAGCCCTCGACGCAAGGCGTGCACAGCGGTGCAGGGAAGGGAGGGAGGGCAGGGAGTGACACTGGGAGACTGAAGACAAGCCCGTGATGGGACATGTAACGTGGACGCGGGTGTGCGGGGTGACCTAGGTGGTGGTGCCACAGAAGCGAAGGGTGAGTGAGCGACCAACACGAGCAAGGTGCAGCAGCCTGGGTCGACGCAAACACCTGGGGGTACACCCTCAACGGGGGGGGGGACGTTGTGTCAAGTGTAAACAGGCCAGACACAGGGTCCCGGGGGAACGTGGTCAGAGGGGCACCAGTGGCGGCCTTGGTACAGACCGCGTACCGCTCGTGTCCGGGGAACGTAGTGGTGACGCCGAGGTCATGAAGACAACCGACACCAACTAGGTTCCTGGAGAACGAGAGGATGTGCAGGCCTATGAGAGAACCCAAGGGGACCGCCGGACAGGGAAGGGTGGTGGAGCTACGGGCAATTACCGGACCTGAGGAGGGGTCAGCAAGGGCGACAGCGGCAGGGGCGGCATGTGGCATGAGCGCAGTGTGGTCGCGGAAAAAGCAGGCAGACGCTCTAGAGTCAAGCGTGAAAGAGAGTGAAGCAGTAGCGTCAGCCGGTGGAGGGGCTAGTGTGGAGCCTAGGCTAAACAAGGTTTGGGGGTCCTATGCCTGATGCAGCAGGAAAGCCTAGACTACACACAGGGGACAGAACTACGCTAGGCAACACCAGGTAATAGGGTCCAGTCACACTAGAGTCATCAGCATATATGGCATTCAAAGCAAACACAAGCTGATCCATGTCAAGCTCAAAAACCGGCACACGGCGGCGGGCCAAGGCGTTCCAGTCAGGAGGGTCCGTCGTGAGGCCGAAGCAGAGACGGTAGAGGTCGTCGAGGCTGCGGTAGCAGCGGGTGGCGGTGTGCCCGACTGAAGCTGGTACTGGCAGGTGACCACGCTGAAGCCTCCACCCGACACCGGGCTGCGCCCCCCACCACCAGGACCACCACCGCCAGCACCGCCAGTCCACCACAGCGGTGGGGATCCCCACAGCGACTGCTGCCGCTGCTGCTATCACTGCTGCTGCTGAGTCTGCTGCTGCTGCTGCTGCTCTGGGGCATCAGCCCCGGTCGCCTTGTCTGAACCACCATCCCCGCCCCCACCTACATAACCCCCACCACCCGGACCACCCTTCCCTCCGCCACGCCCCCCCTTGGGGCGGCGGCCCCTACCCTGACGCGGCTGCGCTGAGGCCACAGTGGTGGTCTCAGGAGTAGGGGCTGTCTCAGCGATAGCGGCAGAAAAGTCAGAGTAAGTGCACTGGTAGGGAGCACAACCCTGAAAGATAGGGACCGCCGTAGTACCGCTAGACTTAGCGATAGTGCGCTGGCGGGTCTCTATCGCAGACAGGGCAGTGACAAAGGCGGTAAGGGTGAGGTCACTTAGGTGCTGACTAAGGAAGTGGTCGGGGGTAGTGGCTAGGCTGTTCGGAAGGCACGTGGAAATAAGATAAAGGGTAACGCACAGCGGCGGCGAGAAGGCAGTGAGCTGGGCCTCAATGCTAGCGCCGCGGTAGCTAGTCTCAAGTGCGCGGAGGTGAGTGGCAAGGTCAGCGACAGTGGGGAAGGGTGCAAGGTCAGGGAACAGCATGGGGAGGATCAGGCGGCTAGCGGAGGCTAAGGCGGGCATGGAATAGCACGCAACGAGTGCATCTAAGAATTCCTTGGCGTTCCTTACAGTGGTAAAGCGGGGACACTCAGACAGGGGGAGGGCGTCATTAATAGCAAGCTGCGCGATGGCGTCGCGCGACTCCCATTCAGCGCGAGCAAGCACAGCAGTGGAAAAGGCCAAATTCTCAGCAATGGTGGGAGCAACAGGGAGGGCAGAAGGTGCGGCGGGGCAGGGAAGCATACCATCGACACGAACAGCCCTGGACTAACCATCCAGGCGCTGGCATGTCAGGTCACGGCAAAGGTCGAAGAGCCACGCGTCGAAGTCGATCACCCGCCCCTACGGGTCCAGGTAGAGCACGGCGTCCGTCATCCCACGACCTCAGCTATACGGAGGCACGGTGGCACGGCAACATGATGGCACGGCGACACGACGATACGGAGACACGACAACACGGTGGCATGGCGGTACGGAGGCACGGTGATACGGCGACACGGCTGTTAGAAATAGACTGCAAATACCACTTTTGTATTTGTACTTTTATATCCTAGTTTAGGTTATGAATGTTCTAGTGGATTGGGGTGTACTCACAAATCCCAACCTCACCCAATTGTGATCCCCCCAATCTCCAATTACCCAATTGGAGATTTCGGAGATCCCAATGGGGATTCCCTCCAATTCCCCCTTCATCCACTCACTCTCACCTTGCCATGTACTTATAGAGCCTTGGGCTCCTTACCTAATCAATCATTTCAACTCTATTTCTTACATGGTATCAGAGCGACCTATCCGCACACGCGGATCAAGGTCCTAATCTTAACGTGCCCGCGCTACGCGCACTTCATCGTCGCGACATTCGTTTCGAGTCGTCGGAATTTCGACGTGCTCCACTCTGCAGTCGCGCCTCTCATCATCGACCGCCTTTGCGCTCGACCTCGTTGAATTTCTCATCTCTGAAGCGTTCACGCTTCTCGTCGTCGATTTCCTCCTCGGTTCTCCTTGGTCGAATCTCAATTTTGACCATCTCTTAAAACTCGTTCTCGAGTTTCCCCTCAGACCCCGCCGGAATAGGCGAACTCCCCTCGCGAAATCGCCTCCACGAACGTCTCGCGTCAAGCAAGAGCAAGTACACAGGTTGAAGCGGAGCGGAGCTGGTTGCGGAGCTGGTTGCGGAGCTGGTTGCGGAGCTGGTTGCGGAGCTGTGTAGCTGCGGGACAGGGCCTGGGGGTGTGTGGGGAGGTGTGTGGGTCCGGGGTTAGACATAGGCTCAGATTCAGTTTCAAGTCGGCGTTTTAACGAATTTTCGCCGACGCCATTTCCTACTTAGCGGCATTTTGATAAAGCCGTCAGAGTGATTTTCAGCAATTCTCGTCGACCAATTTCCAGAAGTGCCGCGCTGCACACCGACAATGGCTTACTCAACCACTTCACTCGCCAACCCGATCCCGCTCCTTCGTCTCAAGCCGGACGGCACATGCTCCAACTACAAGGCTTGGCGCTATGGTGTCGACAAGCACCTCCTCAGTCGCGAGGTGAAGGGGTTCGAGCTCACCGAAGTCCTTCTCAACATCGGTGACGGCAAAGAGCCTCCTAAACCCGAGAGGTCCGCCGATCCAGCTAATGCCGCCGCCGAAACAGTTTATGCTGCTGCACTGCTCAAGTACAAGAATTGGGAGAAGGCCGATGGTGCGGTCATTAGCGTCTTCATGGGCACCACTCCTCCCGAACTCGTCGAAACCTACCACAACAACCCGTCTGGCAACGCCATTTGGCTCTACCTCAAAGATCGCTTCCTGAACAAGACTGTAGTGGGAGTTGCTATACTCATCCCCAGCATGTTCCAAGTGCGGCTCGAGGACTCGCCAGGCATGGCGGACTATGTCACCAAGGTGCAGTCCATTCATGGTGAACTCAAACAGTTAGGGATAGTCTTCCCCGAGCAAGCCCCTGCAGCCGCTCTCCTAGTCGGCCTCACTCCGGCATATGAAGTCACACGCAAGATGCTCTTGGGCCTTGCTCCTGCAGACCTCACATTTGCCAAGGTCTCATCCGCGCTCCTTTCTGCCGAAAAGGACAACAGTGCTCAAGCCAAGGCCAATGCAATCCGCGCTCCCTTGCCTCAAGCCTATGCCGCTTCGGCGCCATTCCAGCGCAACCGCTTCCCCCCGTGTCCCTACGTCATCAAGCGCGGCCCTCGTGCTGGCCAGGTGTGTGGCGGCACCAACCACACCCTTGCCTCCTGCTTTAAGAAGAAGGATGACGAGTGGTATGCCGTCAATGGGACCGCCTCGAAGCCGCCAAGCTGGATGGTCAATCGTGCTCCTTGCCAAGTCAATCGAGTCGAAGCGCAGGAATCCGTGCAGGCTGCTGTTGCTGTACCTGCTGATGTGCGCCTCAACATGTTGTTCCCTGGCACTGCCATGATTAATGAAACGATTTCGCAGTATCCTAGCTCACAAAGCACCTCAGCCACAATAGAGTTCACCCTCGACAGTGGGGCCATTCACACAGTTCTCAAGGAAGAACACTCCTTCAAGCCATATGAGACACCAATCCGTCTACTTGGAGCAGACTCTAGTTTCACAACACACGCCAAGGGCTCCTCCACAGTTCCGTGCCCAGCTTTTCCTTCGGGCAGTGTGACTGGCATGTGTCTTCCCACACTACGCCCCAATCTCGTGGCCCAACACGAGCTCCAACGGGCAGGCGTCACCACGATCTTCCCAGCACACTCGGATCACTGTGACCTCCTCGACCCTAAGTCCAACAAGCTCCTAGCACGCTTCACACTCAACAGCAGCAAGCTTTACATGTTGCGTTCACCTGCACCTCTCGCCGCCCTCTCCCAAGCGCAAGCTGCTAGCACCACTCCGTGTTCGTGTCGCAGCTTCGCCAACCCAACCATCCTCTACCACCATCGCTTGGGTCACCCCAACTTCCGTACACTTGCCGACATCGCTTCCAAGAAACTTCTTCTTGGCCTCCCGTCGGCGCTTCCTCCACCAACAGACTCACCTGCACCCACCTGCCTTGACTGCACCAAGAGCAAGCTCAGGCAGCAGCCGCACCCTTCCTCCCCATCCGTCGCAGCTGCTCCGCTGGACCTAGTGCACATGGATGTCTGGGGCCCAGCTCCAGTCGCATCCCGAGGCGGTCATCGGTACTTTCTTACACCAGTCGATGACCACTCGCGGTATGTTTCTGTGCACCTCCTGCATACCAAGGCGGAGGCACCTGATGTCATCATGGCGTGGGTGCGCTAGGCTCAAGTCACGTTCGGCACTCCTCTGAAGTGCCTCCATTCTGATGGCGGGGGAGAATTTCGCAATGGCAAACTCGATAACTTCTGTGCGGCCCAAGGGATTCGGCAAACCTTTACGCTTCCCGAAAGCCCACAGCAGAATGGCATTGTAGAGAGCCGCAACCACACCTTGGTTCAGATCGCTCGCTGCCTCCTCAGTCACGCCAACGCACCACGGTCACTCTGGGGATATGCCCTCTTCCATGCGGCACTCCTCTACAATCTTTCTCCGCATCCCCACCGGCCCGACACCACACCTACCGCTCTCTGGCTTGGGGTCACGCCTTCCGCCCGCTCTCTACGCGTCTGGGGGTGTACCGCGTATGTGTTGCTAAGCCCCCACACGCGCAGGAAGCAAGGTGGCAAGCTTGCATGTACCTGGGGCACAACTCCGACTCCCCCAGACTACTTATTCCTCAACCCAATCACTAGACAGCTGATTCGCAGCCGTGATGTCGTCCTCGATGAGACATGCCCATTCCACTCTGCGACCACGGGCGAGCCTCCTCCACCTCCCCCGACGCTTGTTTGGGCAGACTTTGATGCCCCACCTCCGGCCGCTGCCCCTTCTCCGGGGCCTTCTCCGTCCGGCGTGTCTCACCCGGCCTCCCCAGTATCCTCCGCAGCGGCACCTCCTCCTGCTCCGCCTTCCCCGCGCGTCGAGCCCGGCTCACCAGTCTCCTATCGGAGGCGCCCAGTCCCTCCGGTCCCACCGCAGCCACCTTCGTCTCCGGTCTCTAGTCGCACTCGTTCCAAGGGACCGGCTCCGCCTCTCGCCTGGGGACCAGCCGCCTTCTCCATCCGGTGTTCGGTCACCCCGCCTCCTCCTGCCGGGGGTGATGTCCCCTCCATCCGTATTCCCCCCCGTGCACTTCTGGAGGATAGGCATGAGGAGCTGTTTGACCTTCACGCGGTCTGCCAATTTCTCTCTCACATCTTCCTGGACATTACTGACTGCCCTTCCCTCAATTTCACCGAGAACCCGACCAGTCCGACTCCTCGCACAAAAGAGGAAGCTCTCTCGGGGCCTTATAAGAAGGAGTGGAAGGCAGCAATGGATGTGGAGAACGAGGCGTTCATTCGCAACAACAGCTTTGAGGATGTTGTTCCCCCTTCCAGTGTCAACATCGTCGGCGGAAAATGGATCTTCCGAGTCAAACAACTCCCAGGCGAAGCTCCACTGTTCAAGGCACGATACGTGGCGAAGGGTTTCACCCAGAAGGAGTATCTCGACTTCTTGGAAACATTCTCGCCCACGACCAAGCTCCCGACTGTGCGCGCTCTTCTTGATATAGCCGCTCGCGGCAACTTCGAGATCAAGTCCATGGACGCCTCCTCCGCCTTTCTCCAAGGCCAGCTCAAGGAGGATGTTCACATGGAACGCCCACCGGGGTTTCCTGGCACTTACCCTGCCAACACAGTGTGGAAGCTGAAGCGCCCAGTGTATGGCCTCAAGCAGGCTCCTCGTGAGTGACACAACAAGGTGAAGGAAGTCCTCCTCGCACTTGGCTTCCATCCCTCTGCCTCAGATTGCAGTCTCTTCGTTCGTCACTCCTCCGAGCCCTACTACATCCTCGTCTACGTCGACGACTTCATTCTAGCCGCCAGAGATCCAGCCGACATGGCAGCTGTCCAGTCTGCTCTCAGCTCCGCCCTTCTCATGAAGGATCTTGGTGACCTCAAGAACCCTGAGTACTCGTTCACTAGCGACCCTACGGCACATGCATTGGAGGCGATTCTACCAGAAGCCGAAGCGTTACAAGCACCAGCGTAACTTCGACGATGCAGGAGAACGCCAAGCAACACGATGTCTCAACAAATGAGGGAGATGCGGACTACTACAACACGATCACGTGCTCTACCGACCGTACATCGGAGGCACGGATGAGCATACCAGGAATTGCTACCCGTGGATACAATGAGGGGAGAAGCAAATTTCTCTTCATACCCTCAAATGAAACAATCACCGGCAGCAATGGAGCAACACATGTGTACTAATGAGCACGTGTTCCTGGTAGTTACGCCTGTTACACCCATCAGGAACACTCTACTGGAAAGAGGGAGTTTATGGATTCTCCTTCAACTGGTACGAGTTAAGAGAATTCTCTGTAGCAGCTGCCGCCGTCGCCATCGTCGCAACCGCCGCCGCCGCCGCAGCAGAAGACTCGACACAAGAGTCATATCCAAACCCTGATGGATAATTCTCCGCTCAATGGAAAAAACGCTGGATTATATTCCAGTGGATCGTTAAGACCCGGCCAGGCACAACATTGATTTCCAGCTAGTGGGAAGGAGATACCACTATACGAGGTAACAATATGGCAATGCCATATACCCTCAAGAGCACCAGATATTTGCTCTTATGGGGATGGGAGGACCACGGTACTCTACCGATATACAGTCCTCATGGCCTATGGCTTTCCTTAAAGTCATAAAACCTGCGTCGCAACCAATCCATCACCAGCAC
Source organism: Closterium sp. NIES-67 (assembly GCA_027943415.1). Lineage (NCBI taxonomy): Eukaryota > Viridiplantae > Streptophyta > Zygnematophyceae > Desmidiales > Closteriaceae > Closterium > Closterium sp. NIES-67. The sequence continues at coordinate 284,559 of BQMB01000300.1, read as the reverse complement.
CAACTCCACGGAAGCAGATACGCGTGAAATGGAGCACCGACGCCACTCCGGATAGTGGACTCCGCGTATCTCCAACAACACCCCTGTTTGTCGAAATGGAGCAGACTTCAACACTGATGTTGAGTAGCTGAGACATCTTCGACATCAACGCTACTTCAAGGACAGTAACAGAATGAGACAACACATGATGGCACCAGAAGACCTATCCCAATATGTGCGCCAGGCACCGATGCCTACCGATGGCCTCCGTGCTAAACTGGACGTGCATAAGGTCATACTGGATTGGCTATCAGCAATACTCATTTGGAAACAGGAGCGGATTATTTGGGAATAGCCCCAACATTCCCAAATGTCCTAACCCATCAGCGTGAGATATCTACACAGCTGAGATTCCTTGCTTGAGCAACCACCAAGGGAAACTACTTTGGCGCCGATTCTGGAAGTTACCAGCTCCGCGTCTATGGTACCAACCCCTCGCATGGTTCTGAACACAAGGGATACGCTGAGCAACATTTTGTTAGAAATAGACTGCAAATACAACTTTTTGTATTTGTACTTTTATATCCTAGTTTAGGTTATGAATGTTCTAGTGGGTTGGGGTGTACTCACAAATCCCAACCTCACCCAATTGTGATCCCCCCAATCTCCAATTACCCAATTGGAGATTCCGGAGATCCCAATGGGGATTCCCTCCAATTCCCCCTTCATCCATTCATTCTCACCTTGCCATGTACTTATAGAGCCTTGGGCTCCTTACCTAATCAATCATTTCAACTCTATTTCTTACACACTTCGCATGCGCTGTTGCACTCAAGGCAGCGTAACTAGCAGACCGCGTGGTGGACAGGGTTACTACTAGTGATTCTGCTCTCCAATCCGCAGCACTCCGATGCCCAGTGGGTACGACTCGCGACAACACTACGGCATGGACCATTATTCGACAGAAGCTGCATGTAACGGATACAACATTGCTACAGAAGCAGTACTACGACACAACTGCCATACCACCACCACTTGGTGATCTTCAGGCGTGGACGAGATGCAAGTGATCTTCAGGCATGCACAGAACAGACAACGTAGCCATTCATCTGCACATTACACTGTTCCAACCACTCATACTACAACTTGCACCTCCCCATGTATCACTGACGGGCGATACACACCATCCTTCCTTGCTATGGACGGAGCCTGCTCAATCCGTAGCAACAGACAGTTCTTGCTACAGTCCAGCTGGCTTCCGATTTCATCGCCATCGTCCACCATCTTGTACATCGACCACACAAGCACCTCTTGGACATCCAACAGCAGCAGAAGCACTTGACCACTTATCACTACAGTCATCCACACCATAATCTCGACATCAGCCATATTCCATCCAAGCTTCAACCTTGCTTCTGCGGGTCTATCATCGTTGAAGTACATGTTACTCCTGTTACCTTCCGCTTCCACGTACCAGCCACTTGGAAAATCCATAACACCTTCCATACCAGCTTCTTAAACCCTATCAAGACCAACCACGCTCTACACCGAATGCTAACCATTGTCGTCGCCCGTATTCATCCACGACATGGGACAACTACGTGCTCGGACACCGTCATCGTCAGACTGGCACTCTGGAGCTTCTTCTTTGCTGGAAGGGTTATGATACTTCTGAGGCTTCGTCTCTGAACTCGACATGGGTAACGCCCGTCGTCCTCTTCGCGACTACCTTGTAAGCAGGGTGTTACGTCTACCACCTAGCTTTGAGGGGGGGAAGTGTGAGAGTACGACCCCGTTACACTATTTTCCCCTTTCCATATTTCTTTTCTATTTTATTCCTCTTTTTATCCTGATTCATTTGGTATTTATCTCATCTCATTTGGTTTCCTATTCCTCATTTTCCATTATCCTTTGTTTGATCCTGTTATTATAGTTATATCACCGACTAGGCTCGGGATGTACTGGCGCGCTATATCTAGCGTAATCCTGCCGTAATCCCTTAAAGCCAATAGCCTCGCGTGGCTATACGCATGGTGATTCTATTTCTAGAAGGGTCTATTCCCTTTGGATAGGATAAACCTGGTTACCTGATGTAATGTGGAAGTATAAAAGCCCCTTGTACTGATTGATAGTGCAACATTGAGCAAACCTTTCCTCGGGACATTCGATCCTGTGACATACATGAGTGAAGCGACTAGCTCAGGGTACGGGTCCTTGCAGGTGTCAGGAGAAGGAATCGGAGGGGCCGTGAGCTGATGCTGTAGTGGGAGTGGAGTCGAGACAGAGTTACTGGAGTCCATGTCGAACCGCTTGAGAAGGTTGTCGATATAGGACTCCTGGGAGAGGGTGATCGTGCAAGCCTGGCGGTCACGAATGATCTCCATCCCCAGGTAGTTCTTGAGGTCACCAAGATCCTTCATGAGAAGGGCGGAGCTGAGAGCAGACTGGACAGCTGCCATGTCGGCTGGATCTCTGGCGGCTAGAATGAAGTCGTCGACGTGGACGAGGATGTAGAAGGGCTCGGAGGAGTGACGAACGAAGAGACTAGAATCTGAGGCGGAGGGATGAAAGTCAAGTGAGAGGAGGACTTCCTTCACCTTGTTGTGCCATTCACGAGGAGCCTGCTTGAGGCTATATACTGGGCGCTTCAGCTTCCACACTGTGTTGGTAGTATAAGTGCCACGAAACCCCGATGGGCGTTCCATGTGAACATCCTCCTTGAGCTGGCCTTGGAGAAAAGCGGAGGAGGCGTCCATGGACTTGATCTCGAAGTTGCCGCCAGCGGCTATATCATGAAGAGCGCGCACAGTCGGGAGCTTGGCCGTGGGCGAGAATGTTTCGAAGAAGTCGAATACTCCTTCTGGGTGAAACCCTTCGCCACGTAGCGTGCCTTGAACAGTGGAGCATTGCCTGGGAGTTGTTTGACTCAGAAGATCCATTTTCTGCCGATGATGTTAACACCGGAAGGGGGAACGACATTGTCAAAGCTGTTGTTGCGGATGAACGCCTCGTTCTCCAAATCAATTGCTGCCTTCCACTCCTTCTTATAAGGCCCCGAGAGAGCTTCCTCTTTTGTACGAGTCGGAATGGTCGGGTTCTCGATGAAGTTGAGAGAAGGGCAGTCAGTAATGTCCAGGAAGATATGAGAGAAAAATTGGCAGATCGCGTGAAGGTCAAACAGCTCCTCATGCCTATCCTCCACGGGGGGGAATATGGATGGATGGGACATCACCCCCGGCAGGAGGAAGCGGGGTGACCGAACACCGGATGGAAAAGGCGGCTGGTCCCCAGGCGAGAGGTGGAGCCGATCCCTTGGAACGAGTGCGACTAGAGACCGGAGACGAAGGCGGCTGCGGTGGGACCGGAGGGACTGGGCGCTTCCGGTAGGAGACTGGTGAGCCGGGCTCGACGCGCGGGGAAGGCGGAGTAGGAGGAGGTGCCGCTGCGGAGGATACCAGGGAGACCGGGTGAGACACGCCGGACGGAGAAGGCCCCGGAGAAGGGGCAGCGGCCGAGGGTGGGGCATCGAAGTCTGCCCAAACAAGCATCGGGGGAGGTGGAGGAGGCTCACCCGTGGTCGCAGAATGGAAGGGGCGTGTCTCATCGAAGACGACATCACGGCTGCGAATCAGCTGTCTGGTGATGCGGTTGAGGAATAAGTAGTTTGGGGAGTCGGAGTTGTGCCCCAGGTACATGCAGGTCTAGGTTTTGGGACCAAGCTTGCCACCTTGCTTCCTACGCGTGTGGAGGCTTAGCAACACATATGCGGTACACCCCCAGACGCGTAGAGAGCGGGCGGGGGTCGTGGCCCCAAGCCTGAGAGTGGTAGGTGTGGTGTCGGGCCAGTGGGGATGCGGATAAAGACTGTAGAAGAGAGCTGCATGGAAGAGGGCATATCCCCAAAGTGATCGTGGTGCATTGGCGAGACTGAGGAGGCAGCGAGCGATTTGAACCAAGGTGTGGTTGCGGCTCTCTGCAATGGCTTTATGCTACGGTTTTTGGGGAGCATGAAGGTTTGCCAAATCCCTTGGGCCGCACAGAAGTTATCGAGTTTGCCATTGCTAAATTCTCCCCTGCCATCAGAATGGAGGCACTTCAGAGGAGTGCCGAACGTGACTTGAGCCCGGCGCACCCATGCCATGATGACGTCAGGTGCCTCCGCCTTGGTGTGCAGGAGCTGCACGAAAACATACCGCGAGTGGTCATCGACTAGTGTAAGAAAGTATCGATGACCGCCACGGGATGCAACTGGAGCTGGGCCCAAGACATCCATGTGCACTAGGTCCAGCGGAGCAGCTGCGACGGATGGGGAGGAAGGGTGCGGCTGCTGCCTGAGCTTGCTTTTGGTGCAGTCCATGCAGGTGGGTGCAGGTGAGTCTGTTGGTGGAGGAAGCACCGACGGGAGGCCAAGAAGAAGTTTCTTGGAAGCGATGTCGGCAAGCGTATGGAAGTTGGGGTGACCCAAGCGATGATGGTAGAGGATGGTTGGGTTGGGGAAGCTGCGACAGGAACACGAAGTGGTGTTGGCAGCTTGCGCTAAGGAGAGGGCGGCGAGAGGTGCAGGTGAATGCAGCGTGTAGAGCTGGTTGCTGTTGAGTGTGAAGCATGCTAGGAGCTTGTTGGACTTAGGGTCGAAGAGGTCACAGTGATCCGAGTGTGCTGGGAAGATCGTGGTGACGCCTGCCCGTTGGAGCTCGTGTTGGGCCATGAGATTGTGGCGTAGTGTGGGAACACACATGCCGGTGACACTGCCCGAAGGAAAAGCTGGGCACGGAACTGTGGAGGAGCCCTTGGCGTGTGTTGTGAAACTGGAGTCTGCTCCAAGTAGACCGATTGGTGTCTCGTATGGCTTGAAGGAGTGTTCTTCCTTGAGAACCGTGTGAGTGGCCCCACTGTCGAGGGTGAACTCTATTGTGGCTGAGGTGTTTTGTAAGCCGGGACACTGCGAAATTGTCTCATTAATCATGGCAGTGCCAGGGAACAACATGTTGAGGCGCACATCAGCAGGTGCAGCCACAGCAGCCTGCACGGATTCCTGCGCTTCGACTTGATTGACCTTGAGAGGAGCACGATTGACCATCCAGCTTGGCGGCTTCGAGGCGGTCCCATTGACTGCATACCACTCGTCATCCTTCTTCTTAAAGCAGGAGGCAAGGGCGTGGTTGGTGCCGCCACACACCTGGCCAGCACGAGGGCCGCGCTTGATGACGTAGGGACACGGGGGGAAGCGGTTGCGCTGGAAAGGCGCCGAAGCGGCATAGGCTTGAGGCACGGGAGCGCGGATTGCATTGGCCTTGGCTTGAGCGCTGTTGTCCTTTTCGGCAGAAAGGAGCGCAGATGAGACCTTGGCAAATGTGAGGTCCGCAGGAGCAAGGCTCAAGAGCATCTTGCGTGTGACTTCGTATGCCGGAGTGAGGCCGACTAGGAGAGCGGCTGCAGGGGCTTGCTCGGGGAAGACTATCCCCAACTGCTTGAGTTCACCATGAATGGACTGCACCTTAAAGACATAGTCCGCCATGCCTGGCGAGTCCTCGAGCTGCACTTGGAACATGCTGGGGATGAGTATAGTAACTCCCACTGCAGTCTTGTTCAGGAAGCGGTCTTCGAGGTAGAGCCAAATGGCGTTGCCAGACGGGTTGTTGTGGTAGGTTTTGAGAAGTTCGGGAGGAGTGGTGCCCATGAAGACACTAATGACCAAACCATCGGCCTTCTCCCAGTTTTTGTACTTGAGCAGTGCAGCAGCGTAAACTGCTTCCGCGGCGGCATTAGCTGAATTGGCAGACCTCTCGGGTGTAGGAGGCTCTTTGCCGTCACCAATGTTGAGAAGAACGTCGGTGAGCTCGAGCCCCTTTACCTCGCGACTGAGGAGGTGCTTGTCGACACCATAGCGCCAAGCCTTGTAGTTGGAGCATGTACCGTCCTGCTCGAGACGAAGAAGCGGGATTGGGTTGGCGAGCGAAGTGAGTGAGTAAGCTATTTCCGTATGATTTTTGCGAGGCGACGCTCTTAAGTCACCGATTAGAACTTCGGTGCACAGCGCAGCACTTCTGGAAAACGGTCGACAAGAATTGCTGAAAATCACTCAGACGGCTTTGCCGAAATGCCGCTAAGAAGGAAATGGCGTCGGCGGGAATTTGTTTAAACACCGACTTGAAACAAAATCTGAGCCTAAGTCTAATCTCGGACCCACACACCCCCCCACACACCCCGAGGCCCTGTCCCGCAGCTACACAGCTCCGCAACCAGTTCCGCTTCCACCTGTGTACTTGCTCTTGCTTGACGCGAGACGTTCGTGGAGGCGATTCTGCGAGGGGAGTTCGCCTATGCTGGCGGGGTTGAGAGGAAACTCGAAAACGAGTTTTAAGAGATGGTCGAAATTGAAATTCGACCAAGGAGAACCGAGGAGGAAATCGACGATGAGAAGCGTGAAAGCTTCACAGATGAGAAATTCAAAGAGGTCGAGCGCGAAGGCGGTCGACAATGAGAGGCGCGACTGCTGAGTGGAGCACGTCGAAAATTCCGACGACTCGAAACAAATGTCGCGACGATGAAGTGCGCGTAGCGCGGGCACGTTAAGATTAGGACCTTGATCCGCGTGTGCGGATAGGTCGCTCTGATACCACGTAAGAAATAGAGCTGAAATGATCGATTAGGTAAGAAGCCCAAGGCTCTTTAAGTACATGGCAAGGTAAGGGAGAATGGATGAAGGGGGAATCGGAGGGAATCCCTTTTGGGATCTTCGGAATCTCCAATTGGGTAATTGGAGATTGGGGGGATCACAATTGGGTGAGGTTGGGATTTGTGAGTACACCCCAACCCATTAGAAGATTCCTAACCTAAACTAGGATATAAAAGTACAAATACAAAAGTGGGATTTGCAATCTATTTCTAACAATGAGTTCACTCTACGGGGTGGGGGGTGGGAAACTGAACTCGAAAGTTCGAAAATGAAAACGTGGGTGAGGCCAAATGACCGAACGACCCTTTTTTGTAGTTGGAGAAGGGCGAGTAGCGCTTCGACGCTGCCATTTTGCGCTGCGTACATGCTGATGCGCTTTCACAAGAAGTAATTTTAGAAAGTGTAACACTTTCTAAAATGTAAGCTTTAAAGCCCCAAAATAAGATAGCAAATCCACTTTCAAATTGGGCCCAACTTGAACAAGTGAAGGGGCTTGATGTGAAGGAGAGTTGGGGCTTTTGTTTTGGACAGCTGGTTGTGTTTGAAATGCACTCGGAAGCAGTTTGTGTACGAAAATGATCGACTTTCAGATGGCATTCTGGATGGCATCACCCCTGAATTTGCGGCCCTCTTGCGAGTTTAGGGTTGATGCCAGGGCGAACTTCGATTTCCCTCACATTATGGCTGGACCCCTATTCAGGTTGGCTCACTTTTGCAATCTGGGCTAGAAACAGCAGAATTTTGTCGCGCACTGTTGTGGCAGTTGGAACCCCTTGGGTAACATCCAGCCCTTTACACTAGTTGGTGTTGGTTAGAGAAGGCTATAAGCAGATGATTCAATGGCTCCTCGGAAATTTCTGCAGCACTTCGTTATGACGTCCAGAAAACTCGCGACCTTCGAAAAGCTATATCCAAAACTCCAATCGGTGAAACAATCTGAAAATCGGATATGTTGTAGCTTGCAGCGTCAGCTTTCCACTGAAAGTTAAATCACTTGATTTCGTAGCTTAACGAGCGAGCTATGGCGTTTGGCGCACTGGGGGGTAATCTGCCCTAGGAGAAGTTAACAATCCTCAGAGTCACTATAACTGAAGATTACAAGTTCAGACGCATGATAGAAAAGGCATTGAAGCACAGTTGGAAGGTAGGGATGGAAGGGAAGGATGAAAGAGAAGGACCCTGGAGGCCCATGGTCAAGAACATGACAAGAGTCAAAGTCTTGACTCCCCATCCTCAGGTTCAGCCAGCCTGGCAAGACAAAATTCACACTGTACCAGGTTGGCCTCCAAACCCCAAATGCTGCAGCTGCAGGGTGGGGACAAGAGTCCCACACATGCTGGTCCCTCCTCGTTATAGGGCTCTCCAACTTTGGTGTAGCAGCTGACAAGGACTTCCAATGAGTTGTAACAAATCCATCAAACATTTCTTCGTAACTTCTTCATATGTGCTCCGATTCCAACAATTCTTGGCTCGTTGGAATGTGCTCGATGTCATGCACAATCCAAGCACATCTGCACAAGCACAAGATGAACATGCAAAGACATGCAAACCCAACAAACCATACAAACAATGTAGCACACAAAACACATGCAACGAAATGATGCGAACAGACGATAGGATGACGTGCAAACGAATATGCACCAACACACTCCCCCTCAGACTGTCGGCTTGTTTCGCCGTCTCTAGTTCAAGGACATTCCCGCCATCCTCGCACAGCGCCAGTGTGGCTCTTCAGCTAGCCGCTTGGTAAGGAAGTCGGCTGGCTGTTGCTGAGTTTTCACGTAGATCGGATCCAGTGTCCCAAGCTTCACCTCCTTCCGCAGCCAATGCCACTTGATCCTCATGTGCTTGTTCAACCCATGAAGAACTGCATTGCGTGCCATGGCAATGGCTCCCTTACTGTCATTGAACAGAGGTGTCGCACAAGTCTGTTCATGGCCGATCTCCCTCAAGAGCCTCCTTAGCTAGATGATTTCTTTTGCCGCATGAAACATTGCCATGTACTCAGATTCCACTGAAGATAGTGCCGTTTCAGACTGCTTCTTGGACCTCCAACTTACAGGCCCACCTCCCACCATGCAGATGTATCCACCAACTGATGATGAATCCTCATGCTCAGAAGCCCACGTGGCATCAGCAAAACAGGAAAGGAACACCTTTCCTTCTCCGAGCTGCTCCCCCTTCTCTTGAAGGACTTCAACTCCTTTTTGCCTGAGTTGAGCAGAGGCTGAATACTGTACTCCCACTGTAGGGTATGACTTGAGGTAGCGCACCACTCTCTCCGCTGCACCAACTGCTCTTCTGTTGGATTTTGCACTACTCGAGCCAGCTGTCCCACAGCAAAGCTGATGTCAGGCCGAGTATGCACAGCAGCGTAGAGTAGGCTCCCGACCATGGATTGGAATTGCCTCTGGTCTTCACTTTCAACTCCTTCTCCTTCAGCTGCCTTTATGAGTTTGAACTCGGAAGGCAAAGGTGTGACCACTTCCCGTTCTTCCTGCAGAGAGTACTTCTCAGCCAAGGTGTTGATGTACTGTCCCTGATGCAGTTTGAGCCAGCCACGTTCAGTATCCCGCTCAATGTGCATTCCCAGGTAGTACCTTGCCTCTCCAAGTGACTTGCACTTGAACTGCTCTGTGAGCTTCCGCTGCACCCCATCGATCTCCTTGTCACTGCTGCTGAAGAGCAGGATGTCATCCATGTATACCAGCAGAAGCACAAGCGACTCCCCCTCGCCCATCAGGAATAGGCTCTCGTCGCATGCACTCGCACGGAATCCAATCCCTTCCAGTGCACTGGCCAGCCTGTTGTACCAGCATCTCGGGGCCTGCTTCAAGCCATAGATGGCCTTGTTAAGTTTGCAGACACGACCGGTTCCATCCTCATAGCCAGGTGGTTGAACCATGTACACCTCCTCTTCCACAATGTTGGTTAGAGAAGGCTAGAAGCAGATGATTCAATGGCTCCTTGGAAATTTCTGCAGCACTTCGTTATGACGCCCAGAAAACTCGCGACCTTCGAAAAGCTATATCCAAAACTCCAATCGATGAAACGATCTGAAAATCGGATATGTTGTAGCTTGCAGCGTCAGCTTTCCTCTGAAAGTTGAATCAATTGATTCCGTAGCTTATCGAGTGAGCTATGGCGTTTGGCGCACTGGGGGGTAATCTGCCCTAGGAGAAATTGACAGTCCTCAGAGTCACTATAATAGAAGCTTACAAGTTCAGAGACATGATGGAAAAGGCATTGAAGCATAGTTGGAAGGTGGGGTGGGAAGGGAAGGATGAAAGGGAAGGACCCTGGAGGCCCTTAGTCAAGAACATGACAAGAGTCAAAGTCTTGACTCCCCATCCTCAGGTTCAGCCAGCCTGGCAAGACAAAATTCACACTGTGCCAGGTTGGTCTCCAAACCCCAAGTGCTGCAGCTGCAAGGTGGGGACAAAAGTCCCACACATGCTGGTCCCTCCTCGTTTTAGGGCTCTCCAACTTTGGTGTAGCAGCTGCCAAGGACTTCCAATGAGTTGTAACAAATCCATCAAACATTTCTTCGTAACTTCTTCATATGTGCTCCGATTCCAACAATTCTTGGCTCGTTGGAATGCGCTCGATCTGATGTACAATCCAAGCACATCTGCACAAGCACAAGATGAATATGCAAAGACATGCAAACCCAACAAACCACACAAACAACGTAGCACACAAAACACATGCAACGAAATGATGCGAACAGACGACAGGATGACGTGCAAACGAATATGCACCAACACACAATGCCGTACAGAAAAGCGGTTACGATGTCCATCTGCTTCACCTTCCATTTGCGCACAGCAGCTACCGCCAGCAGCACACGTAGCGTTGGAGACTTAGCAGTTGGGGCAAACACTTCTTTGTAATCTTCCTTCTCTTTCTGCTGAAACCCCTTTGCCACCAGCCTGCTCTTGTAAACTGATGGCTCTCCTTTCTCATCCGTCTTGATTTTTGCCAGCCACTTGCACTGTATTGCCTTCTTCCCATTTGGCAAGTACACCAGGTCCCATGTGTGGTTCTCCATCTGGCTGTTGTACTCTGCATCTCTTGAAACGAGCCATTTCCCCCGTTGAGGCCCGGCTAGCGCATGATCCATGCCTGGAGGTTGTATTGGTGCGTAAAAGCAGTATGCAGGCTCTTCGTCATCTGACTCTTGGTCATCACCCAAGAACAGCACTGTATCTTCGCCTTGAGCCTGTTCCTGCTGCTCAGTTGTGGCTCCTTCACTTGTAGAGCTCAGCAGCTTTCTTGTTGCCATTCTGGTACGTGCAGGGTAGATGGTTGGATTTACCCATTCTTTCACCTTCACCCAATCCTTTATCCCCCCACCAATCTGTTTCCTTCGCTTTGGCAGACTTGGTGTTTTGGAAGCCTCTTGCTGCTGCTGCTCCGGATCCTTGACTTCAGCATCAGCTGCAATATCCTCATTGCTTCCTTCATCAGTACCGCTTGCCGTTGGCGCAGTGACTTCGCTGTCCTCAGGTTCGGACAAATCGAAGTGCATAGTGATCTCTTCCAGCTGCTGGGTGACCCTTGCCTCTGGCTGCTTCTCCCACTTGCCATACATGATGTTCTTCACAAATTTGACATCCCGACTGTCAAACAGCACATTCTTTGAGGGCTCCCAGAGTAGCCACCCCTTGCTCTCTGCCGCAAGCCCAAGGTGCACACACCACAGTGCAGATGCTCCAAGCTTTGTCCTGTACGGTTTAGGGACATGCGCCACTGCCATGCATCCGAACACTCTGAGCATGTCCACTGGAGGCTTCTTTCCAAGCCACCTCTCCAGCGGCACCCACATATCATCAGCTACCTTTGTGAGTACGCGGTTCCTTGCCACTGTAGCATGCCTCACCGCATGAGGCCACATGGAGTTCCCCAGCCCTGATTCGATCAGCAGCGCTCGCGCAGTTTCCAGGATGGTCCTATTAGCCCTCTCAGCAACGCCATTTGACTGAGGGGTATAGGACGTCGTTAGCTGATGCTCAATGCCTTGTTTCTTGAGCCACGCAGTCAGATCTCCTCCTAGAAACTCTCCACCTCGGTCGGTTCTGATGCTCTTGCATGGGTGCCCAGATTGTCGCTCGAAGAACGGCAGCCAGTCATCTCGTATTGTTGAGGCAGCATGATCCTTCTGCTTCAACGGGTATGCCCACATCAGCCGACTCCAGTCATCAACTATTGTCTGGAAGTACCTTTCCCCCTTACTTCCTCGAACTGGAAAATGTCCTACCAGGTCCATGTGCACCAGTTCCAGTGCTGCCTTGCTTTTCCCAGCTACGCCGTGAAAGGGGAACCGTGTGAACTTGCTCAGCAGACACGTCTCGCACTTGGTATCATTTGGTTGCCCAGAAAGCTTCAGCCCCTTTACTGCTTCTTCCTTATGCAGTTGCTGCAGCAATGGCATAGCCACATGCCCTAGACGCCTGTGTGCGGTTTCCCAATCAGTCTCCCCCGACCTTGCAGAAACCGTCACTCCTGCAGCACTAACTGCATTGCACTCCCCCTGGACTCCAGATCCCGCCTTTACTACTCCCAGCTCCTTCTTTGTTGATTCCCATATCAGCGCAGGGATGTGCCACATGGATCTGAAGACATCCCTGCTTTCGTGTAAATCCCATAACACACGATCTCCTCGCAGCCCCTTGAATGTTTTGGATCCATTGGTGGTGGTGCTGACTCCGGCCTGGCCTAGCTTGCGCAGCGATATCAGATTGGCCTTCAGCCCCGGTACGAGTAACACATCCTTCAGCACAACCAGTCCACCATCAGGTGCTCTGAATGCAGCTCGACCAACTCCAGCGACCTTCACTGCATGTCCGGATGCTGAGCGCACTTCAGAGATTGGAGGCGCTCGCACAGCATCCAGCAAATCCTTGCGTGGTGTCATTGTCCATGCAGCACCAGAGTCCATGACCCACATGTCAAGCGGGTGCAATTCCTCTCCAGCCCTTGCAACAGCTGTACCACTGTCATCTTTGTCACACACATGGTAGAACTGTCCAGCATTCCTCTCCTCATTTCCCATTCCTCTGTCATCCTTGGAGGTTTCTTCAGCAGGATCAGCTACCATGTTGGCACCTCCACGTGGTTGCTTTCCTCCATTCCCCTTTTGCGATTGGTTCCAAGGGGTCCACCAGTCGGGCTTGGTAGAGCAGCGAAACCATGGATGCCCTTCTTCCTTGCAATACCAGCACTCTCCCCTCAAGCGTGGTTCACTGTTGTCATTGTTCGAGTGACCACCTCTTCCTCTTGCACCAGCGCCACCACGCCCTCGCTGGTTCCAAGTCCCGCGACCACCTTGGCTGTAGTAAGAGCGACCGCGATTGCCACGCCCTCGATCCCTCCATGTCCCTTGCATGGCATAGCCGCTGGTGCTGTCATCACCTCCGCGCAGTGTGTAGTGACGAAAATCTTCTTCCAGGATCTTGGTGCGAATCCACTCCAATGTCCATTGACTTTGGTTTTGTGGCAAGCTGAGTCCGCTTATAAATTGCAGCCAAGACTCGGGCAGCAGGCTGAGCATCTTGAGACACTTAGTCTGCTCAGGGTACGTGATGCCCGCAATCGCCAATTTCGCGTAGAGTTCCCTCATCTTGTCCAGAACGGGCTGCACAGGTTCATTCTTGCTCAACCGCAGCATGGACAGCTCCCGATCCAGCATGAGAGAAGCAGCAACCGATGTCGGAGCGTGCAGGTCCTTGAGCACTGCCCATGCCTTGGGCCCACAATCAGTTTCCGGTAGCAGATGCATGATGTGATGCCTCTGGTTCAGCTCCAAGCTTTGTGACAGTAGATAATACCCAGCAGATGAACGTTCATCCCAGTCCGCTTGCTCTGCCATTTCCTTTGGCCTGGGCTCCGTTCCAATCATGAGCTTCAAGAGGCCAATTTGTCGAAAGTAGAGCTGCATCTTCCATGCCCAATCATCATAGCCATCTCCAGAGAACTTCTCAATGGTGAAGTTCTTCAGCACTTCCTTAAGCAGTGACCCCTGGCTTGTACGCGCTCCCCTTTGCGCTGCAATGCCAGAATCTTGGGTTGAGCTGCCTCCTTGGACTGAAGTATCACCTCCACCAGAGTCCTCCTTATCTCCCATCGTAATTTAGGTCCCAAATGCGTGATAATGGGCTCTGATACCACTTGTTGGTTAGAGAAGGCTAGAAGCAGATGATTCAATGGCTCCTTGGAAATTTCTGCAGCACTTCGTTATGACGCCCAGAAAACTCGCGACCTTCGAAAAGCTATATCCAAAACTCCAATCGATGAAACGATCTGAAAATCGGATATGTTGTAGCTTGCAGCGTCAGCTTTCCTCTGAAAGTTGAATCAATTGATTCCGTAGCTTATCGAGTGAGCTATGGCGTTTGGCGCACTGGGGGGTAATCTGCCCTAGGAGAAATTGACAGTCCTCAGAGTCACTATAATAGAAGCTTACAAGTTCAGAGACATGATGGAAAAGGCATTGAAGCATAGTTGGAAGGTGGGGTGGGAAGGGAAGGATGAAAGGGAAGGACCCTGGAGGCCCTTAGTCAAGAACATGACAAGAGTCAAAGTCTTGACTCCCCATCCTCAGGTTCAGCCAGCCTGGCAAGACAAAATTCACACTGTGCCAGGTTGGTCTCCAAACCCCAAGTGCTGCAGCTGCAAGGTGGGGACAAAAGTCCCACACATGCTGGTCCCTCCTCGTTTTAGGGCTCTCCAACTTTGGTGTAGCAGCTGCCAAGGACTTCCAATGAGTTGTAACAAATCCATCAAACATTTCTTCGTAACTTCTTCATATGTGCTCCGATTCCAACAATTCTTGGCTCGTTGGAATGCGCTCGATCTGATGTACAATCCAAGCACATCTGCACAAGCACAAGATGAATATGCAAAGACATGCAAACCCAACAAACCACACAAACAACGTAGCACACAAAACACATGCAACGAAATGATGCGAACAGACGACAGGATGACGTGCAAACGAATATGCACCAACACACAATGCCGTACAGAAAAGCGGTTACGATGTCCATCTGCTTCACCTTCCATTTGCGCACAGCAGCTACCGCCAGCAGCACACGTAGCGTTGGAGACTTAGCAGTTGGGGCAAACACTTCTTTGTAATCTTCTTTCTCTTTCTGCTGAAACCCCTTTGCCACCAGCCTGCTCTTGTAAACTGATGGCTCTCCTTTCTCATCCGTCTTGATTTTTGCCAGCCACTTGCACTGTATTGCCTTCTTCCCATTTGGCAAGTACACCAGGTCCCATGTGTGATTCTCCATCTGGCTGTTGTACTCTGCATCTCTTGAAACGAGCCACTTCCCCCGTTGAGGCCCGGCTAGCGCATGATCCATGCTCGGAGGTTGTATTGGTGCGTAAAAGCAGTATGCAGGCTCCTCGTCATCTGACTCTTGGTCATCACCCAAGAACAGCACTGCATCTTCGCCTTGAGCCTGTTCCTGCTGCTCAGTTGTGGCTCCTCCACTTGTAGAGCTCAGCAGCTTTCTTGTTGCCATTCTGGTACGTGCAGGGTAGATGGTTGGATTTATCCATTCTTTCACCTTCACCCAATCCTTTGTCCCCCCACCAATCTGTTTCCTTCGCTTTGGCAGACTTGGTGTTTTGGAAGCCTCTTGCTGCTGCTGCTCCGGATCCTTGACTTCAGCATCAGCTGCAATATCCTCATTGCTTCCTTCATCAGTACTGCTTGCCGTTGGCGCAGTGACTTCGCTGTCCTCAGGTTCGGACAAATCGAAGTGCATAGTGATCTCTTCCAGCTGCTGGGTGACCCTTGCCTCCGGCTGCTTCTCCCACTTGCCATACATGATGTTCTCCACAAATTTGACATCCCGACTGTCAAACAGCACATTCTTCGAGGGCTCCCAGAGTAGCCACCTCTTGCTCTCTGCCGCAAGTCCAAGGTGCACACACCACAGTGCAGATGCTCCAAGCTTTGTCCTGTACGGTTTAGGGACATGCGCCACTGCCATGCATCCGAACACTCTGAGCATGTTCACTGGAGGCTTCTTTCCAAGCCACCTCTCCAGCGGCACCCACATATCATCAGCCACCTTTGTGAGTACGCGGTTCCTTGCCACTGTAGCATGCCTCACCGCATGAGGCCACATGGAGTTCCCCAGCCCTGATTCGATCAGCAGCGCTCGCGCAGTTTCCAGGATGGTCCTATTAGCCCTCTCAGCAACGCCATTTGACTGAGGGGTATAGGACGTCGTTAGCTGATGCTCAATGCCTTGTTTCTTGAGCCACGCAGTCAGATCTCCTCCTAGAAACTCTCCACCTCGGTCGGTTCTGATGCTCTTGCATGGGTGCCCAGATTGTCGCTCGAAGAACGGCAGCCAGTCATCTCGTATTGTTGAGGCAGCATGATCCTTCTGCTTCAACGGGTATGCCCACATCAGCCGACTCCAGTCATCAACTATTGTCTGGAAGTACCTTTCCCCCTTACTTCCTCGAACTGGAAAATGTCCTACCAGGTCCATGTGCACCAGTTCCAGTGCTGCCTTGCTTTTCCCAGCTACGCCGTGAAAGGGGAACCGTGTGAACTTGCTCAGCAGACACGTCTCGCACTTGGTATCATTTGGTTGCCCAGAAAGCTTCAGCCCCTTTACTGCTTCTTCCTTATGCAGTTGCTGCAGCAATGGCATAGCCACATGCCCTAGACGCCTGTGTGCGGTTTCCCAATCAGTCTCCCCCGACCTTGCAGAAACCGTCACTCCTGTAGCACTAACTTTTTTGCACTCCCTCTGGACTCCAGATCCCGCCTTTACTGCTCCCAACTCCTTCTTTGTTGATTCCCATATCAGCGCAGGGATGTGCCACATGGATCTGAAGACATCTCTGCTTTCGTGTAAATCCCATAACACACGATCTCCTCGCAGCCCCTTGAATGTTTTGGATCCATTGGTGGTGGTGCTGACTCCGGCCTGGCCTAGCTTGCGCAGCGATATCAGATTGGCCTTCAGCCCCGGTACGAGTAACACGTCCTTCAGCACAACCAGTCCACCATCAGGTGCTCGGAATGCAGCTCGACCAACGCCAGCGACCTTCACTGCATGTCCGGATGCTGAGCGCACTTCGGAGATTGGAGGCGCTCGCACAGCATCCAGCAAGTCCTTGCGTGGTGTCATTGTCCATGCAGCACCAGAGTCCATGACCCACATGTCAAGCGGGTGCAGTTCCTCTCCAGCCCTTGCAACAGCTGTGCCACTGTCATCTTTGTCACACACATGGTAGAACTGTCCAGCATTCCTCTCCTCATTTCTCAATCCTCTGTCATCCTTGTAGGTTTCTTCAACAGGATCAGCTACCATGTTGGCACCTCCACGTGGTTGCTTTCCTCCATTCCCCTTTTGCGATTGGTTCCAAGGGGTCCACCAGTCGGGCTTGGTAGAGCAGCGAAACCATGGATGCCCTTCTTCCTTGCAATACCAGCACTCTCCCCTCAAGCGTGGTTCACTGTTGTCATTGTTGGAGTGACCACCTCTTCCTCTTGCACCAGCGCCACCACGCCCCCGCTGGTTCCAAGTCCCGCGACCACCTTGGTTGTAGTGGGAGCGACCGCGATTGCCACGCCCTCGATCCCTCCATGTCCCTTGCATGGCATAGCCGCTGGTGCTGTCATCACCTTCGCGCAGTGTATAGCGACGAAAATCTTCTTCCAGAATCTTGGTGCGAATCCACTCCAATGTCCATTGACTTTGGTTTTGTGGCAAGCTGAGTCCACTTATAAATTGCAGCCAAGACTCGGGCAGCAGGCTGAGCATCTTGAGACACTTAGTCTGCTCAGGGTACGTGATGCCTGCAATCGCCAATTTCGCGTAGAGTTCCCTCATCTTGTCCAGTACGGGCTGCACAGGTTCATTCTTGCTCAACCGCAGCATGGACAGCTCCCGATCCAGCATGAGAGAAGCGGCAACCGATGTCGGAGCGTGCAGGTCCTTGAGCACTGCCCATGCCTTGGGCCCACAATCAATTTCCGGTAGCAGATGCATGATGTGATGCCTCTGGTTCAGCTCCAAGCTTTGTGACAGTAGATAATACCCAGCAGATGAACGTTCGTCCCAGTCCGCTTGCTCTGCCATTTCCTTTGGCCTGGGCTCCGTTCCAATCATGAGCTTCAAGAGGCCAATTTGTCGAAAGTAGAGCTGCATCTTCCATGCCCAATCGTCATAGCCATCTCCAGAGAACTTCTCAATGGTGAAGTTCTTCAGCACCTCCTTAAGCAGTGACCCCTGGCTTGTATGCGCTCCCCTTTGCGCTGCAATGCCAGAATCTTGGGTTGAGCTGCTTCCTTGGACTGAAGTATCATCTCCACCAGAGTCCTCCTTATCTCCCATCGTAATTTAGGTCCCAAATGCGTGATAATGGGCTCTGATACCACTTGTTGGTTAGAGAAGGCTATAAGCAGATGATTCAATGGCTCCTTGGAAATTTCTGCAGCACTTCGTTATGACGTCCAGAAAACTCGCGACCTTCGAAAAGCTATATCCAAAACTCCAATCGGTGAAACGATCTGACAATCAGATATGTTGTAGCTTGCAGCGTCAGCTTTCCATTGAAAGTTAAATCACTTAATTCCGTAGCTTAACGAGCGAGCTATGGCGTTTGGCGCACTGGGGGGTAATCTGCCCTAGGAGAAGTTGACAATCCTCAGAGTCACTATAATTGAAGATTACAAGTTCAGAGGCATGATAGAAAAGGCATTGAAGCACAGTTGGAAGGTAGGGATGGAAGGGAAGGATGAAAGGGAAGGACCCTGGAGGCCCATGGTCAAGAACATGACAAGAGTCAAAGTCTTGACTCCCCATCCTCAGGTTCAGCCAGCCTGGCAAGACAAAATTCACACTGTACCAGGTTGGCCTCCAAAACCCAAATGCTGCAGCTGCAGGGTGGGGACAAGAGTCCCACACATGCTGGTCCCTCCTCGTTATAGGGCTCTCCAACTTTGGTGTAGCAGCTGACAAGGACTTCCAATGAGTTGTAACAAATCCATCAAACATTTCTTCGTAACTTCTTCATATGTGCTCCGATTCCAACAATTCTTGGCTCGTTGGAATGTGCTCGATGTCATGCACAATCCAAGCACATCTGCACAAGCACAAGATGAACATGCAAAGACATGCAAACCCAACAAACCATACAAACAATGTAGCACACAAAACACATGCAACGAAATGATGCGAACAGACGACAGGATGACGTGCAAACGAATATGCACCAACAGTTGGCGCATGTGTGTGCTAAAATGCGTCAGCAAGAAATTCGGCAGGCAGGGTGGGCTGGATTCCCCTAGCCAACGTTGGACATGACCTATTCTTTGGAAGAACCATCGAATCCAAGAAGTTAGATCTAACCAAGTCACAACCAGCCCTAAAGGATCTAGGAGTTTACCCTCTAGAAGCATTCCCAACCCATCCAACCAAAGTACGCTACACTACCTACTCTATAATCTAGCTTCTATAAGTATGTTTATTGGAGCAACCTAAATACTCCCATTATTCCAATACCATCCCTTACTCCAATAAGCATCAATTTCAATCGCTATTCAAAACATAACCCCTCCTGCAAAGGATGCAGGCCACTTCAGTCTTCGCCTTGATGCCGATGCGCTCAAGATCCGCATTCAGCTTCAAGACAGGAAGGGCTTTGGTGAGCATGTCGGCATCTTGAAGGTGAGAGTGCACCGACTGCACCACAACCTCCTGCTGATGCAGTGCATCCCAAAAAAAGTGCCAAGCCACTTTAATATGCTTCGTGCGCTGATGGAGTAAGGGATTATGGGCAAGGGAAATGGCTGACTCATTATCACATACAGTAGCAATAAAATTGCCCCCCCCATCACTCACATGCATCTCAGCCAACAAGCTCCTCAACCATATAGCCCCCTTGTCCCCCTCAGACAGCGCTTTGTACTCAGCCTCAGTGCTGCTGTAGGCCACATTGTCCTGCTTCTTGCTGTACCAACTGATAGCCCCCCCACCTAGCTTGAAGAGATAGGCCGCACGACTCTTTCCATCTGCTTCACCTGCCCAATCAGAGTCGGTGTACTCAATAACTTGCTCACCACTCTGTCGCTCATACCGTATCACCTTGGTGGATGTGTTGACCAAATACCGTAGTGCTCTCGAGGCAGCACGCAAGTGAATGCCGTAAGAAATAGAGTTGAAATGATTGATTAGGTAAGGAGCCTTAGGCTCTATAAGTACATGGCAAGGTGAGAGTGAATGGATGAAGGGGGAATTGGAGGGAATCCCCATTGGGATCTCCGGAATCTCCAATTGGGTAATTGGAGATTGGGGGGATCACAATTGGGTGAGGTTGGGATTTGTGAATACACCCCAACCCACTAGAACATTCACAACCTAAACTAGGATATAAAAGTACAAATACAAAAGTGGTATTTGCAGTCTATTTCTAACACACCCCCATAGACTGCAAACCCGGTCAAGGAGCACATAGCCCCATGGAACGGAGAAGGCGATGGTGGTCAGCCTTGCCGAGAGCCTTGGTAAAGAGGTCGGCGAGGTTGCAATCTGAGGCGATGTACCGTACCGTCAGCTGGTCACTCTGAACAAGATCTCGGATGAAGAAATGACGAAGTTCGATGTGCTTGGTGCGAGAGTGGAACACAGGATCCTTGGTGAGATGAATGGCACTCTGGTTGTCACACCACAGGGTGGGCGACTGCTGGGGGTAGCCTAACTCAGCGAGGAGAAAGGAGAGCCAGCGTGCCTCTTGAGCAGCCATTGTGCCCGCGTAGAGCTCGGCCTCGCAGGACGACAGGGAGACTGCAGAGGACCGAGTGGAGCGCCAGCTGATGACTCCGCTACCAAGGGTGAAGCAGTACCCTTGGGAGGAGCGTCTGTCAGTCTGGTCATCGGCCTATGAGAAGTCTGTGTATCCCTCGAGCTTGACTGGAGAGGTACCACCAAGAGTGAGGATGTGAGACTTGGTGGCTTGTTGATAGCGGAGGACCCTCTTGGCTGCAGACCAATGCAAGGCAGTGTAGCGTCCAGGGGAGACGTACCGAGAGAGGAAACTAACCGGGTAAGCAAAGTCTGGTCGAGTGCACATCATGGCATACATGAGTGAACCGACTAGCTCAGGGCACGGGTCCTTGCAGGCGTTAGGAGAAGGAACTGGAGGGGCCGTGAGCTGATGCTGTAGTGGGAGTGGAGTGGAGACAGAGTTACTGGAGTCCATGGAGAAAGTTACTGGAGTCCATGGGAGCTGGCCTTGGAGAAAGGCGGAGGAGGCGTCCATGGACTTGATCTCGAAGTTGCCGCGAGCGGCTATATCAAGAAGAGCGCGCACAGTCGGGAGCTTGGCCGTGGGCGAGAATGTTTCGAAGAAGTCGAGATACTCCTTCTGGGTGAAACCCTTTGCCACGTATCGTGCCTTGAACAGTGGAGCTTCGCCTGGGAGTTGTTTGACTCGGAAGATCCATTTTCCGCCGACGATGTTGACACCGGAAGGGGGAACAACATCGTCAAAGCTGTTGTTGCGAATGAACGCCTCGTTCTCCACATCCATTGCTGCCTTCCACTCCTTCTTATAAGGCCCCGAGAGAGCTTCCTCTTTTGTGCGAGGAGTCAGAATGGTCGGGTTCTCGGTGAAGTTGAGGGAAGGGCAGTCAGTAATGTCCGGGAAGATGTGAGAGAGAAATTGGCAGACCGCGTGAAGGTCAAACAGCTCCTCATGCCTGTCCTCCAGAAGTGCACAGGGGGGGAATACGGATGGAGGGGACATCACCCCCGGCAGGAGGAGGCGGGGTGACCGAACACCGGATGGAGAAGGCGGCTGGTCCCCAGGCGAGAGGCGGAGCCGGTCCCTTGGAACGAGTGCGACTAGAGACCGGAGACGAAGGCGGCTGCGGTGGGACCGGAGGGACTGGGCGCCTCCGATAGGAGACTGGTGAGCCGGGCTCGACGCGCGGGGAAGGCGGAGCAGGAGGAGGTGCCGCTGCGGAGGATACTGGGGAGGCCGGGTGAGACACGCCGGACGGAGAAGGCCCCGGAGAAGGGGCAGCGGCCGGAGGTGGGGCATCAAAGTCTGCCCAAACAAGCGTCGAGGGAGGTGGAGGAGACTCGCCCGTGGTCGCAGAGTGGAATGGGCGTGTCTCATCGAAGACGACATCACGGCTGCGAATCAGCTGTCTGGTGATTGGGTTGAGGAATAAGTAGTCTGGGGAGTCAGAGTTGTGCCCCAGGTACATGCAGGTCTGGGTTTTGGGACCAAGCTTGCCACCTTGCTTCCTGCGCGTGTGGGGGCTTAGCAACACATACGCGGTACACCCCCAGACGCGTAGAGAGCGGGCGGAAGGCGTGACCCCAAGCCAGAGAGCGGTAGGTGTGGTGTCGGGCCGGTGGGGATGCAGATAAAGATTGTAGATGAGTGCCGCATGGAAGAGGGCATATCCCCAGAGTGACCGTGATGCGTTGGCGTGACTGAGGAGGCAGCGAGCGATCTGAACCAAGGTGTGGTTGCGGCTCTCTACAATGCCATTCTGCTGCGGGCTTTCGGGGAGCGTGAAGGTTTGCCGAATCCCTTGGGCCGCACAGAAGTTATCGAGTTTGCCATTGCGAAATTCTCCCCCGCCATCAGAATGGAGGCACTTCAGAGGAGTGCCGAACGTGACTTGAGCCTGGCGCACCCACGCCATGATAACATCAGGTGCCTCCGCCTTGGTATGCAGGAGGTGCACAGAAACATACCGCGAGTGGTCATCGACTAGTGTAAGAAAGTATCGATGACCGCCTTGGGATGCGATTGGAGCTGGGCCCCAGACATCCATGTGCACTAGGTCCAGCGGAGCAGCTGCGACGGATGGGGAGGAAGGGTGCGGCTGCTGCCTGAGCTTGCTCTTGGTGCAGTCAAGGCAGGTGGGTGCAGGTGAGTCTGTTGGTGGAGGAAGCGCCGACGAGAGGCCAAGAAGAAGTTTCTTGGAAGCGATGTCGGCAAGTGTACGGAAGTTGGGGTGACCCAAGCGATGGTGGTAGAGGATGGTTGGGTTGGCGAAGCTGCGACACGAACACGGAGTGGTGCTGGCAGCTTGCGCTTGGGAGAGGGCGGCGAGAGGTGCAGGTGAACGCAGCGTGTAGAGCTTGCTACTGTTGAGTGTAAAGCGTGCTAGGAGCTTGTTGGACTTAGAGTCGAAGAGGTCACAGTGATCCGAGTGTGCTGGGAAGATCGTGGTGACGCCTGCCCGTTGGAGCTCGTGTTGGGCCACGAGATTGTGGCGTAGTGTGGGAACACACATGCCGGTGACACTGCCCGAAGGAAAAGCTGGGCATGGAACTGTGGAGGAGCCCTTGGCTTGTGTTGTGAAACTGGAGTCTGCTCCAAGTAGACCAATTGGTGTCTCGTATGGCTTGAAGGAGTGGCCCCACTGTTGAGGGTGAAATCTATTGTGGCTGAGGTGCTTTGTGAGCCAGGATACTGCGAAATCGTCTCATTAAACATGGCAGTGCCAGGGAACAACATGTTCAGGCGCACATCAGCAGGTGCAGCCACAGCAGCCTGCACAGTTTCCTGCGCTTCGACTTGATTGACTTGGCGAAGAGCACGATTGACCATCCAGCTTGGCGGCTTCGAGGCGGTCCCATTGACGGCATACCACTCATCATCCTTCTTCTTAAAGCAGGAGGCAAGGCCGTGGTTGGTGCCGCCACACACCTGGCCAGCATGAGGGCCGCGCTTGATGACATAGGGACACGGGGGGAAGCGGTTGCGCTGGAATGGCACTAAAGCGGCATAGGCTTGTGATTGGTCCTAACCCCCCTTTCCCTTCCAACCTTCCCTTCCTAGCTCATCCCTCTCTTCCTATGTAATGCCTTTGCTTCATCAATAAACTCAACCTTTCTATTTCTAACATGGTATAGAGCAATAATGGCTCATGCCAACTTTTAAATCCCGATCCTTCCCCACGCTTCCGCCCCGTCCCCTTCCGACGTGCACCTCATTGCCGTCCCCTCCATCTTCGCTGCTAGACTCCTAGCCGCCGCCTCTCAACTAGTTTTCTGTTGGGTGGATTTTCAAAAACCCCCAATGCGCCAAACGCCATAGCTCGCTCGATAGTTGACAGAATTGAGTGATTTGACTTGCAAAAGAACGCACTTGGTGTCAGCTACAACGTCGTAAAATTTCGGACTGTTTCATCGCTTGGAGTGTCAGATATCGCTTTCCGAAGTTTGCACACGAAGTGCTACTGAAATTTCTACCAAGTCCTATTTTCATCAGCTAACTGCCATCTTTCCCCATCTTTTGCCTCCTCACCTGCACCTGCTCATCGCCGCCTTACCACTGCTGCAGCCGTAGCAGCAGCAGCAGAAGCAGCAGCAGCACCAGAAGGAGCAGCAGACTCAGCAGCAGCAGCAGCAGCAGCAGCTGAAGGAGCAGCAGCAGCAGCTGAAGGAGCAGCAGCAGCAGCTGAAGGAGCAGCAGCAGCAGCAGCAACAAAGACGGCAGCAGCAGCAGTGGCAGCAGCAGCAGCGGCAGCAGCAGCCACAGCAGCAGCAACAGCAGCAGTAGCAGCAGTATCTACAGCCATCCCCATCCTCCCCTCCTCTTTGAGCCGCCGCGGGTCCACCCGCCGCCGCTCCCTCCCGGCCACCGCGGGTCCACCCGCCGTCGCCTTCCTCCCACTCCGTGTCACCAATGGCATCCTTTCCCCCTCCCGTCGACGTCTCGACCCTTGATCATCTCGTGCGCGCTGCCGACAACTCAGCAACCAACTGGTATTCCTTCGTCGGCAGCCTCCACCGCATCCTCGGCAGTGCTTATGTCCTGCCGTTCCGCCTCCTGGACATCATGCTTGGTCTCCCAGAGGGTGACCTTGGGGACCCGCCGCCTCACCCTGGCGATCCCCCCCCTCTCATTCCCCATCCCGGCGAGGAACCTCCGCCCCCCATGGTATCCGTTGGCACCAGCACTCGCGCTGCCACCGCTGAAGTTGAGCAGCTCTTCCTTACTCAGCGTCGTGAGTTCCTCGTGCTCCATACTGATTACCTGATCGCTTTGGAGGAACACGAGCGGTCGGCAACCCTCCGCACCCAGCATGCCGCTACCGCCGCCGCTTATGCCGCTGACTCTGCGCGATTTGCTGAGCGTCGTCGCGCCTGGCTCGAGGCGGACAGCCGTGCTACTGGTGCCCTTCTCCTTGCCATCCCGTCTGCGCTCATGCGCAACTTCTAGGCACGTCGCATTGGCTCCCGCCAGATCTGGCTCGAGCTTGAGGCAATGTTCGAACGCACCGACTTCGATGCTGTCGGACCGCTCTTCAAGGAATACTTCAGCATCATGATCGAACATAGTGCTGGCGCCGTTGACTACACCAGCCGTCTCCTGGACCTTGCCTCCCGCCTTGAGGCTCGCCAGACTACTCTCCCCCCCAACCTTCAGATCTACCGTCTCCTCGAAGGCCTCTTCCCCTCAATATGAAGTGCGCGTCATCGCCTTCACTGAGGCTCAGCCCCGCGCCTCCCTTGACATTGTGGTCCAATGGATCATTGACGCTGAGGCCCGCCTTCTCTCAACCCCCCCTTCCGGCCTGAACTCCACCGAGTCCCAAAACCCCCAGCTTGCAGTCACACAGCCGCGTCGTGGCGGGCGCCCACGTGGCGGCCGCACCAACCCTCAGGGAGGGGGTGGAGGTGGCGGTTGTGGGGGCAGCGGAGCCGGCGGCGGGAGTGGCGGGGTCGAGGGTGGCAGCAGTGGTGGTGGTGGAGGCCGTAGTGGCTCATCTGGTAGCCGTGGTGGCCGCCCTGGCACTCTCCCCCCATGTTCCTATCTTCGCCGTTTTGGTCCCAGGGCGGGTGAGCGCTGCACCCAAACCAACCATCCCCCCGCGACCTGCTTCAAGGCGTATGATGACGCCTGGTTCGAGCGCGGCAACACTGGCACACCCCCACGCTGGTCTGCCATGGATCCCCGCCCCTCTCTCCAGGATGTCAAAACTCTTCCGTCTTTCCTCCCCTCTCATATTCAGCTCGCCTCCTCCTCCTCCTCTATCCCTGACCCCATAACTCCCCAGGAGTTGCAGCAGCAGCACCAGTGGGGCTCTGGTGGTCAGGCTGCAGCCGTAGCTGCAGGAGCCGCAGCCGCAGCATCTACATGGCAGCAGCAGCAGCTTGGCTTTGGCACCGCCGCCATGGCTGCCACAACCACAATAGGTCCTCCTGGCTTTCCCCTTTGGGGCTCTCCTTCCCCTAGTGCTCCCACCTCCCACTCCAGCTTTCTAGGCGAGCTCATGCGTTCTTCCCCTGCTTCCACTTCCATGTATCCCTCTGTTTTTAATGCCAGTGATTTCCAGTACCCCATGTCTTCAGCTCCCTCCTCGCTCACGATAGACTTTGTTCTCGATAGTGGTGCCACTGAAACTGCCCTCAAAGACGCCGGCACCCTCACTTCCCTCCCTTTCCCCACCAACGTTCATGGCACTGATTCCAGCTTCTCCATCCCTTGCACTCATCTCTCCACCCTCCCCTGCCCCCCCTTGCCCTCCGGAGTGGTCACTGGTCTCCACATTCCCTCCCTTGGTCATAACCTGCTCTCCATCCGTGAACTCCAACAGGCTGGCATCACTACCCTCTTCCCCACCTTTGCCACCTACTGTGACCTCCTCCACGGCCCCACTCGTCGCCTCCTTCATCGCCTCCCACTTTGCCCTCGCTCTCGTCAGTACATCCTCCGCACACCCCGCCCCTCCTCATGCCACGTGACCACTCGTGCAGGCACCTCCACTCTCCCCCCTCCCCTCCCTCTAGAGCCACCTTCCTCCAACTCCACCTCCTCCCCATGCTCTTGTCGCGCACTGTCCCACCCCGCTGTTCTCATCCACCACCGCCTTGGTCATATGAACTTTCCCACGCTTCGTAAAGCCGTCTCCTCCCGCTTGCTTGACGGTCTTCCCCCCACTCTTCCTCCCCTCCCGTCCTCTTCCGCTCCCCCATGCGCCACATGCATTCATGGAAAGCTCAAACAACAGCCTCACCTCATTCATCCTTCCTTTGCTGCTGCCCCCCTTGACCTCGTCCACATGGACCTCTGGGGCCCTAACCCTTCCCCTTCCCGCCAAGGGCACCGGTACATGCTTGTCCTAGTCGACGACCACAGCAGGTACTCCTCGGTGTTCCTCCTCCACACGAAGGCCGAGGCCCCTGCTGTCATCGTTACCTGGGCCGAGCAGTGCCGAGTCCACTTTGGTCGCCCCATCCGCCGCCTCCATTCCGACGGCAGTGGTGAGTTTCTCAACCGCACCCTCTCCTCCTACTGCTCAACCCATGGCATCCAGCAGACTCATACCCTTCCCCACTCCCCTCAGCAGAACGGTGTTGCTGAGAGTCGCATTCGTGAGATCACCAAGACGGCCCGCTGCCTCCTCACTCATGCCTCCACGCCCCCTTCTCTTTGGGGCTATGCCCTTGTCCATGCTGCTCTCCTTACTAATCTTTACCCACATCCTCAACGCCAGTCTGTCACTCCCACTGAGCTCTGGGCTAGCACCAAGCCAGATGCTGCCATTCTCCGTATCTGGGGTTGCAAGGCATATGTCCTCATCCCCCCACCTGACCACTCTCGGCAGGCAGGAAAGCTCGCCTCCAAGGCCATTGAGTGTGTCTACCTTGGCCACGCTCGCTCTGCCCCTGGTTACCTCTTCCTTCACCCGTCCTCAGGCCGCCTCCTACAGAGCCGTGACGTGGTGTTCGATGAGAGCATCCCGTTCTATCATTCTGTTCCGCCTTCCGACCCACTTCCTCCTCTCTCCCGCCCCCTCACGTGGGCTGATGCTGTCATTCCCCCACTCCTTCCCCAGTCTCCCCTCCTTCCTCCAAATCCTGCTCCTCCCCCTCCTCCTTCCTCAGGTGACATTTACGACCCAGCTGTCCCTGACTCCCCTGCTCACTCTGCCTCATCGCACCAGCACCAGCACCAGCAGCAGCAGCCGCAGCAGCAGGTGCAGAAGCAGCAGCAGCAGCAGCGGATGGAGCAGCAGCAGCAGCAGCAGCGGCAGCAGCAGCAGCAGCAGCAGCAGGAGGAGATGCAGCAGCAGCAGCGGATGGAGCAGCAGCAGCAGCAACCGCAGGCAGTGCAGCAACAGCAGCCGCAGCAGGAGGTGCAGCAGCAGCACCAGCAGCAGCCACAGCAGCAGCAGCAGCAGCAGCAGCAGCAGCCACTGCAGCAACCTCATCGGCATCGCCGCACCACCTCTCCGTTCATCCTCCCACGCATCCACACTCGCTCTCACGGCCCACTCATAGGCCATCCATGGGGTTGGCCAACACCACCCCCACCCTCCCTTCCCTTCATTGAGGACTCCCATGAGGAGCTCATTGGCGTTCAGCAACAAACACCTTCTCTCACGCCTCTCTACCCGGGCTTCCTTGGCCTCCTCATCCTTGGCATCGCTACCGCTCCCATCAGATTCACTCCGTCCAACTTCCTTGAGGCCATCACCTGCCCCGATGCTGCCAAGTGGATCCAGGCTATCTTTGCTGAATGCGAGGCCTTCATCCGCAATGCCTGATTCGTTAACATTGTCCCCTCTCCTGACGACGTCATTGTTGAAGGCCTGTGGGTGTTCCGAGTGAAGCAGCTGCCGGGTGAGGAGCCGGTCTACAAGGCCCGGTATTGTGCCAAGGGCTTCACCCAAACCCATGGCATCGACTACTGGGAGACATTCTCTCCCACTGCCAAGCTCCCAACTCTCCGTGCCATCCTCGACTATGCTGTTCGCATTGGCATGGAGATTGCCTCCATGGATGTCTCCAACGCCTTCCTGCAAGGCGAGCTCCAGGAGCGGGTCCTCTTGCGGCGGCCTCCAGGCTTTCATGCAGCCTTCCCTCCCAACACAGTCTGGGAGCTGCGCCGCCCGGTTTATGGCCTCAAGCAGGCTCCTCGCGAGTGGCACAACAAGCTGGCCGCCACTCTGCAGTCCTTGGGGTTCCATGCCTCTCAGTCTGATGCCAGCCTTTTCCTTCGCTCCTCTCCCACCCGCTTCTTCATCCTGGTGTATGTCGACGACATGATCCTGTTCGCTGACGATGCTGCCGCCATGCAGCAAGTGAAGGACGCCCTGCATACGCGCCTCAAGTGCAAGGACCTGGGTGAAGCTCAAGCACTATCTGGGCATGACCATCACCCGGGACCGCGCATCGCGCACCATTACCCTCTCTCAGTCCTTCTACATCGACCACGTCTTGCAGCGGTTCGACATGGCGCAGGCCAAGCCGGTTACCACTCCCCTGCAGACCGACCACCAGCTTGCCCCTCCTCCTGCTCCCTCCTCCTCTGACCATCCTTACGCTGAGCTCGTCGGCTCGCTGATGTACGCTATGATGTGCACCCGCCCCGACCTTGCCTACCCCATCAGTGTTCTTGCTCGATTCGTCGGTACCGGTCGCCACACTGATGAGCACTGGGCTGCAGCGAAGCGGGTCCTCCGCTACCTCCGTGGTACCAAGGACTATGTCCTCACCCTCGGAGGCTCTTCTCCTCCCCTCCTCTCTGGCTTCAGTGACTCCTCCTGGGCTGACTCCCAGCCGGATCGCCGTTCCTCTCACGGCTACGGCTTCACCCTTGGCAGCGGCCTCATCAGCTGGCGCTCCACTCGCTCCTCCTCCATCGCCCTCTCATCCTGCGAGGCTGAGCTCTATGCTTGCACCATGGCCGCTCAGGAGGCTTGCTGGCTCACCTTCCTCCTTGCTGAGATCGGTGCTCTTCAGCGCTGTCCCACCCTCTGGTGCGACAACGCCAGCACCATCCATCTCACAAAGGACCCTGTCTTCCATGGCCGCTCCAAGCACATTGAACTCCGCTACTTCTTCGTTCGAGAGTTGGTCCAGCAAGGTCACTTGGTGGTCCGCAAGATCGCTGCAGAGGCCAACTTGGCCGACATCTTCACCAAGGCCCTCCCGAAGACCGCGCACTCTGCCCTCCTCCGCCTTCTCGGCCTTGGGCCCCGCCCCCCTTCCTGATTCTGGGGTTGTACCCTACATATACACTAGCTTTGCATGCTATGGGGTTGTGTTAGAATATACCATGCTATGCTAGTTGTGTATATTGTGTTTACATCCCTAGTTGGGTGTACACCTGTGTTGGGGTGTCAATCCAACCCAATTGTGGTTGGAGCCCCCAAACACAAGGACCATAATTGTGGGGGTACCACAAGTGGGTTGGCTAAACCACTGGTGGTACACCACACTTGGACCACCTCCAACTGGTGGTCAACCACATTTGGAAGGATCCTCCCTTCTTTGTGATTGGTCCTAACCCCCCTTTCCCTTCCAACCTTCCCTTCCTAGCTCATCCATCTCTTCCTATGTAATGGCTTTGCTTCATCAATAAACTGAACCTTTCTGTTTCTAACATACTTGACCAGTGCAGCAGCATAAACTGCTTCGGCGGCGGCATTAGCTGGATCGGCGGACCTCTCGGGTTTAGGAGGCTCTTTGCCGTCACCGATGTTGAGAAGGAAGTCGGTGAGCTCGAGCCCCTTCTCCTCGCGACTGAGGAGGTGCTTGTCGACACCATAGCGCCAAGCCTTGTAGTTGGAGCATGTACCGTCCGGCTCGAGACGAAGGAGCGGGATCGGGTTTGCGAGTGAAGTGGTTGAGTAAGCCATTGTTGGTGTGCAGTGCGGCACATCTGGAAATTGGTCGACGAGAATTGTTGAAAATCACTCTGACGGCTGTATCAAAATGCCGCTAAGTAGGAAATGGCGTCGGCGAAAATTCGTTAAAACGCCGACTTGAAACTGAATCTGAGCCTATTTCTTACCCCGGACCCACACACCCCCCCACACACCCCCAGGCCCTGTCCCACAGCTACACAGCTCCGCAGCCAGCTCCGCAACCAGCTCCGCAACCAGCTCCGCAACCAGCTCCGCAACCAGCTCCGCTCCGCTTCAACCTGTGGACCTGCTCTTGCTTGACGCGAGACGTTCGTGGAGGCGATTTCGCAAGGGGAGTTCGCCTATTCTGGCGGGGTCTGAGTGGAAACTCGAGAACGAGTTTTAAGAGATGGTCGAAATTGAGATTTGACCAAGGAGAACTGAGGAGGAAATCGACGATGAGAAGCGTGAACGCTTCAGAGATGAGAAATTCAACGAGGTCGAGCGCGAAGGCGGTCGACGATGAGAGGCGCGACTGCAGAGTGGAGCACGTCGAAATTCCGACGACTCGAAACGAATGCCGCGACGATGAAGTGCGCGTAGCGCGGGCACGTTCAGATTAGGACCTTGATCCGCGTGTGCGGATAGGTCGCTCTGATACCATGTAAGAAATAGAGTTGAAATGATTTCTTAGGTAAGGAGCCCAAGGCTCTATAAGTACATGGCAAGGTGAGAGTGAATGGATGAAGGGGGAATTGGAGGGAATCCCCATTGGGATCTCCAGAATCTCCAATTGGGTAATTGGAGATTGGGGGGATCACAATTGGGTGAGGTTGGGATTTGTGAGTACACCCCAACCCATTAGAACATTCATAACCTAAACTAGGATAAAAAAGTACAAATACAAAAGTGGTATTTGCAGTCTATTTCTAACACCTGCTGCATCTCAGCCTCTGCCTGCCGCCAGCTACCAGCCACGTGCCGCCGGCCCGCTGCAGCTGCCGGCTGCGCCTCAGCAGCGGGCTTCATAGACGCCGCCGCTTCCATTGGACCTGTTGCCAGCACTGCCGCTTTTGCTGCTGTCGGTTCTGCCGCCGTACTCCGTCCCTGCCGGCCCCTGCTCCTGTTCGAAGTGGCCTGTCCTTATCCGCTGCGGTGTCCTGGTGATTGACTTATACATGGCTTAGATAGGCTCTACCATGCTTTCTTTGCATTCATATGATTGTAGTGTATCTCACTCATATTATATTGTTGTGTGTAGTCTAGGATGCTCGGCTTTTTGTAGTCTAAGCTGTCGTGTCCTGCTCCTGTCGCCCCCTCACCCACCCGGCACTCCTATGGCACCACCACTTAAGGCCACCCTGGTCTTCCACGTCTGCGTCACATGGTACACCACGGTCTAGTCACTGGTCACCCCTTGTCGCTCCCCGCCTTCCCGCCTCGATAACCCTTGTGTGCACCTCCTGCGTCGAGGGCCAGCAGCGCACCGCCCCTCACTCCTCCTCGTTTCCTCCGACCACTCGTCCACTACAGACGCCGCACATGGACGTCTTGGCCCCGCCCTGGTCCAGGGACCTCACAGGGAGCGGCTACTTCCTCGTTGTTGTCGATGACTTCTCGCAGTTTACCACAGTGTTCCTGTTAGAGCAGAAGGCCGACGTGCCTAACGCTCTCCTCCAATGGCTCCGTGCCGTCTGCACCCAACGCTCCCTATCCATGCTCCATCTTCACTCCGACTGTCTTGGCGCATTCTGCTGTGAGGAGGGCATCACCTACACGTTCACCCTCCCAGAATTGCCCTAGCTGAATGGGGTAGCTGAGCAACGCATCGGCCTGGTCATGAAGGTGGCTCGCATTTCCATGGTCCATGCCTGTGCCCCTGAATTTCCGTGGCCGTTCGCGGTGCAGTACGCAGCTCACTAGCTTAACCTGTGGTCTCGCTTCTCGCGGCCGGAGGTTTCGCTTACCCTTCTCTAGACTGGGTCCCCTGGTGACGCATCTGCGTTTCACGCATAGGGCTGCCTAGCTCACGTCCGTGCCGTCCGCACGGACAAGCTCTCGGCCCGCACTCTCCGATGTGTCTTCCTCGGGTTCCCCCTCGACACTCCTAAATGGCTGTTCTACCACCCGATGCAGCACCACTTCTTTCACTCTTGGGACGTTATTGTTTAATGATTCTGTCTTATTCTACATTTGCTTCCCTAACCATGGCACTCATGTTCAGCCTCTCCCTCTCTCTTCCTCGACCCTCCTCCACCTGCCACTTCCCTCCCTACGCACCCGGCCCCGTCTCGTGTCTCCCACGCCACTCCCCTCCCCTCGGTTGGGCCTGTGGGGAAGTCTGCTGACTCGGGGAGCCCCGTAGCTGGGGGTGAGCGTTCCGCAGCTGTGGCGCCTCTTCCCCCAGCCCCGGTGCCCTAGGCACCCCAGCAGCCTCCCCAGCTGCCGCAGCCACAGCAGCAGCAGCAGCAGCCACCGCAGCGGTCACAACAGCAACAGCAGCGACGGGGGACCATGGGCCCTGGGGATGGTGGTTCTGGGGGTACAGGCTCTAGGTGTGCTGACTCTGGGGGTGTTGGTTCTGGGGGTGCTGACTCTGGGGGTGCTATTCCTGGGGGTGCTGGCTTGGAGAATATCGACGGTAGCAGAGGTGGAGCTGGGGGTTCTAGCGTGGGCCGGGAGCAGCAGCAGCAGCTGCAGCAGTCTGCCCTTCGTCTCCTTGGCCTTTCTTCCGGTTCTCCTGACCGCCCGCCCGTCCCTCCCACCGTGCCTCCCCTCCCACCTGCCCCATCTATGGCTCACTGCTCCCTCCTGCGGACTCGTCTCCAGCTCATTTCCCCACTCATTCTCCTCCGTCCCCTGTCCTGTCCCCTGTTGCCCACCCCTGGGTGCGGCATCCCCTTGGTGGCCATCCTGTCACTCCCAGTGCTAGACTCCACCCTATGGTCCTTCGTTCTCATACTCCTCCAGTCTCTGTCCTACCGCTCCCTTTCCATTCATCCCTACCCCTATCCACTGCACCTCCCTCTAAATCTGCTCACACTGCTCGTCTCCCGCTTGCTTGCGTCTCTTGTTATTGACCCTACTGCTCCTCCTGAGGGTGTCCCTGCTCCCGTCGTTGATGTAGCTGAATTTGCCACGAGCCATCGCCTTGACTATGCCTTCGCTCTGGTCTTTGACCCTTCCCATCCTCTGTCCATCGGGGGTGCATCTGCCCTTGGCAGTGACGTTCTAGAGGATAGGCAGTACGAGCTGGCTTTCCTTGCGGCTGCTGTACCTCATCTCTGCGCCATGCTTGTGTCCCCTGAGGGTGATCCGAATGCCGTGGAGATCCCCACCCCAAGTGTGAGAATACGACCCTGTTACACTTCTTTCTCATTTCCATATTTCTCCTCTATCTCATTCTACTTTTTATCCTGATTCATTTGGTCTTTATCTCGTCTCATTTGGTTTCCTATTCCTTACTTTCCATTATCCTTTAAGTTATCCTATTATTATGTCACTGCCCAGGCTCGGCATGTACTGGCGCGCTATATCTAGCGTAATCCTACTGTAATCCCTTAAAGTCAATAGCAGTTTCGAGCCGATAAATTCCGGTTTTCTTGCCCGGAAAAAAAGCATTGCCATCGACAGTTCAGGAGTGTAGCACAGTACATGCAGCAGATGGAAGAATTCTATAACCGAATTCCCGACCCGACCGAAGGGGAAAAAGTGCAGTCGTACAGTATCTCGCTGGGCTGAAGACCGAAATCAAACGACAGGTAGCTATGACAAATTACGCGAGCTACAGTGACGTCGTATCGGCAGCGGAGCGGTTTGACATGGTCAACGTTGGAACACGACGGGCGCACATCGGCAGAATGTGACAGGGCGACTGCTCGGCACACCCCACGTTCGCCGACCCGATGGAAATCGACAGGTTCGACGGGCGGCCACGTCCGAAAAATGTCAATTTTACGTATGATTTTTGCGTGGTGCCTGGCCATCGAATCTTCGATTATAACAAAATGAAAGCCGCATGTGCAGAGTATCGTGCGTGCAATAGTGGCGGAAATTCTTCGACCAATCAGAAATTAGAAAATAGGAATCGCCAGAGATTGCGGATCTAGCTGGCAGAAAAGAAAATATTCGAAAACGGCCATATGATTTCGGGAAAATCAACTTCGACGAAGCTGATTCGACGCAAACATGAGGCGATGACGGGGAAAAATCTCCACCCTACGACCAGTCTTCGGCAGGGAAAATCGCCGAGAAAAAATCAGACTCCATGAAAAAAGACTCTGCCGAGACGGGGAAACTCTTTGAAGACCCAAGAAATTATAAGGATTTGTTAAAGTCGTCTTATAAATATATTTTTAATGAAAACTTATGATTCTCAAGAGGCTAGAGCCTTGGAGAAATTTCGGGAGGGACTCCAGAAGAAGCAAAAATTTGTGGAGAATGTACCAATATCGGAGAACTTGGGGAATAAAAATAAGGAGTGTAGAAAGAAGCCGACCTTTCCACGGAGTCAACGTCCTCTCACGATACCAGCCCACAGCGACTACCCGTTCCCCAGTGAAGACATCGGTGGAGCTAAAACATCTCAAGAGGAAGTTGGGGGTATACAAGAAGCTGCAAAGGCCCCGAAATCCTCCTTTCGGATGCATCCTGTTCAGCAAATTCGGCATCGACGACACACACTATCGTCAAAGAAACTCCAGGCCTTAGAGAAGAGTCTTGTTCCAAGCAGCCTCGGCCAGCTGCCAACTCAGGAGTAGATAGCAACAAAAAGATGTGTATGGAATTTTGGAATGCACCCTAAGATCCTATTAATGAAACTATATTTGGGTACTCCGAGAAACGCCTGCCCCTTGTGCTCGAGGTCATCTGTAAAGGACGACGCCTCCAAGCACCTATGGACAGCGGAGCCTCACACACCGTATGCGACAAGGCAGCAATCGACCGACTTCGGGAACAGAGTAAGCCTTCGGCATTTTATGTAACGATGGTGGACGGCAACAAGCTACCAATCTACGGCGAAGCAGTGTTACACCTACAAATTGGACCAGAGCGCTGGAAACCTCCACTCACCATCACCAATATAAAAGGGCTTGACTTGATCTTCGGACGAGACTTGCTTAAAAGATTCAACACCGAGATCAACTGGGTCAGCCGAATTACAACCATCTACGACAATGGAAGGAGAGTCCAACTACCAAACCGGGATGACACTGGAGAAATTCCAGTGGAGACCCTCGCCAGGTTCGAGAAGGACCTGAAACAAACCGACACCAGGTTCCAGGAAATAGCAACAAATGCGGAAGATGATGGAGAGAAAGCCTCGGAACCTCCATAAAAAATCAAGGAATTACAAAAGCAGTTCCAAGACATTCTTCTTGACGACCTTCCCCAACGAGCTACCACCATACCGAACGCACCAACACGAAACTAGGTTCAAAGCCAACCTTCCGAGCACCATATCGGCTCAGCCCCACAGAGCTAGCCAACATGAAGAAACAGATCGAGTCTCTCCTCGCAAAAGGACTCATCCGGCCATCCACTTCACCATATGGTGCCCCAGTACTCTTCACACCTAAATCGGACGGAAGCCTGCGCATGTGCATCAATTACCAAGCTCTCAACAAGCAAATCATCAAGAATGAATACCCGATTCCACGAATCAATGACCTGCTTGTCCAGCTTCGGGGAGCCACGGTATTTTCCAAACTAGATCTGTGGTCTGGATACTGGCAGATACAGTAAGAATGACGGACACTTCTATCCACAAAACTGCCTTCCGAAGTCGTTACGAGTTGTACGAGTACTTCGTCATGCCGTTCGGACTCACCAACGCACCGACAACGTTCCAAGCAGAAATGAACTACATTCTATGCCCACTCTTGGACGAGTGTGTGGTGGTGTACTTGGAAGACATCCTTATCTACTCGCGCTACATAAAGCATTTGCAACGCGTCTTCGACATTCTTGGATGGGAACGCTTCTATGTCAAATTATCAAAGAGCGAATTCGCCCTAAAGAAGGTCCGATTCCTAGGGCACAAGGTGAGCGCTCAAGGAGCCCATATCGACCCAAAGAAGATAAAAGCCATACGCACGAGGAAGACAAACGAGAATGTGAAGGAGTTGCAGCAGTTTCTAGGCTTCGCCACCTAACACAACATGTTCGTGCCACAGTACGCAAAAATCGCAACACCACTCACGAATCTGCTAAAGAACACACCCTATAAGTGGGAAAGTTGCCCTATAAGAACACGCCCTATACGAACACGCCCTATAAGAACACGCCCTATAAGAATCTGCTGAAGAAGAACACGCAAAAGTTGCTGCACCACTCACGAATCTGCTGAGGAAGAACATGCCCTATCAATGGGACTCAAAACATCAAGAAGCCGTGGAGCAGCTGAAACAGGCACTCACATCCGCACCCATACTCATCCTGCCAGACCCCGAACACGACTACGTTGTTGAAGTTGACGCCAGTGACCAGGCAGTGGGAGCAGTCTTGATGCAAGACCAGGGGAATGGAATGCAACCAATCGCCTACCTCAGCAAGAAACTGCACGGGGGAGAACTAATTTACCGATACACGACAAAGAGGCCCGTGCTATTTGTTGGTGCATATTCGTTTGCACGTCATCCTGTGTCTGTTCGCATCATTTCGTTGCATGTGTTTTGTGTGCTACATTGTTTGTATGGTTTGTTGGGTTTGCATGTCTTTGCATGTTCATCTTGTGCTTGTGCAGATGTGCTTGGATTGTGCATGACATCGAGCACATTCCAACGATCCGAGAATTGTTGGAATCGGAGCACATATGAAGAAGTTACGAAGAAATGTTTGATGGATTTGTTACAACTCATTGGAAGTCCTTGTCAGCTGCTACACCAAAGTTGGAGAGCCCTATAACGAGGAGGGACCAGCATGTGTGGGACTCTTATCCCCACCCTGCAGCTGCAGCATTTGAGGCTTGGAGGCCAACCTGGTACAGTGTGAATTTTGTCTTGCCAGGCTGGCTGAACCTGAGGATGGGGAGTCAAGACTTTGACTCTTGTCATGTTCTTGACCATAGGCCTTCAGGGTCCTTCCCTTTCATCCTTCCCCTCTATCCCTACCTTCCAACTGTGCTTCAATGCCTTTTCTATCATGCCTCTGAACTTGTAAGCTTTAATCATAGTGACTCTGAGGACTGTCAACTTCTCCTAGGGCAGATTACCCCCCAGTGCGCCAAACGCCATAGCTCAATCGTTAAGCTACGGAATCGAGTGATTCAACTTTCAGAGGAAAGCTGACGCTGCAAGCTACAACATATCTGATTTTCAGATCGTTTCACCGATTGGAGTTTTGGATATAGCTTTTCGAAGGTCGCGAGTTTTCTGGACGTCATAACGAAGTGCTGCAGAAATTTCCAAGGAGCCATTGAATCATCTGCTTATAGCCTTCTCTAACCAACAAGTGGTATCAGAGCCCATTATCACGCATTTGGGACCTAAATTACGATGGGAGATAAGGAGGACTCTGGTGGAGATGATACTTCAGTCCAAGGAAGCAGCTCAACCCAAGATTCTGGCATTGCAGCGCTAAGGGGAGCGCATACAAGCCAGGGGTCACTGCTTAAGGAGGTGCTGAAGAACTTCACCATTGAGAAGTTCTCTGGAGATGGCTATGACGATTGGGCATGGAAGATGCAGCTCTACTTTCGACAAATTGGCCTCTTGAAGCTCATGATTGGAACGGAGCCAAGGCCAAAGGAAATGGCAGAGCAAGCGGACTGGGACGAACGTTCATCTGCTGGGTATTATCTACTGTCACAAAGCTTGGAGCTGAACCAGAGGCATCACATCATGCATCTGCTACCGGAAATTGATTGTGGGCCCAAGGCATGGGCAGTGCTCAAGGACCTGCACGCTCCGACATCGGTTGCCGCTTCTCTCATGCTGGATCGGGAGCTGTCCATGCTGCGGTTGAGCAAGAATGAACCTGTGCAGCCCGTACTGGACAAGATGAGGGAACTCTACGCGAAATTGGCGATTGCAGGCATCACGTACCCTGAGCAGACTAAGTGTCTCAAGATGCTCAGCCTGCTGCCCGAGTCTTGGCTGCAATTTATAAGTGGACTCAGCTTGCCACAAAACCAAAGTCAATGGACATTGGAGTGGATTCGCACCAAGATTCTGGAAGAAGATTTTCGTCGCTATACACTGCGCGAAGGTGATGACAGCACCAGCGGCTATGCCATGCAAGGGACATGGAGGGATCGAGGGCGTGGCAATCGCGGTCGCTCCCACTACAACCAAGGTGGTCGCGGGACTTGGAACCAGCGGGGGCGTGGTGGCGCTGGTGCAAGAGGAAGAGGTGGTCACTCCAACAATGACAACAGTGAACCACGCTTGAGGGGAGAGTGCTGGTATTGCAAGGAAGAAGGGCATCCATGGTTTCGCTGCTCTACCAAGCCCGACTGGTGGACCCCTTGGAACCAATCGCAAAAGGGGAATGGAGGAAAGCAACCACGTGGAGGTGCCAACATGGTAGCTGATCCTGTTGAAGAAACCTACAAGGATGACAGAGGATTGAGAAATGAGGAGAGGAATGCTGGACAGTTCTACCATGTGTGTGACAAAGATGACAGTGGCACAGCTGTTGCAAGGGCTGGAGAGGAACTGCACCCGCTTGACATGTGGGTCATGGACTCTGGTGCTGCATGGACAATGACACCACGCAAGGACTTGCTGGATGCTGTGCGAGCGCCTCCAATCTCCGAAGTGCGCTCAGCATCCGGACATGCAGTGAAGGTCGCTGGCGTTGGTCGAGCTGCATTCCGAGCACCTGATGGTGGACTGGTTGTGCTGAAGGACGTGTTACTCGTACCGGGGCTGAAGGCCAATCTGATATCGCTGCGCAAGCTAGGCCAGGCCGGAGTCAGCACCACCACCAATGGATCCAAAACATTCAAGGGGCTGCGAGGAGATCGTGTGTTATGGGATTTACACGAAAGCAGAGATGTCTTCAGATCCATGTGGCACATCCCTGCGCTGATATGGGAATCAACAAAGAAGGAGTTGGGAGCAGTAAAGGCGGGATCTGGAGTCCAGAGGGAGTGCAAAAAAGTTAGTGCTACAGGAGTGACGGTTTCTGCAAGGTCGGGGGAGACTGATTGGGAAACCGCACACAGGCGTCTAGGGCATGTGGCTATGCCATTGCTGCAGCAACTGCATAAGGAAGAAGCAGTAAAGGGGCTGAAGCTTTCTGGGCAACCAAATGATACCAAGTGCGAGACGTGTCTGCTGAGCAAGTTCACACGGTTCCCCTTTCACGGCGTAGCTGGGAAAAGCAAGGCAGCACTGGAACTGGTGCACATGGACCTGGTAGGACCTTTTCCAGTTCAAGGAAGAAAGGGGGAAAGATACTTCCTAACAATAGTTGATGACTGGAGCCGGCTGATGTGGGCATACCCGTTGAAGCAGAAGGATCATGCTGCCTCAACAATACGAGATGACTGGCTGCCGTTCGTCGAGCGACAATCTGGGCACCCATGCAAGAGCATCAGAACCGACCGAGGTGGAGAGTTTCTAGGAGGAGATCTGACTGCGTGGCTCAAGAAACAAGGCATTGAGCATCAGCTAACGACGTCCTATACCCCTCAGTCAAATGGCGTTGCTGAGAGGGCTAATAGGACCATCCTGGAAACTGCGCGAGCGCTGCTGATCGAATCAGGGCTGGGGAACTCCATGTGGCCTCATGCGGTGAGGCATGCTACAGTGGCAAGGAACCGCGTACTCACAAAGGTAGCTGATGATATGTGGGTGCCGCTGGAGAGGTGGCTTGGAAAGAAGCCTCCAGTGGACATGCTCAGAGTGTTCGGATGCATGGCAGTGGCGCATGTCCCTAAACCGTACAGGACAAAGCTTGGAGCATCTGCACTGTGGTGTGTGCACCTTGGGCTTGCGGCAGAGAGCAAGGGGTGGCTACTCTGGGAGCCCTCGAAGAATGTGCTGTTTGACAGTCGGGATGTCAAATTTGTGGAGAACATCATGTATGGCAAGTGGGAGAAGCAGCCGGAGGCAAGGGTCACCCAACAGCTGGAAGAGATCACTATGCACTTCGATTTGTCCGAACCTGAGGACAGCGAAGTCACTGCACCAACGGCAAGCGGTACTGATGAAGGAAGCAATGAGGATATTGCAGCTGATGCTGAAGTCAAGGATCCGGAGCAGCAGCAGCAAGAGGCTTCCAAAACACCAAGTCTGCCAAAGCGAAGGAAACATATTGGTGGGGGGACAAAGGATTGGGTGAAGGTGAAAGAATGGGTAAATCCAACCATCTACCCTGCACGTACCAGAATGGCGACGAGAAAGCTGCTGAGCTCTACAAGTGGAGGAGCCACAACTGGGCAGCAGGAACAGGCTCAAGGCGAAGATGCAGTGCTGTTCTTGGGTGATGACCAAGAGTCAGATGACGAGGAGCCTGCATACTGCTTTTACGCACCAATACAACCTCCGAGCATGGATCATGCGCTAGCCGGGCCTCAACGGGGGAAGTGGCTCGTTTCAAGAGATGCAGAGTACAACAGCCAGATGGAGAATCACACATGGGACCTGGTGTACTTGCCAAATGGGAAGAAGGCAATACAGTGCAAGTGGCTGGCAAAAATCAAGACGGATGAGAAAGGAGAGCCATCAGTTTACAAGAGCAGGCTGGTGGCAAAGGGATGCTCCAGACTTGGGAGCGGGTGCAAGAGACATGGGATGGGATTGGGGCGGATGTGTGCAAGGGGCTCATTAACAGTATGCCAAGGAGGGTGAAGGCAGTGGTTAGGGCTAAGGGGAGATGGACTAGATACTGGTTTTGGATTGTTAATAGCTTACTTCAAATCTGGCCAAAAGTGTCCGAATACTACTTGGTGAATATTGTTGTTGGTGTTGCATAATAAACATGCCCTTTCAGGCTGCATGAGATGTGCTCTTCTTACTTAGGAGGCTGTCTACAAGTAAATTAAAGCCAGCTGTATAAAAGAGTATGTATGGAAAATACACACACATTTTAACCTCTCAAAGGGTCAACATATGGATAGTTTCTTCCGTCACTGTACTCATGTTCTCCAAGTCATTCCTGCACTAGGCATGACAAAGGTTTGGGATCGTTGTCCACATCGAAATGACCCCAGAGGGGGAAATGCTATAGAAATCAAGGTTCAATTCGAGTTCCTCGTGCAAAATGCGCTCATACAGGAGCATGTCCATGAGCCCATCAATCTTGCATATGAACCCCACCCCCGTACATGTCATAGATCCCCACACCATTACCGATCCTTATCCCCATGGTTTACCATCTGTTTGATTTGGTCACGCTGCAGGGTTGTGGCTTCACAAATCCAGGTAAACGTGCGGCCATTGGAGCTGAAGCAGTTGATGTTGGTCCCATTTTACCGGATGACATGCTTCCGAATATTAATTGTCCACTCTGCATATGGAGAATCACACATGGGACCTGGTGTACTTGCCAAATGGGAAGAAGGCAATACAGTGCAAGTGGCTGGCAAAAATCAAGACGGATGAGAAAGGAGAGCCATCAGTTTACAAGAGCAGGCTGGTGGCAAAGGGATTTCAGCAAATTATACTTGGCAAGCTCTGATTTGAGGTGTGCCCACAAGTGCTCTAAGGGGTTGAGATCAGGGGAGGAGGACGACCACTTTAGGACTGAATACTGCTGCTCAGACAGCCAAGCCTGCACAAGGCGGCTCTTGTGCTTGGGGTCGTTGTCATGCTGGAAGATGACATCCGAGGGGGTTAAATGATAGAAATCGATGGTTTGTGCAAGCTCATGATGCAATATGCTTCTGTAGAGCTCCCCATCCCTGCGGCCGTCAATCTTACACATATATCCCGGGCCATCATATGTCATGCACCCCCATACCATTAATCACCTGCCCCCATGCTTGACGGTTTGCTGCACTTGGTGACCTTGCAGGGCCGCCCCATCGCGTATCCACTCGTACTTGCGGCCATCACTGGAAAAGCGATTGATCTTGGTCTCGTCGGACCAGATCACCTGCTTCCAGTCTTCCATATTCCAGTCAAGGTGCGCCTTGGCGAAATCGAGGCGGTCTCTGATGTTACGAGCAGAAAGACGCGGCTTCTTCGGTTTCTGCACAGCTACTAAACCAGACTGCTTCAGGGCGTTGCGCACGGTTCTAGGGCAGATCTTGATGCCGCGCTCTGATTCTAGTAGTTTTGCGGCTTCTATGCTAGTCTTTGCATGGCCCAAAGTGACTGCTCGAACTAGTGAGCGCCTATCATGTACCGAGAGCATGCAGGGTCTGCCGTTCCTAGGAACAATCGGCCTGACCGCTTGGCTGCTTGTGCGCTGGGCGGCTTCGTAAGCGTATTTCTGGACCGTGCACTTCCCTATTCCTAATGCCCTTGCGATTTGTTGGAAACTCCGACCCTGTCGAAGGAGGGTCGCGATCCTATTTTTCTGGCTCGAAAGAAGCGGTCGCATTGTCGCTAGGAGCTTGGCGTAGATGCCGCTGTACTATCGAGAGGAAAAAAAAAGGGTTTGGTTGCGAGATCGCGAAATGCAGACAGGAAAGAAACCTGGACTCAAAGTTGGCCTAAAGTGTCCGCATCGAGTGACAGCAACATATTACTGTATGCTTTACAAGAAATTCGATTTAAAATTCAACACCCAACTGCATAAACCAGCTAAGGTCAAGAGGCACACTATGTAATCTGTTGTTGTCGAATTTTGACAACATATCATGCCTAAATCTCAATGTCTATCTACTGCAACGGATTTTTAAGCCCATTTATTTCCGTCACTGTATGTAGCCCTGGAGTGGCCTTCTTCCTCATCAAGCCTCAACTTCTGGGCTTACCTGAAGAGGGAGCTGGCCAAGCATAAAAGGCCTACCTCTGGAATGTTGGAGCCTACCTCATCAAGAACTAGGCCTACCTAGTTCAAGAAGAATGGGAGAAGATCCATGCTGAGGTTTGCTCTAACCTCATTGACACCATGCTTAGGACGGTGCGGGTGGTGATCAAGGCCAAAGGTCAGTGGACCAGGTACCAGAAACGCAATTTTGAAGTTTGCTCTTTCTACTTGGAACTGTTTGTCCGGATGTACCCTTTGTATATCTTTTGGGATATGAGCTCGATCGAATGTACTCTTCTGGATTTTTTTGCTGTGAACACATCCATTATGTGCCCCCTCCCAAATTGTACCACAATTAAACATTAAGGTATAATGTATAGTGGTGTTAAAGCTTAAAAACCCAAAGTAATGCAAAACATACGGACAATTGTTTCCGTCACCTTATGTTTGCCCCAGGTGGAGGAACTGCGTTGAGTAAATGCTAGTAGATTTATAAGATGCCATCTCTGCCTCTATGACATATATGCATTGGGGTGCCCATGGCCCCGAGACCGCCTGGAGAGTCACCGCAGTTCAAGGTGCGCTACATATGGACAATTGTACTCGATGGCATGTGGATCCATAAGGTGAAGCGGCCGCCTGGAGAGTCACCGCAGTTCAAGGTGCGCTATGTCGTCAGAGGGTTTAGCCAGCAAAAGGGTGTGGAAGTCTTCCAAACCTTCTCTCCCACCCCAAAGATGACTACTCTTTGGGTGATCCTCCACATAACCGCACACTGTGACACAGAGCTCCGCTCTCT
The DNA here is from genome assembly GCA_027943415.1 of Closterium sp. NIES-67. Lineage (NCBI taxonomy): Eukaryota > Viridiplantae > Streptophyta > Zygnematophyceae > Desmidiales > Closteriaceae > Closterium > Closterium sp. NIES-67. The sequence continues at coordinate 240,591 of BQMB01000300.1, read as the reverse complement.
GGACTTCTCGGCAGCCTTCTTGTAGGGCTGCCTAGACGAGCAGATCTATTTGTGGCACCCACCAGGCTTCATCGAGTCCTTCACTCCTAGGACCCATGGAGCCTATGCTGCCCTATCTACGGTCTGCGCCAGGCGCCCCGTGACTGGCACGACACGCTCCACACTATACATGCCGCTCTCCAGTTCTTCCCATCCTCTGCTGACCCCTCACTCTTCGTTCATGTTGGTCACACTCCGTTTTACCTACTCCAGATAGAGTCGCACTGGCATCAGTGAAGGCCGAGCTACTCAGGCGACATGCCTGTACAGACCTGGGCGAGCTGCGGCACAATCTGAGCTTAGAGATCTCTCGTGACTGTGCAATGCATAAGGACACACTCTCTCAGTCCTACCTGGTGCAGCAAATCCTCTAGAGTTTCAGTCTCCTATTCTCCTCAGCATAGCCCAATCCCCTGCATGTGGACCACAAGAACTTAGCTCCTGTTTTCGGTGAGCACGTCAAGCCCAGTGGTCCATATGGAGAGCTGGTGGGTTGCCTCATGTACCTGATGACTTGCACTTGCCCAAATCTAGCATATCCTCTCAGTCTCCTTGCTCGCTTTATTGCGGCAGACACCGACTAGAGCATTGCTCAGCTACCAAGAGGGCATTGCGATATCTGGCTAGTACATTAGGACTGGGGCTTGTGCTAGGAGGACGAGATCCAGTGGTCCTCACTGGACATGCTGACGCATCGTGGGATGACGACGTAGAGACACGCATGTCCTCACAGGGCTATTCCATCAGCCTTGGTGCAGGTGCCGTCTCATGGCGGTCCACTCGATTGTCGTGTGTAGCACAGTCTAGTTGTGACGCAGAGATCTACGTCGATGCTATGGCTGCTCAGGAGCTCTGCTGGGTGACATTCCTACTCACTGACTTAGGTGAGCGGCCTAGGTCCGCCCCAGTCCTGTTTGCTGATAACAGGGCTATGATCCTCCTGTGTTAGGAGATTCGACTTGAGGGAAAGGCCAAGCACTGTAAGAAATAGAGTTGAAATGATTGATTAGGTAAGGAGCCCAAGGCTCTATAAGTACATGGCAAGGTGAGAGTGAATGGATGAAGCGGAAATTGGAGGGAATCCCCATTGGGATCTCCGGAATCTCCAATTGGGTAATTTCTAACAAGCACCTCCACCTGCGGTACTTCCTGCTGCGTGCGTTGCAAAAGCGCGACCGGGAACGCATATTACAGTGGGCCTTAAAGGCCAACACTGCTGATATCTTCACCAAGGCCCTACGGCCTCATAACCACCAGTGGTTCTTTACTCAGCTTGGTCTAGTCCAAGTTGCCACACCCTTGCTTGTACTTGCTACACTGGTAGATACTGACCAAAGCATTGGTCGGCTGCCAGTTGCAATAAGGGACACTAAGAGGTTACGCTAGATCTGGTCGGGTGCAGGTCATCAGGTACATAAGGCATCCCACTAGCTCTTCGTATGTACCACTGGGCTCGGCCGGCTCAGCCGGATAAGGAGCAGAGAGTTTGTGATCCACAAGCGTAAGGGGGGGTGTCACAGGATCGAATGGGGTTTGCTCAATGTTGCACTATCAATCAGTACAAGGTGCTTTTATACTTCCAGAGAACAGCTGGTAATCAGGTTTATCCTATCCAAAGGAAATAGACACATCTAGAAATAGAATCACCCTGTGTATAGCCACGCAAGATTATTGATTTTAAGGGATTACGACAGGATTACGCTAGATGTTGCGCGCCAGTACATCCCGAGCCTGGTCGGTGATTTAATAAGAATAACATCATAAACCAAAGAATTGTGGAAAATGAGGAATATGAAACCAAATGAGACGAGATAAAGACCAAATGAATCAGGATGAAAAGAGGAATGAAATAGAAAAGAAATATGTAAAGGGGAAATTGGTGTAACGGGGTCGTACTCTCACACTTCCCCCCCTCAAAAGCTGGGTGGTAGAAGTTGTTAGAAACAGAAATGTTGAGTTTATTGATCAAGCAAAGGCATTACATAGGAAGAGAGAGATGAGCTAGGAAGGGAAGGTTGGAAGGGAAAGGGGGGTTAGGACCAATCACAAGGGAGGGAGGATCCTTCCAAATGTGGTTGACCACAAGTGGGAGGTGGTCCAAGTATGGTGGACCACAAGTGGCTTAGGCAACCCACTTGTGGTGCCCCTATAATTGTGGTCCTTGTGTTTGGGGGCTCCAACCACAATTGGGTTGGATTGACACCCCAACACAGGTGTACACCCAACTAGGGATGTAAACACAATATACACAACTAGCATAGCATGGTATATTCTAACACAACCCCATAGCATGCAAAGCTAGTGTATATATAATGGACAACCCCAGAATCAGGAAGGGGGGCGGGGCCCAAGGCCGAGAAGGCGGAGAAGGGCAGAGTGCGCGGTCTTCGGGAGGGCCTTGGTGAAGATGTCAGCCAAGTTGGCCTCTGCAGCGATCTTGCGGACCACCAAGTGACCTTGCTGGACCAACTCCCGAACGAAGAAGTAGCGGAGTGCAATGTGCTTGGAGCGGCCATGGAAGACAGGGTCCTTTGTGAGATGGATGGTGCTGGCGTTGTCGCACCAGAGGGTGGGACAGCGCTGAAGAGCACCGATCTCAGCAAGGAGGAAGGTGAGCCAGCGAGCCTCCTGAGCGGCCATGGTGCAAGCATAGAGCTCAGCCTCGCAGGATGAGAGGGCGATGGAGGAGGAGCGAGTGGAGCGCCAGCTGATGAGGCCGCTGCCAAGGGTGAAGCCGTAGCCTTGAGAGGAGCGGCGATCCGGCTGGGAGTCAGCCCAGGAGGAGTCACTGAAGCCAGAGAGGAGGGGAGGAGAAGAGCCTCCGAGGGTGACGACATAGTCCTTGGTATCACGGAGGTAGCGGAGTACCCGCTTCGCTGCAGCCCAGTGCTCATCAGTGTGACGACCGGTACCGACGAAGCGAGCAAGAACGCTGATGGGGTAGGCAAGGTCGGGGCGGGTGCACATCATAGCGTACATCAGCGAACCGACGAGCTCAGCGTAAGGATGGTCAGAGGAGGAGGGAGCAGGAGGAGGGGCAAGCTGGTGGTCAGTCTGCAGGGGAGTGGTAACCGGCTTGGCCTGCGCCATGTCGAACCGCTGCAAGACTTGGTCGATGTAGAAGGACTGAGAGAGGGTAATGGTGCGTGATGCGCGGTCCCGGGTGATGGTCATGCCCAGATAGTGCTTGAGCTCACCCAGGTCCTTGCACTTGAGGCGAGCATGCAGGGCGTCCTTTACTTGCTGCATGGCGGCAGCATCGTCAGCGAACAGGATCATGTCGTCGACATACACCAGGATGAAGAAGCGGGTGGGAGAGGAGCGAAGGAAAAGGCTGGCATCAGACTGAGAGGCATGGAACCCCAGGGACTGCAGAGTGGCGGCCAGCTTGTTGTGCCACTCGCGAGGAGCCTGCTTGAGGCCATAAACCGGGCGGCGCAGCTCCCAGACTGTGTTGGGAGGGAAGGCTGCATGAAAGCCTGGAGGCCGCCGCAAGAGGACCCGCTCCTGGAGCTCGCCTTGCAGGAAGGCGTTGGAGACATCCATTGAGGCAATCTCCATGCCAATGCGAACAGCATAGTCGAGGATGGCACAGAGAGTTGGGAGCTTGGCAGTGGGAGAGAATGTCTCCCAGTAGTCGATGCCATGGGTCTGGGTGAAGCCCTTGGCACAATACCGGGCCTTGTAGACCGGCTCCTCACCCGGCAACTGCTTCACTCGGAACGACCACAGGCCTTCAATAATGACGTCGTCAGGAGAGGGGACAATGTCAATGAATGAGGCATTGCGGATGAAGGCCTCACATTCAGCAAAGATAGCCTGGATCCACTTGGCAGCATCGGGGCAGGTGATGGCCTCAAGGAAGTTGGACGAGGTGAATATGGTGGGAGCGGTAGCGATGCCAAGGATGAGGAGGCCAAGGAAGCCCGGGTAGAGAGGCGTGAGGGAAGGTGTTTGTTGCTGAACGCCAATGAGCTCCTCATGGGAGTCCTCGATGAAGGGAAGGGAGGGTGGGGGTGGCGTTGGCCAACCCCATGGATGGTCTATGAGTGGGCCATGAGAGCGAGTGTGGATGCGTGGGAGGATGAACGGAGAGGTGGTGCAGCGATGCCGATGAGGTTGCTGCTGTGGTTGCTGCTGCTCCGGCTGCTGCTGCTGTTGCTGTTGCTGCTGCACCTCCTGCTGTGGCAGTAGTTGCTGCACTGCCTGTGGTTGCTGCTGCTGCTGCTGCTCCATCTGCTGCTGCTGCTGCATCTCCTCCTGCTGCTGATGCTGCTGCTGCTGCTGCTGCTGCTGCTGCTGCTGCTGCCGCTGCTGCTGCTGCTGCCGCTGCTGCTCCATCCGCTGCTGCTGCTACTGCCGCTGCTGCTCCATCCGCTGCTGCTGCTGCTGCTGCTGCTGCTGCTGCTGCTGCTGCTGCTGCTGCTGCTGCTGCTGCTGCTGCTGCTGCTGCTGCTGCTGCTGCTGCTGCTGCACCTGCTGCTGCTGCTGCTGCACCTGCTGCTGGTGCTGGTGCGATGAGGCAGAGTGAGCAGGGGAGTCAGGGACAGCTGGGTCGTAAATGTCACCTGAGGAAGGAGGAGGGGGAGGAGCAGGATTTGGAGGAAGGAGGGGAGCCTTGGGAAGGAGTGGGGGAATGACAGCATCAGCCCAGGTGAGGGGGCGGGAGAGAGGAGGAAGTGGGTCGGAAGGCGGAACAGAATGATAGAACGGGATGCTCTCATCGAACACCACGTCACGGCTCTGTAGGAGGCGGCCTGAGGACGGGTGAAGGAAGAGGTAACCAGGGACAGAGCGAGCGTGGCCAAGGTAGACACACTCAATGGCCTTGGAGGCAAGCTTTCCTGCCTGCCTAGAGCGGTCAGGTGGGGGGATGAGGACATATGCCTTGCAACCCCAGATACGGAGAATGGCAGCATCTGGCTTGGTGCTAGCCCAGAGCTCTGTGGGAGTGACGGACTGGCGTTGAGGATGTGGGTAAAGATTAGTGAGGAGAGCAGCATGGACAAGGGCATAGCCCCAAAGAGAAGGGGGCGTGGAGGCATGAGTGAGGAGGCAGCGGGCCGTCTTGGTGATCTCATGAATGCGACTCTCAGCAACACCGTTCTGCTGAGGGGAGTGGGGAAGGGTATGAGTCTGCTGGATGCCATGGGTTGAGCAGTAGGAGGAGAGGGTGCGGTTGAGAAACTCACCACCGCCGTCGGAATGGAGGCGGCGGATGGGGCGACCAAAGTGGACACGGCACTGCTTGGCCCAGGTAACGATGACAGCAGGGGCCTCGGCCTTTGTGTGGAGAAGGAACACCGAGGAGTACCTGCTGTGGTCGTCGACTAGGACAAGCATGTACCAGTGCCCTTGGCGGGAAGGGGAAGGGTTAGGGCCCCAGAGGTCCATGTGGACGAGGTCAAGGGGGGCAGCAGCAAAGGAAGGATGAATGAGGTGAGGCTGTTGTTTGAGCTTTCCATGAATGCATGTGGCGCATGGGGGAGCGGAAGAGGACGGGAGGGGAGGAAGAGTGGGGGGAAGACCGTCAAGCAAGCGGGAGGAGACGTCTTTACGAAGTTTGGAAAAGTTCATATGACCAAGGCGATGGTGGATGAGAACAGCGGGGTGGGACAGTGCGCGACAAGAGCATGGGGGGGAGGTGGAGTTGGAGGAAGGTGGCTCTAGAGGGAGGGGAGGGGGGAGAGTGGAGGTGCCTGCACGAGTGGTCACGTGGCATGAGGAGGGGCGCGGTGTGCTGAAGATGTACTGACGAGAGCGAGGGCAAAGTGGGAGGCGATGAAGGAGGCGACGAGTGGGGCCGTGGAGGAGGTCACAGTAGGTGGCAGAGGCGGGGAAGAGGGTAGTGATGCCAGCCTGTTGGAGTTCACGGATGGAGAGCAGGTTCTGACGAAGGGAGGGAATGTGGAGACCAGTGACCACTCCGGTGGGGAAGGGGGGGCAGGGGAGGGTGGAGAGATGAGTGCAAGGGATGGAGAAGCTGGAATCAGCGCCATGAACGTTGGTGGGGAAAGGGAGGGAGGTGAGGGTGCCGGCGTCTTTGAGGGCAGTTTCAGTGGCACCAGTATCGAGAACAAAGTCTATCGTGGGCGAGGAGGGAGCTGAAGACATGGGGTACTAGAAATCACTGGCATTAAAAACAGAGGGATACATGGAAGTGGAAGCAGGGGAAGAACGCATGAGCTCGCCTAGAAAGCTGGAGTGGGAGGTGGGAGCACTAGGGGAAGGAGAGCCCCAAAGGGGAAAGCCAGGAGGACTTGTTGTGGCAGTGGCAGCCATGGTGGCGGTGCCAAAGCCAAGCTGCTGCTGCTGCCATGCAGATGCTGCGGCTGCGGCTCCTGCAGCTGCGGCTGCAGCCTGACCACCAGAGCCCCACTGCTGCGCCAGGTGCAGCTGCAGCTGCTGGAAGCGGCGAAACTGCTTCAGCTCCTGGGGAGTTATGGGGTCAGCGATAGAGGAGGAGGAGGAGGCGAGCTGAAGATGAGAGGGGAGGAAAGACAGAAGAGTTTTGACATCCTGGAGAGAGGGGCGGGGATCCATGGCAGACCAGCGTGGGGGTGTGCCAGTGTTGCCGCGCTCGAACCAGGCGTCATCATACGCTTTGAAGCAGGTCGTTGGGGGATGGTTGGTTTGGGTGCAGCGCTCACCCGCCCTGGGACCAAAACGGCGAAGATAGGAACATGGGGGGAGAGTGCCGGGGCGGCCACCACGGCTACCAGATGAGCCACCACTGCCACCACCACCACCACTGCTGCCACCCTCGACCCCGCAACCACCACCGCCGGCTCCGTTGCCCCCACAACCGCCACCTCCACCCCCTCCCTGAGGGTTGGTGCGGCCGCCACGTGGGCGCCCTCCACGACGCGGTTGTGCAACTGCAAGCTGGGGGTTTGGGGACTCGGTGGAGTTCAAGCCGGAGGGGGGGGTTGAGAGAAGGCGGGCCTCAGCGTCAATGATCCACTGGACCACAGTGTCAAGGGAGGCACGGGGCTGAGCCTCAGTGAAGGCGATGACACGCACTTCATACTGAGGGGAGAGGCCTTCGAGGAGACGGTAGATCTGGAGGTTGGAGGGGAGAGTAGTCTGGCGAGCCTCTAGGCGGGAGGCAAGGTCCAGGAGACGGCTGGTGTAGTCAACGGCGCCAGCACTATTTTCGATCGTGATGCTGAAGTATTCCTTGAAGAGCGGTCCGACAGCGTCAAAGTCGGTGCGTTCGAACATCGCCTCAAGCTCGAGCCAGATCTGGCAGGAGCCGATGCGACGTGCCTGGAAGTTGCGCATGAGCGCAGGCGGGATGGCAAGGAGAAGGGCACCAGTAGCACGGCTGTCCGCCTCGAGCCAAGCGCGACGACGCTCGGCAAATCGCGCAGAGTCAGCGGCATAAGCGGCGGCGGTAGCGGCATGCTGGTTGCGGAGGGTGGCCGACCGCTCGTGTTCCTCCAAAGCGATCAGGTAATCAATATGGAGCACAAGGAACTCACAACGCTGAGTAACGAAGAGCTGCTCAACTTCAGCGGTGGCAGCGCGAGTGCTGGTGCCAACGGGTACCACGGGGGGCAGAGGTTCCTTGCCGGGATGGGGAATGAGAGGGGGGGGATCACCAGGGTGAGGCGGCGGTTCCCCAAGGTCACCCTCTGGGAGACCAAGCATGATGTCCAGGAGGCGGAACGGCAGGACATATGCACTGCCGAGGACGCAGTGGAGGCTGCCGACGAAGGAATACCAGTTGGTTGCTGAGTTGTCGGCAGCGCGCACGAGATGATCGAGGGTCGAGACGTCAACGGGAGGGGGAAAGGATGCCATTGGTGACACGGAGTGGGAGGAAGGCGACGGCGGGTGGACCCGCGGTGGCTGGGAGGGAGCGGCGGCGGGTGGACCCGCGGCGGCTCAAAGAGGAGGGGAGGATGGGGATGACTGTAGCTACTGCTGCTGCTGCTGCTGCTGCTGCTGCTGCTGCTGCTGCTGCTGCTGCTGCTGCTGCTGCTGCTGCTGCTGCTGCTGCTGCTGCTGCTGCTGCTGCTGCTGCTGCTGCTGCTGCTGCTGCTGCTGCTGCTGCCGCTGCTGCTGCTGCTGCTGCTGCTGCTGCTGCTGCTGCTGCTGCTGCTCTGCTGCTGCTGCTGCTGCTGCTGCTGCTGTTGCTGCTGCTGCTGCTGCTGCTGCTGCTGCTGCTGCTGCTGCTGCTGCTGCTGCTGCTGCTGCTGCTGCTGCTGCTGCTGCTGCTGCTGCTGCTGCTGCTGCTGCTGCTGCTGCTGCTGCTGCTGCTGCTGCTGCTGCTGCTGCTGCTGCTGATGCTGCTGCTGCTGCGTCTGCTGCTCCTTCTGGTGCTGCTGCTACTAGCTGATGGCAGTTTGCTGATGGGGAAAGATGGCAGTTAGCTGATGAAAGTAGGACTTGGTGGAAATTTCAGTAGCACTTCGTGATCACATCCAGGAAAGTGCGCGAACTTCGGAAAGCGATATCTGACACTCCAAGCGATGAATCAGTCTGCAATTTTACGACGTAGTAGCTGACACCAAGAGCGTTCTTTTGCAAGTCGAATCACTCAATTCTGTCAACTAGCGAGAGAGCTATGGCGTTTGGCGCACTGGGGATGTTTGAAAATCCACCCAATAGAAAACTAGTTGTGAAGGGAAAGAGAGGCGGCGGCTAGGAGTCTAACAGCGGCGATGGAGGAGACGGCAAAGAGATGCACGTCGGAAGGGGATGGGGCGGAAGCGTGGGGAAGGATCAGGATTGAAAGTTGGCGTGAGCTATTATTGCTCTATACCATGTTAGAAACAGAAATGTTGAGTTTATTGATCAAGCAAAGGCATAACATAGGAAGAGAGAGATGAGCTAGGAAGGGAAGGTTGGAAGGGAAGGGGGGGTTAGGACCAATCACAAAGGAGGGAGGATCCTTCCAAATGTGGTTGACAACAAGTGGGAGGTGGTCCAAGTATGGTGGACCACAAATGGCTTAGGCAACGCACTTGTGGTGCCCCCATAATTGTGGTCCTTGTGTTTGGGGGCTCCAACCACAATTGGGTTGGATTGACACCCCAACACAGGTGTACACCCAACTAGGGATGTAAACACAATATACACAACTAGCATAGCATGGTATATTCTAACAGAAGTAACACCGTGCTTGACAAGGTAATCACGAAGAGGACGACGTGCGTTACCCATGTCGAATCCAGAGACACAGCCTCATAAGTATATCAACTTTTCCAACAAAGAAGAAGCTCCACGGTGTTATGCTGACAATGACGGTGACCAAACACGTAGTTGACATTCGGTGGTCTTGATAGGGTGTAAGATGCTGGTATGGATGGTGTTATGGATCTTCCAAGTGGCTGGTAGGCGGAAGCAGGAGGTGACTGAAGTGACCTCTGCTTCAACGAGAATAGACCTGCAGATGCAATGTCGAATCTTGGATGGAAGATGGCTAATGTCGAGATTACGGTGTGGATAACTGTAGTGATGAGTAACCAAGTGCTTCTACAGCTGGATGTCCAAGCGGCATGTCCGAACTGAGAGTTGGTGGACAATGGTGATGAAATGGAATTGTCGGTTGCTGTGGTGTGAGCGGGTGCGTCTGTAGCAAAGGAAGAATGGTAATCGTCATGTTGGAATCGAGGTGGCATTGATGTAGACGCACTATCAGCAGCGTTGTGCAGAAGTTGTGCAACAATCCGATTGTCGTCTCGTGGTAGTCCATACGATTGTCGTGTGTAGCACGGTCTAGTTGTGAGGCAGAGATCTATGCAGATGCTATGGCTGCTGAGGAGCTCCGCTGGGTGACATTCCTACTCACTGAATTAGGTGAGCGGCCTAGGTCTGCCCCAGTCCTGTTTGCTGATAACATAGCCATGATCCTCCTGTGTCAAGAGGTTTTGACTTGAGGGCAAGCGTAAGCACCTCCATCTACGGTACTTCCTGCTGCGTGAATTGCAAAAGCGCGGCCGGGAACGCGTAGTACAGTTGTCCTTAGAGGCCAACAATGCTGATATCTTCACCAAGGCCCTAGGGCCTCGTAACCATCAGTGGTTCTGTACTCAGCTTGGTCTAGTCCAAGTTGCCACGCCCTTGCTTGTACTTGCTACACTGCCAGACACTAACCAAAGCATTGGTCGGCTGCCACTTGCAGTAAGGGACACTAAGAGGGTACGCTAGATCTGGTCGAGTGCAGGTCATCAGGTACATAAGGCACCCCACTAGCTCTTCATATGTACCACTGGGCTCGGCCGGCTCAACCGGAATAGGAGCAGAGAGCTTGTGATCCACAGGCGGAAGGGGTGGACTGTGCTAAAGGCAACTGAAGGCCGAACCGCAGAAGGATCTGCTCCACCATATGGGACTGGGAGAGTGTGATCGTGCACGCGGCATGGTCATAAGAGATCTCCAAGCCCAGACAGTGCCTGAGCAGCTCGGCCTTTACTGAGGCCAATTCGACTCTGTCAGGAGTAGCAAAGATGAGTTCGTCTCCATACACAAGTATGTAGAACAGAGTCTTACCAGCATGAACAAAGAGCGAGGGATCAGCTGAGAATGGGAAGAACTGAAGAGCTGCTAGCGTCGTGCGGAGTGTATTGTGCCACTTGCGTGGTGCCTGCCGCAGACCATAGACTAGGCGCCTCAGGCTCCACTGGGTCCCAGGTGGGAAGGACCCAGAGAAGCCTAGTGGGCGTCTCAAGTAGATATGCTTGTGCATGCTGCCCTGCAGGAAGGCGGTGGAGAATTCCATTGAGTGGAGCTCGTAGTCACGCTGCACGGCTAGGTGGAGGAGCACCCGAAGACTAGTCATTGTTGGGGTAGGGGAGAAGTTATGGAAGAAGTTCACACCCTCTCGCTGACTGAAGCCTCTAGCCACATAACGTGCCTTGAACTTTGGAGGCTCACCAGGTGTGCGCTTCTCCCTATAGATCCACATGACTTCGACTAAGTTCACCCCAGGCGGGGGAACTGCGTCGACGTAAGTGCCTGTGGATCTGTAGGATGCTATCGCTACCTCCATGGCCTGTATCAACTGGGCTGCCCAAGCCCCCAGGCCCCCGGGCCTCCAGAGAAACCACGTGGGCTCTAGGGCAGTGACCACCCCGGGGCCCAACCTCATGGGCCTCCACCATGCCCAACATGCCGAAGACCCCATCGCGGCTGCTGCTACTGCACGGGGCAAGCCACCTGGTAGCGTACCTCGACGTCGTGGAGCCAGAAGCCAAGGAGCAAAATAATGTGGTCCTCTAGGAGCGTGCGGTCTGCGGGCTCACCAGCTGTAGGCGGTGAGCGAGAAGCCGCAGAGCAAAGGGAACTGTCTTGCGGTCCGGCCAAGGAACACCCCAACGAGGCTGTCATGCCGAGAGGAGAGGCATGGAGGAACGCTTGAAACGAGGAGGAGACTAGTGGGAGGCACTAGGGGCTGCAAGAGCACTAACGGAGGTAGCAACAATGGTGGCTATGGTCGGAGCGGCGGTCTGGCAGTGGCGGCTAGCGGCAGACTGGTGGCAGCAAGCACGAGGCTGGCAGCAGCAGTGGCTAGCGGCAAGCTGATGGTCTTGCAGCTGCGCGCGGTGAGTTGGCGCACTGGCGGCGAGCTGGCGAGCGAGTGAGAGAGTGAAGAGGCTGGCGAGCTGGCGAGTGGGCGAGATAGCGAACTGGCGAGTGAGATGTCTAGCTGGGGAGCTGGCAAGCGATGCTGGCGGTGAGCTAGCAGGGGCTGCTGGTGGGGAGCTGGCTGGCGCTGCTAGTGGCAAGCTAGCTGGTGCTGCTATTGGCGAGTTGGCAGGCTCTTCTGGCGGCAAGCTGGCAGGCGATGCTGGCAGCAAGTGGGAAGGCACTGCTGGCAGCGAGCTGGCAGGCACTACTGGCAGCGAGCTGGCAAGCGCCGGTAGCAAATAGGTGGCATCTGTTAGCGGCAAGCTGGCAGGCGCTACCGGCGGCAAGCTGGCAGGCACTGCTGGCAGCGAGCTAGCAGGCACAATTGGCGACTAGCGGGCAGGCGCTGCTGGCGGCTAGCTGGCGGCAAGCCTCTCTGCCAGGGGGGTTGTGGGCGCACTAACGCGCTACGTAAAACGCCCATTTAGCTCAGTGATTAGTGCCTGATTTCTGATAGAATATAGCTAGGCACTCCTAGCCGTCAAAATTCCGCCCTAAGCGCTCTATGCCGATAGGTAGCGTACCTTTTTTTTCCTAGCGATTCTCACGCTCTTCAATTTCGCGCTTTGTAGGCCTCTCCCCCCCTTCCCCCCCTAGCGTACTATTTGTTTCGTAGCAACTCAGCTTGGCAGCCAGCGCACTAGCTAGCTCGCCAGCTCGCTGACCAACAGCTGCCAATGCCGCCCGTTACCGCTGTCGTAGCCGCTGCCACTTGCTGCCGCCCACTGCCGCTGCCGCTGCAGCTGCCACTGCTGCTGCCGCTGCCACTACTGCTGCCACAGCCACCCGCTGCCGCCCACTGCCGCCCGCTACAATTGCCGCTGCCACTGCCGCTAATGCAGCCACCGCTGCCCGCTGCCGGCCACTGCCGCCCGGTGCAGCTGCCACTACCGCAGCCACTGCAGCAGCTGCTGCCGAATGCTATTGCCCGCTGCCACCCACTACCACTTCTGCTGCCGCTGCCGCCCGCTACTGCTCATTGCCACATACTCGCAGCTTCCTGTTAGAAATAGAATGCAAATCCCACTTTTGTATTTGTACTTTTATATCCTAGTTTAGGTTAGGAATGTTCTAGTGGGTTGGGGTGTACTCACAAAATCCCAACCTCACCCAATTGTGATCCCCCCAATCTCCAATTACCCAATTAGACATTCCGGAGATCCCAAAAGGGATTCCCTCCGATTTCCTCCTCAGCTCTACTTGGTCGAATCTGAATTTCGACCATCTCTTAAAACTCGTTTTCGGGTTTCCTCTCAGACTCCGCCAGCATAGGCGAACTCCCCTCGCGGAATCGCCTTCACGAACATCTCGCGTCAAGCAAGAGCAGGTACACAGGTGGAAGCGGAGCGGAGCTGGTTGCGGAGCTGTGTGGCTGGGGGAAAGGGCCTAGGGGTGTGTGGGTCCGAAGTTAGACTTAGGCTCAGATTTAGTTTCAAGTCGGTGTTTAAACAAATTACCGCCGACGCCATTACCTTAGCAATATTTCGACGAAGCCGTCTGAGTGATTTTCAGCAATTCTCGTCGACCGATTTCCAGAAGTGCCGCGCTGCGTACCGAAATTCTTATCGGTAACTTAAGAGCGTCGCCTCGCGAAAATCAAACGGGAATGGCTTACTCAACCACTTCACTCGCCAACCCGATCCCGCTCCTTTATCTCGAGCCGGACGGTACATGCTCCAACTAGAAGGCTTGGCGCTATGGTGTCGACAAGCACCTCCTCAGTCGCGAGGTGAAGGGGCTCGAGCTCACCGACGTTCTTCTCAACATTGGTGACGGCAAAGAGCCTCCTAAACCCGAGTGGTCCGCCGATCCAGCTAATGCTGCCGCCGAAGCAGGTTATGCTGCTGCACTGCTCAAGTACAAAAATTGGGAGAAGGCCGATGGTGCGGTTATTAGTGTCTTCATAGGCACCACTCCTTCCGTACTCGTCGAAACCTACCACAACTACCCGTCTGCCAAAGCCATTTGGCTCTACCTCGAAGACCGCTTCCTGAACAAGACTGCAGTAGAATATGTTATACTCATCCCCAGCATGTTCCAATTGTGGCTCGAGGACTCGCCAGGCATGGTGGACTATGTCCGGGACGATGTGAGAGAGATATTGGCAGACCGCGTGAAGGTCAAACAGCTCCTCATGCCTGTCCTCTAGAAGTGCACGGGGGGGAATACGGCGGAGCCGGTCCCTTGGAACGAGTGCGACTAGAGACCGGAGACGAAGGCAGCTGCGGTGGGACCGGAGGGACTGGGCGCCTCCGATAGGAGACTGGTGAGCCGGGCTCGACGCGCGGGGAAGGCGGAGCAGGAGGAGGTGCCGCTGCGGAGGATACTGGGGAGGCCGGGTGAGACACGCCGGACGGAGAAGGCCCCGGAGAAGGGGCAGCGGCCGGAGGTGGGGCATCAAAGTCTGCCCAAACAAGCGTCGGGGGAGGTGGAGGAGGCTCGCCCGTGGTCGCAGAATGGAATGGGCGTGTCTCATCGAAGACGACATCATGGCTGCGAATCAGCTGTCTGGTGATTGGGTTGAGGAATAAGTAGTCTGGGGAGTCGGAGTTGTGCCCCAGGTACATGCAGGTCTGGGTTTTGGGACCAAGCTTGCCACCTTGCTTCCTGCGCGTGTGGGGGCTTAGCAACACATACGCGGTACACCCCCAGACGCGTAGAGAGCGGGCGGAAGGCGTGACCCCAAGCCAGAGAGCGGTAGGTGTGGTGTCGGGCCGGTGGGGATGCGGATAATGATTGTAGAGGAGTGCCGCATAGAAGAGGGCATATCCCCAGAGTGACCGTGATGCGTTGGCGTGACTGAGGAGGCAGCGAGCGATCTGAACCAAGGTGTGGTTGCGGCTCTCTGCAATGCCATGAAGGTTTGCCGAATCCCTTGGGCCGCACAGAAGTTATCGAGTTTGCCATTGCAAAATTCTCGCCCGCCATCAGAATGGAGGCACTTCAGAGGAGTGCCGAACGTGACTTGAGCCTGGCGCACCCACGCCATGATGACATCAGGTGCCTCCGCCTTGGTATGCAGGAGGTGCACAGAAACATACCGCGAGTGGTCATCGACTAGTGTAAGAAAGTACCGATGACCGCCTCGGGATGCGACTGGAGCTGGGCCCCAGACATCCATGTGCACTAGGTCCAGCGGAGCAGCTGCGACGGATGGGGAGGAAGGGTGCGGCTGCTCCCTGAGCTTGCTCTTGGTGCAGTCAAGGCAGGTGGGTGCAGGTGAGTTTGTTGGTGGAGGAAGCGCCGACGGGTGGCCAAGAAGAAGTTTCTTGGAAGCGATGTCGGCAAGTGTACGGAAGTTGGGGTGACCCAAGCGATGGTGGTAGAGGATGGTTGGGTTGGCGAAGCTGCGACACGAACACAGAGTGGTGCTGGCAGCTTGCGCTTGGGAGAGGGCGGCGAGAGGTGCAGGTGAACGCAGCGTGTAGAGCTTGCTACTGTTGAGTGTGAAGCGTGCTAGGGGCTTGTTGGACTTAGGGTCGAAGAGGTCACAGTGATCCGAGTGTGCTGGGAAGATCGTGGTGACGCCTGCCCGTTGGAGCTCGTGTTGGGCCACAAGATTGTGGCGTAGTGTGGGAACGCACATGCCAGTCACACTGCCTGAAGGAAAAGCTGGGCACGAAACTGTGGAGGAGCCCTTGGCGTGTGTTGTGAAACTGGAGTCTGCTCCAAGTAGTCGGATTGGTGTCTCGTATGGCTTGAAGGAGTGTTCTTCCTTGAGAACCGTGTGAGTGGCCCCACTGTCGAGGGTGAACTATATTGTGGCTGAGGTGCTTTATGAGCCAGGATACTGCGAAATCGTCTCATTAATCATGGCCGTGCCAGGGAACAACATGTTGAGGCGCACATCAGCAGGTGTAGCCACAGCAGCCTGCACGGATTCCTGCGCTTCAACTTGATTGACTTGGCGAGGAGACCGATTGACCATCCATCTTGGCGGCTTCGAGGCGGTCCCATTGACGGCATACCACTCATCATCATTCTTCTTAAATTTGGAGGCAAGGCCGTGGTTGGTGCCGCCATACACCTGGCCGGCACGAGGGCTGCGCTTGATGACGTAGGGACACGGGGGGAAGCGGTTGCGCTGGAATGGCACCGAAGCGGCATAGGCTTGAGGCACGGGAGCGCGGATTGCATTGGCCTTGGCTTGAGCGCTGTTGTCCTTTTCGGCAGAAAGGAGCGCGGATGAGACCTTGGCAAATGTGAGGTCTGCAGGAGCAAGGCCCAAGAGCATCTTGCGTGTGACTTCGTATGCCGGAGTGACGCCGACTAGGAGAGCGGCTGCAGGGGCTTGCTCGGGGAAGACTATCCCCAACTGTTTGAGTTCACCATGAATGGACTGCACCTTGGTGACATAGTCCGCCATGCCTGGCGAGTCCTCCAGCCGCACTTGGAACATGCTGGGGATGAGCATAGCAACTCCCACTGCAGTCTTGTTCAGGAAGCGATCCTCGAGGTAGAGCCAAATGGCGTTGGCAGACGGGTAGTTGTGGTAGGTTTCGATGAGTTCAGGAGGAGTGGTGCCCATGAAGACACTAATGACCGCACCATCGGCCTTCTCCCAATTCTTGTACTTGAGCAGTGCAGCAGCATAAACTGCTTCGGCGGCGGCATTAGCTGGATCGGCGGACCTCTCGGGTTTAGGAGGCTCTTTGCCGTCACCGATGTTGAGAAGGACGTCGGTGAGCTCGAGCCCCTTCACCTCGCGACTGAGGAGGTGCTTGTCGACACCATAGCGCCAAGCCTTGTAGTTGGAGCATGTACCGTCCGGCTCGAGACGAAAGAGCGGGATCGGGTTGGCGAGTGAAATGGTTGAGTAAGCCATTGTCGGTGTGCAGCGCGGCACTTCTGGAAATTGGTCGACGAGAATTGCTGAAAATCACTCTGACGGCTGTATCAAAATGCCGCTAAGTAGGAAATGCGTCGGCGAAAATTCGTTAAAACGCCGACTTGAAACTGAATCTGAGACTATGTCTAACCCCGGACCCACACACCCCACCCCACACACCCCCAGGCCCTGTCCCGCAGCTACAAAGCTCCGCAACCAGCTCCGCAACTACGCCACAATCTCGTGGCCCAACACGAGCTCCAACGGGTAGGCGTCACCACGATCTTCCCAGCACACTCGGATCACTGTGACCTCTTCGACCCTAAGTCCAACAAGCCCCTAGCACGCTTCACACTCAACAGTAGCAAGCTCTACACGCTGCGTTCACCTGCACCTCTCGCCGCCCTCTCCCACGCGCAAGCTGCCAGCACCACTCTGTGTTCGTGTCGCAGCTTCGCCAACCCAACCATCCTCTACCACCATCGCTTGGGTCACCCCAACTTCCGTACACTTGCCGATATCGCTTCCAAGAAACTTCTTCTTGGCCTCCCGTCGGCGCTTCCTCCACCAACAGACTCACCTGCACCCACCTGCCTGGACTGCACCAAGAGCAAGCTCAGGCAGCAGCCGCACCCTTCCTCTCCATCCATCGCAACTGCTCCGCTGGACCTAGTGCACATGGATGTCTGGGGCCCAGCTCCAGTCGCATCCCGAGGCGGTCATCGGTACTTTCTTACACTAGTCAATGACCACTCGCGATACGTTTCTGTGCTCCTCCTGCATACCAAGGCGGAGGCACCTGATGTCATCATGGCGTGGGTGCGCCAGGCTCAAGTCACGTTCGGCACTCCTCTGAAGTGCCTCCATTCTGATGGCGGGGGAGAATTTCGCAATGGCAAACTCGATAACTTCTGTGCGGCCCAAGGGATTCGGCAAACGTTTACGCTTCCCGAAAGCCCACAGCAGAATGGCATTGTAGAGAGCCGCAACCACACCTTGGTTCAGATCGCTCGCTGCCTCCTCAGTCACGCCAACGCACCACGGTCACTCTGGGGATATGCCCTCTTCCATGCGGCACTCCTCTACAATCTTTCTCCGCATCCCCACCGGCCCGACACCACACCTACCGCTCTCTGGCTTGGGGTCACGCCTTCCGCCCGCTCTCTGCGCGTCTGGGGGTGTACCGCGTATGTGTTGCTAAGCCCCCACACGCGCAGGAAGCAAGGTGGCAAGCTTGGCCCCAAAACCCAGACCTGCATGTACCTGGGGCACAACTCCGACTCCCCAGACTACTTATTCCTCAACCCAATCACCAGACAGCTGATTCGCAGCCGTGATGTCGTCCTCGATGAGACATGCCCATTCCACTCTGCGACCACGGGCGAGCCTCCTCCACCTCCCTCGACGCTTGTTTGGGCAGACTTCGATGCCCCACCTCCGGCCGCTGCCCCTTCTCCGGGGCCTTCTCCGTCCGGCGTATCTCACCTGGCCTCCCCAGTATCCTCCGCAGCGGCACCTCCTCCTGCTCCGCCTTCCCCGCGCGTCGAGCCCGGCTCACCAGTCTCCTATCGGAGGCGCCCAGTCCCTCTGGTCCCACCGCAGCCACCTTCGTCTCCGGTCTCTAGTCGCACTCGTTCCAAGGGACCGGCTCCGCCTCTCGCCTGGGGACCAGCCGCCTTCTCCATCCGGTGTTCGGTCACCCCGCCTCCTCCTGCCGGGGGTGATGTCCCCTCCATCCGTATTCCCCCCCGTGCACTTCTGGAGGACAGGCATGAGGAGCTGTTTGACCTTCACGCGGTCTGCCATTTTCTCTCTCACATCTTCCCGGACATTACTGACTGCCCTTCCCTCAACTTCACCGAGAACCCGACCATTCCGACTCCTCGCACAAAAGAGGAAGCTCTCTCGGGGCCTTATAAGAAGGAGTGGAAGGCAGCAATGGATGTGGAGAACGAGGCGTTCATTCGCAACAACAGCTTTGACGATGTTGTTCCCCCTTCCGGTGTCAACATCGTCGGCGGAAAATGGATCTTCCGAGTCAAACAACTCCCAGGCGAAGCTCCACTGTTCAAGGCACGATACGTGGCGAAGGGTTTCACCCAGAAGGAGTATCTCGACTTCTTTGAAACATTCTCGCCCACGGCCAAGCTCCCGACTGTGCGCGCTCTTCTTGATATAGCCGCTCGCCACAACTTCGAGATCATGTCCATGGACGCCTCCTCCGCCTTTCTCCAAGGCCAGCTCAAGGAGGATGTTCACATGGAACGCCCACCGGGGTTTCCTGGCACTTACCCTGCCAACACAGTGTGGAAGCTGAAGCGCCCAGTGTATGGCCTCAAGCAGGCTCCTCGTGAGTGGCACAACAAGGTGAAGGAAGTCCTCCTCGCACTTGACTTCCATCCCTCTGCCTCAGATTCCAGTCTCTTCGTTCGTCACTCCTCCGAGCCCTTCTACATCCTCGTCTACGTCGACGACTTCATTCTAGCCGCCAGAGATCCAGCCGACATGGCAGCTGTCCAGTCTGCTCTCAGCTCCGCCCTTCTCATGAAGGATCTTGGTGACCTCAAGAACTACCTGGGGATGGAGATCACTCGTGACCGCCAGGCTTGCACGATCACCCTCTCCCAGGAGTCCTACGTCGACAACCTTCTCAAGCGGTTCGACATGGACTCCAGTAACTCTGTCTCCACTCCACTCCCACTACAGCATCAGCTCACGGCCCCTCCAGTTCCTTCTCCTAACGCCTGCAAGGACCCGTACCCTGAGCTAGTCGGTTCACTCATGTATGCCATGATGTGCACTCGACCAGACTTGGCTTACCCAGTTAGTGTCCTCTCTCGGTACGTCTCCCCTGGACAGAACACTGCCTCGCATAGGTCTGCAGCCAAGAGGGTCCTCCGCTATCTACAAGCCACCAAGTCTCACATCCTCACTCTTGGTGGTACCTCTCCAGTCAAGCTCGAGGGATACACAGACTTCTCATGGGCCGATGACCAGACTGACAGACGCTCCTCCCAAGGGTACTGCTTCACCCTTGGTAGCGGAGTCATCAGCTGGCGCTCCACTCGGTCCTCTGCAGTCTCCCTGTCGTCCTGCGAGGCCGAGCTCTACGCGGGCACAATGGCTGCTCAAGAGGCACGCTGGCTCTCCTTTCTCCTCGCTGAGTTAGGCTACCCCCAGCAGTTGCCCACCCTGTGGTGTGACAACCAGAGTGCCGTTCACCTCACCAAGGATCCTGTGTTCCACTCTCGCACCAAGCACATCGAACTTCGTCATTTCTTCATCCGAGATCTTGTTCAGAGTGACCAGCTGACGGTACGGTACATCGCCTCAGATTGCAATCTCGCCGACCTCTTTACCAAGGCTCTCGGCAAGGCTGACCACCATCGCCTTCTCCGTTCCATGGGGCTATGTGCTCCTTGACCGGGTTTGCAGTCTATGGGGGTGTGTTAGAAATAGACTGCAAATACCACTTTTGTATTTGTACTTTTATATCCTAGTTTAGGTTATGAATGTTCTAGTGGGTTGGGGTGTACTCACAAATCCCAACCTCATCCAATTGTGATCCCCCCAATCTCCAATTACCCAATTGGAGATTCCGGTGATCCTAATGGGGATTCCTTCCAATTCCCCCTTCATCCATTCACTCTCACCTTGCCATGTACTTATAGAGCCTTAGGCTCCTTACCTAATCAATCATTTCAACTCTATTTCTTACAACCTACACTAGGCAACATGGGGTAATAGGAACCAGTCCCACTAGAGTCATCGACATGGAGCACATACAATGCAAAGCTAATCTCATCGATGTCCATATCAAAGATCCTAACACCACGGCGGAGCAGACTTTGCCAGTCAGGGAGGTTCGGCGCGGGGCCAAAGCGAAGACGAAACAGGTTGTCCAGGCGACTGAAACAGCGAGAGGGGGTATGACCGGTCGCACACGAGGCCGCGGCAAGGACTGGTCTGGAGCTGGTACTAGCGGCGCCCGTCACTCGCACCACCACCTGACGCCGAGCCACGCGCACGACCACTGCGACCACCACCACCACCTCTAGGCCACCCAGGCGGGAGGCGGCCGACCCTCCGCGCCGACTGCTACTACTACTGTTGCTGCTGCTGTTGTGGCTGCCGCAGTTGCTGCTGGTCAAGTTGTGGCACCTGCTGCTACTCTGAGGCACCAGCCCCAGCCCCCTCATCTGTTCTACTGCCAGCGGACGAACCACCTCCAGCACCACCTCCACCCCCTCCTCCACTACCCCCGCCGCGCCGAGCCTTGGGACGACGAGCCTTACCATTACAGGACTACGCTGCTGCCACCACGAGAGCGGTCTCAGCAGCAGGGGCTCTCTCAGCTACAGCCGCAAAACAGTCAGAGTAAGTACACTGGGCGGTAGCACAACCCTGAAAATGGACGGCCAGGGAGTGGTCGTCCTGCCGCTGACCAGTGAGGTGACGGCGAAGATCGACGAGCCATGAGTCGAACTCAATCGGCTGACCCTCCGCGTCAAAGCGCAGCACCGAGTCCGCCATGAAGGCCGCTGCTACCGCGAACAGACGGCGACGGAGCGACGAGGAACGGTGGGAAGGAGTGCTGTATGGTAGAGTGCGGTGCATTGAGGTGGGTCGCGGTGCAATGCGGTGGGGTGCAATGCAGTGCGGTGCTGGGTGGTGCGGCACAGTGGGGCGCGGTGAAGGACGGTAGAGAGGGCAGGTGAAGCGGGCGGGGACCGGGAACTTCGGCAGCTGAGCAGCTGGGAGACGGGGCCGAAAGGCGGCCGGGCGACGGGGCCACGGAGCAGCTGGGAGACGGGGCCGCGGGGCAGCTGGGCGACGGAGCCGCGGGACGGCTGGGCGACGGGGCCGCGGAGCAGCAGGGCGACGGGTCGCGGGTCGGCTGGGCAGCAGGGCTGCGGAGCGGCTGGGCGACAGGGCCGCGGGGCGGCTGGGTGACGGTGCCGCGGCGCGGAGGGGCGACGCGTCGCGGGGCAGCTGGGCGACGGGGCCGCGGAGCAACTGGGAGACGGGGTCGCGGCCCTAGGTTTCTCTGAATCTGAAAGCTTTCTGGGGCGACGGGTCGCGGGGCAGCTGGGACGACGAGGCCGCGGAGCAGCTGGGAGATGGGGTCGCGGGGCAGCTGGGACGACGGGGCCGCAGGGGAGGCTGGGCGACTGGGCCGCGGGATAGCTGGGACGACGAGGCCGCAGGGCGGCTGGACAACGAGGCCACGAGGCAGCTGGGCTACGGGGCCACGGGGCGGCTAGGCGACGGGGCGGCTAGGCCGCGGGGCGGCTGGGCGCTAGGCGACGGGGCTGCGGGGCCAGCGGGGAGGCTAGGCACGACGGGGCAGGGCAACGGGGCCGCGGGCGGCTAGGTGACGGTGGCCGACGGGGCCACGGGCGGCTAGGCGCTAGGGAACAGGGTCGGGGAAGGCTAGGACCTAAGGCGGAAGCGCAGGTGGGCGCGTGGGACCTAACATATTCATGATACCATCTTAGAGTTAGAACGAATGACCAGAATGAGAGAATACTGGAGTATATAGCTACTGGGTTGTACTCTCTATGGCAAGACCCTATGTAGTCTATTAAACATTTACAAATATGTTTGATAATGGCTTCCTAAGCTTGACTGACTATGACCTAATCTCATTTGAATCGTGAATCACACCCTTAGAGCTGTTGAACGACGTGTTCGAGGGTAGTAGTCGCATTCGACAAATTGTGCGACTTTCACACTTGTCGCACCGTGTTCCGCCGAAGTCGTGGACCTGTTTGGTGTGTCGTGGCCCTTTCGCTACGTTTCAAACTATTGCAACACGTTTTTTTTTTTTTTTTTTTTTTTTTTTTTTTTTTCCGTCTCGTTTATTCTCACCCCCAAAAAACTATGTTTTCAAGAGTGCCCAAGGTGTGCTTTTCTAGCCTGTGGTTTTAAAACGTATCCAATTTCCTAATCATTTATCTTTAAATATTTGAATAACGAATTTTAATAGTGGACAAATGAAAGCAAAATGGAAAGAAAAGGGTGGGGGGAAATGATTTTTTTCAAAATATGGGTTGTTACACGCAACCCACCCGAAGATTACATCGAGTCTTGTTCAACTCTTTAAATTTTGAAACTGCCAACCTAAATGTATATTCTGGCTTTAAACGTTGCGTTGCCCTCATCGCAAACCAACCATGGCGAGGCTCTGCAGTCGTTGCTTTGGGCGTCGCAGGGTCGCCACTGTAACCCCAAAGAGTTCGCTGCAAGGTTTCAGCCACCATCACGTGACCAGATGAGCGAGCTCGCCCGTCTGCCAGGATCCAATTTCGAATCCTGAGTGAGGAGGGATAAGGTAGACCTGGCATCGTGGGTGGCAGTCCTGCCCTTGGTTATATGGCTTGCAGTGCTGCTCAGGGGGCCTATCGCAGGAAGCCATTTAGGACGATTCTCGTCCGTCCAGTTCTAAGCTTTTGTGTTAACGCAGCACGGCCTTTAAGTTGTTAACGCGTATTAGGAACTCCCTCCCCGCGTGCCATGGACGGGCGGAGTAGCGACGTGCAGCGATCGGGCGACGGCGATCGCGCGGCGCTGCTGGTGATGGCGGGCGCGGCGGAGAACATGCAAATCGCGCTGGCCGAGATCGCCACCGTCTTCCGCCTCGCCGCTGGTACGTGCTCGCTTCGCTCGCTCGCTCGAGACGTTCGGCAAGTGGCACGGACGCACATTGTCGTCCCGCTTGAGCGATCGCCGTATTTCCATTTAATGCCGGACGTCGTTCTTGTTGTTGGTTTTTCTTTCCCCTCAGTTCACTTTACTCGACCCAACTTCCGTAGAAAACCCATTTCGTAGACAAACATTTCCTCACGTGTTCTTTGTTGTCGGGTTTTAGATTCTCGTAGTTCCTGTGTCTCTCGTTCCAGCCCGCAATCGAATCGCCTGGTCTCACCGTCTTATGCGGCTGTAGCTTAAGCAACACCCCGTCCCCCCCACCCCCCTCCCGTCCCCCTCACCCCCCAAGACGGAGTGAGCGTGCCCACGGGCTGTCTGCTGATGCACCAGCTCGCCAACTTCTCCCGCTTCGACCCGCTCCGCCTCGGCGTCCCGCCACTGGCATCTGCACCCCCACTCGCACCCACTCCCACCGCTGCCCCCGCGCCTGCCCCCGCTACCTTCGCCGCCCGCGCGCGTCCCGCCCTGTCGGACGTCTCCCTGACCTCCACGCTCACCACCGCCTCCGCTATGCGCCCCTCCTCCCCCACTAGCACGCGCGCACGCTCCCCTCCCCCCGCGGGCGCGCTTTCGCCCCCCGGCGGAATGTCCCCGCGCAGGGCGGGCGAGGAGCGGGTGCTGTCGGCGGTGGAGATGGCGATGATGGACTTCTGCGCCGCGGAGAGCGCGTGCCTCATGGCGGCGACGCCGGGCATGCGGCCCGAACAGGCGCGCCGCCTGGCGGAAAGGCGGTGGCTCGACATGCCCGCGAGCAGCGGGGCCCGGCAGAGGCGACGCGTGGAGGGCGCGTGGCAGGCGGTGGGAGGGGCGACTGGGGAGGAGGAGGAAGAGGAAGAGGAGGAGGAAGAGGAGGAGGAAGAGGAAGAGGAGGAAGAGGAGGAAGAGGAAGAGGAGGAAGAGGAAGAGGAGGAGGAGGAAGAGGAGGGAGAGGAGGAAGATGAAGAAGAGGAGGAGGAGGAAGAGGAGGAAGGTAATGATGAGGGTGAAGAAGACAGAGAGGAGGGTGAGATCAAAGAGGGAGAGGTTTAAGTATCAAGTGGGGGAGGACGAGAGTTAAGTGGAAGCTGAGAAAGCACAAGGTAAGAGTGATGGTCAGGTGCAGTTGTGGAGGATTGGGAGAGGACGAATGGTTACGGCTCACGAAAGTAGGGGAAGTGGATTTGGCTGGCAGATCAGGCAGAGGTGAGGGAAAGGAGAGCAGAGTGGACATGAACAAAAGCGGTAACCGTCGTGGGGTGACCCTTGCTGCCTCAGCCTGCTGGAAGTCTGCTCTGTGTGGTGGAGCAGTAGATTGTCTGGAGACCGAGTGCTCGATTCCTTGACACCATATTCTATTTATGATTGTTTCATATGTTGATTAGAATAGCTCAACCAACCCTTAGCCTTTCTAGAAAGGTTACGTTGTTGAAGTTTACTCGCTTGAGTTACCATTTGTACTTTCCTGACATCATACTTCGACTGTACTAGTAGTGCGATACCTCATATAGAAGGGTGCGCATGATGATGTCAGTGTTGTGGTAAATGAAGTTATGCATTCCTACAAGTTCCGTTTTTGGTGTAGTTAGCAGTATCGAGTTTCTCAGTAAGCAACCATTCCCGAGTGCTGATGTCAGCAAAGCATCCCGCGTCTTGGGATGACGTCAGCATACCGCTTCAGTTACGCGATTAGGCGTAACGAGTCGTTTCAGTAACGCGAACAGTGGCGACCCTATAGTATGACGAATAGGTCGCATAGTGCGCAACTAGCCGAACAGGTACTTTCCCTAGAGCTATAAATCCTTGTAATGCCTTTCTATTATTAACCTTTGAAATAAAACGTTTGATGTTGTAGTAGACTAAGTAAAAAACTATAAACACGAACACTTGGCAAATCTTCAAGTGTTGGTCCAGGATCTTTGCTGGAATGGTAGACTAGTAAGACAGCGGAAGTCTTGTAAAATGCAAAGGTCAAGGTAGAATAACCTGAGTATGTGAACTTGTGGGTAATCAAAGTTAATAATGAAAAGACCTAACAAGTATTCATAGTTCTAGGAAAAGTACCTATTCGCTAATGTACCTGTTCGTCACTATCGCGCTATGCGCTCTAAACGATATTGAAGAGGTGCGACTGTTCGCGTGACTGAAACGACTGTCCTATGACGAGCGCTATTTGCTGACGTCATCATACGGACTTGTCTTCTACAGTATGATTCGACACTAACTACACTTAATCGACTTACAGAAATGCTAAGTATCAATTATATCACAACAACCTTGACTTTCCACGTAATTATGTACTCAGGTTATTCAACCTTCGACTATCCACAAGTTCATGTGCTCAGGTTCACTCTTATAAGACTTCCGCTGTCTTACTAGTCTACCATTCCAACAAAGATCCTTGGTTAAATACTTGTGGTTGCAGATTCTATACTTAGACTCCTGCAAACACCTGTCGAATTATTACATAATATGAGAGCTATCTGGACTTAAGACTACTGTCAACAATGACTGGTTCATCACGAGCACCGTTTGCCGGATCAACTTCCGGAACTACTGGAGTACATGTCTCCACGACCGCCACTGGTCTCTCAGCCTCTGGACCAGTGCTGATCTTTGGTTTTTCACTACTCTGAAATCTGGAAGCTTCTTTCACCATTACTCTGAAAACTAGGGTGGTCCTCAACATTTTCCCTGAGGAATCAGAGTAACCCCATAATTTTTATTTTTTTACTCTGGCTAGTCAGAGTGGTATTTTTTCCAGCTCTGGTGAAAGTGCTAGTTGCACAGAGTAAAATAGTGACAGCAATAGTTTTTTTTCGCAATAAAGCATAGCACAATATTACATGACTAACTCATCATCATCATCCTCCTTGTCATCCCCACTTTCACCTCCGACACTCTCATCGTCTGAGCTCTCTGCGACATCCTTCTGCTGTGGGAAGAGGGGGATTTCCTGCTCAAATTCAACATTCCTAGCTTGCCTACGGTGACTAATGCGCCTCCACTTCTCCACGATCTGGGGGTAGTCCATGTCGTAGTCCAGCATGCTGATGGTCATCAAGTCACCAAGGGTGGCATCGCACAGGCTTGTGCGATGCCATCCCTTGATGACATTCTGCCGTGAGAATCCGCGCTCGCACTCGACGGTGCTCAAGGGCAACACCGCCAGCGCCTGCCACATCCGCATCAGGTTCGGGTAGGACTTGTACCAGTCCTTCGTCTTCATCATATTGGCCAAACCCTGGGCGAAGTCGTCGTCCTTGCGATGAGTCTTCATGATGTGGCAAAAGGTCTTCAGCTCCAGCTCCATCGCTCGCAGTTCGACTCCTGTTGGCGAGGAGGGAGGGGGGGGGGTAGGGGCGTATAATGGCACGAAAAGGAGGTGTTGAAATAACAGAGGCACCGCATCTAACCATATTCAAGACATACGACACGACCTCTTTTAAAGCCACTGACCTGGCAGCTTGTTGTCAAATAGCGCCATGTTCTGCTCAGCCCACTTGCGGCACTGGCGCTCCCGCACCTCTGCCTTCTTGGGCCACTGGTCCACCTTGTAGAGCTTCGACCCCTCCATCCGCTTCATGTCCCACAGCCGCCCCTCCAAGCACCCCACTGTCTCCTTGGCGAACGCCGTGCAAAGGTCTTCGCAGTCGGAAGGAGTGCCGCCGAACGCATGTCCCGGGATGCGCGACAAGGTGAGCTCGAACTTGTGCGTGCAGGGAGAGCCATCTGCCGCGATGCCATGCACCTCGAGCGACCCCTTACCCTCCTTGTAGCGGGCGAGGAACTTGTCGAGCTGCTTGCTCAGCCCGCCGCCGAACCGCTCCCCGTACTCGATGTATCGGTGCTTGATGTAGGTGACAGTGCGGTCGACCTCTTGGGTGACGAGCGTGATGTCCACCTGAAGGTCGGGGTGGGAGGGCAAGGGCAAAGGGCACGGATGTTAGAACTTGTTTCCCGCCAGACACACGCCCAAGTTATTAATCAACTCAACGAGCCACGACAGGAAAGAAAACCATTCAACTTACCGTGCGGCGCTGGAAAAACCTGTTCAGAGTGTTGAGCTCAGCGAGGATGTCGGCGAGGAAGTTAAGGCAGAAGTGGAACTTATAGGACTTCAGCAGCGCGACGTGCTTGTGCTTGTACTCGATGAAGACGACGATGACTGCGCCGAGAATCTTGCAGAGTCGCCGCACAGCGTCACCACGTGCAAGCCACCTTATAGCGTAGAGCCCCTGATGTTCGAGGTTCGTGTCGTGGATGACAAGTTGCAGAGCCTTGAACCTCTCGTACCACGGAGTCGAGCGACCGACGATTTCCCCGAAAGCTCGGATGATCACGTCGACGATGAACAGGTCGGGGAAGGAGTTGGAGGCGTCTTTGACCGCCAGCGCTTCTCTGCGATGGCACCAAGGCACAAGTGAGGTTAGAAACATGCATGGATAATCATAGAGACATGGACAGGAGGGTACTGCAATGGCAGTCTTATCGATGTGGGATGCAATGGCAAGCGACAAGGTGCGGGATACGCAGTCGGAGACGAGCGACGAGCCCGTTCTTCTCGCCGGTCATCACCGACGCCCCATCGGTGCTAATACCGGCGATCTTTTGAAGCTCAATGCCACTCCCCTCCAGGTGACCCAGCAGGACAGACTGGAGCGACGCGGCATCACACTTGTCGATGGTGAGCAGGCTCAAGAACTCAGTGACGACGCGCCGCTTCTTTAAGAAGGTGCCGAAAACGATGAGATGCTTTCCGCGGGTGCGGTCGGTACTCTCGTCGCAGCTGATGCCGATGAACGGGGGGGAGTGGATGTGCTCCATCTGCTGTGCCTTCAAGAAAGCCACCATGGCTTTCACCATCTCCTTGAACCCATACCTGCGACAAACACCATACAATAAGACAACAGATTAGATATCAGTCCCGTATTCAATAGATTATACAAATATGAAGACAGCGCGCTTACTTCGTGATGTACGCGCCGTAAGTCTGCTTGGGTATGTCCTTCACCCCCTCCTGCGACAGGTGACCGATTAGACGTGTGAACATTGAAATCGGGGCATCTTCCTTACAGATGAATAGCATGGAGCGTAAAAGTCTGATGACGCGGGTGGCGTCGGGGTCGTTCTTGGCGAAGTTGTCCATGCGCTTCTGGTTCTCGATTTCCTTGTCAAGGTGAGCTTGCTTCTGCACGCAGGCCTCATGCTTGGTGCTCTCCTCGTGCCACCGCATGCTGCCAATCTGTAAGTCCCTGCCGCCAGGCCCATCGCGACCGTAGCGGGCTGTCGGCTTGCCATGCTGCATGCACACGCTGCAACGTAAACAGGGTGAGCCATCGTCAGTTTTATCCAAGACGAGCCAAGGAAACCTTCCATGCCAATCTGAGGTATATTTCTTTTGAGCAGCAAGATAAGCTTTGGCCTTCATCTCGGCCGACGTTGGTGCGAGGGGTCGCTCTGCTTCAACGGCGGGGGCAGGGGTTGTTGGCGGCGTTATCTTGGAAGGAGGCGCGAAGGGGAGATATCTCTGCTGGTACCGCCGTCTCTTCTTAGCCAACGATGTTGATGCAGATGCCGGCGGCGAGAGCACGGGATCCGGAGGTGGAGGATCTGCCGGCTTGTCAACCGACAGATTCGCCTCCTCCATTTCACGCTCCCATTCGTCGCTGCTTAGACTCGGGAGCGGCAGAGGCTCTACTGGGGGGGTGGTAATTCGACGCTTCGGGAGCGGAGGAGGGTCTACTGGGGAGGCGTTCGTGCGACGCAAAAAGTCTAACCCGCTGAGTGGGGTCGAGCTACGTGGGGGTGGGGCGTCATCCTCATCCTCCCCGCCATCGTCGGCATCGCCCAGGCCAGCCATAGCTGGCGAGGCAGGACGACGAGAGGATTTGAGGCTGGCGGAATAGATCACGTTCGACGAGATGTGAGAGAGGGTTGCTAAACTGGTACACTAGCGGCTACTGCCGATGTAATACAGGGGGAGAAGAACAGGGTGAAGAAGACGAGGCTTTTCTCGCCTGTTCTTGGTGCCCGTGGCGCCATCGACATGAAGGTTGGGTGCCTTTTTTAGCCATCGTGAACGTTCGAGAAGGGCATATACCCGCGCGTGTGGGAAAAGATTCCCGCTGTGTTGCATGCCTGTCGATGTGCATGGCTGCAAAAAATGACAAAGGGGCCAATCAGAGGCACATACACGTACAGCGAGTACAAGTGTGGTAGGAGTCGACGTGGTAAACTCGGGTGTGGCGCCGAAACCTGCGTAAAAAATACACAAGTGTCCAATAGGAGAGAAGGGTATCTGCCAGCGAGGGTGGGTCTGGCAACATATGACGTGGGCCAGCTCGGCGGTCTGCGTGAACAAGGCGAGGATATGGGGGCATGTATGTGGACAGGGGGGTACAGGAAAATACGGGGGTATCCTCCTTACAGTAAACCCCTCAGGGTGGTACAAAAGAAAACCCTGGCTCATCAGAGAAAACATATAATCTAAAATTTTTACCCAGAGGCATAAGGGTGGTAGACAAAATCAACTCTGAAAATCAGAGAATCAGAGTAATTTACTCGTGAAAAATAGGGACTGCTCTGGACCTTTTCCACCGGCTTATGCGCATATCGGTATGCAGCAGCAGCAGCATCCGTCTTCTGTCAGTACTCCAGGGATGTCATCAACTGCCCCTGCAGCACAACACCAACAAAGACAGACAACAGCACAACAACAGGCATCAGTACAGCAACAGGCATCAGCACAACCACCCTTTTCAACTCATTCTATATCTTCAGCGTTCAGTGGAATGAGTCTTGACGGCTCGAGTTATATGCGTGGAGCCACAGCTCCAAGTACTGGTTCGTTTGCTTTCTTACCTTTTGCGCAACAGCCGCAGTCACAGCAGCAGCAGCATCCCTTTTACATCTTCGGGCGTCCCCCTGTTCAGCAACAGCAACAACAACAACAGCATCAACAGCTACAGCAATTTCAGCAACACCAACAACACCAACAGCAACAGCAGCAACAGCAACAGCCTCAACAACCGGGTATTATTTTTCAACCGCCAAATTTGCTGAACAGTACACAGATCAAGACAACCATACATTTTAACGGAGTGGATTTTTACTCCTGGAGTTTCCAGTTTGAGCTTCTGGCGCAGTCCGCTGGTCTATGGCCGTTCTTCACCGGCGAATTTACATATCCTGTTGTGGGAACACAACTGGAGCAACAGATTTTCTTGCACACCTCTCTCGGGGTGTATACGGTTCTTGTTCGGAACTTGTCGCCGAAGGAGCAGCTCGGAGTCCGATCATTTCATTCAAGCTTTACACCAGCTGAAACTGCATAGAACCACTTGAAGGGGGTATACATGGCAAAGGATATAATAACAATAAGTAAAATACTTTCGCAGCTGACAAGTGTGCAGATGATGACAAACGAAAATGTCATGGACTACGTCAATCGCGTTCGTACACTACGAGATCAACTGGAAAAGAGTGGAGGATACTTCCCTCGTGAGATGTATCTCACGGTACTTCTTGCTGGCCTTGGATCCGAATGGCGACAAATGCGCGCCTTCCTGCGCATGAACCCGAACCTCTCCGAACCTGAAATTTCGTCGTATCTTCAAGCGGAACAGCAAGATCTTGACCTGCAGTTACAACGCAACAAACAGGGAGATATACAACTCAGTTTCTATTCAACACCAACACGCCGTCCTCAATATTTTTGTCACAATTGCAACAAGGGAGGACATTCTACTGACCGGTGCTACTTTAAGAAGAGGTATTTACCTCCTGAAGAATCGCAGAGGTCGCAATCATCACAGCAACTACGACAGCCTTCGAAGCAGTTTTTGCAGCAGCCTACGCCTCCAAAATTGGCACCTGCAACATCGACAAAACTGACGTCACTTAGCTGTGCTCCTCCAAGCACGACATCCACGCCGCTCGATATTCATTCAACCTCTACCAACAAAACGGTAACCTCAAAATTTTCCTTCCCTACTTCATCCACTCACATGGCTGGTTGCAGTACAGATACCGATACTTGGTACTTGGATAGTTGTTGTGGCCATCACATGGTCTCTTCAACAAACCCTTTCATCTACAACCGTCGTCGACTTCTTCAACCCTGCCCAATCACACTCGCCAACAGTCAAACAATTGCAACAAAAAATATCGGCAGTCTACTTTTGACATCAATCGATACGGGAAATTCCTTACGCCTTACCAATGTTTTGCTCGTCGACAATCTTGGCTTCAATTTAGTGTCAACTCTTCAACTCTTGAAGAAGAAAATCCGCACGGTCGGAAACTGCACGACACAAGAGCAAAAGTTCCTATATGACAACACATACATCGGAAGAGCAGAAACCAAGAATGGCGTATTTGTCTTACGCTTCAAGGCAGCAAAATCTTTTGAAGATGCCGCTCCTCTTCAAGCTCCATCCATCATCGCAGCAGCCGCTTTGGTAACCGTTCCACCCATTGAATTCAGCAGCAGCGAAGAAGAAAATCTGAAACGCAGCACCACCAACATCCTTGCCGACACACCTGCCATGGATATCAAGAAAGATATTAGTCAAGAACACGCGGAGACACTGCAACTCGCTCCTGAAAATTTCTTTGACGCTACAGCTACTCTCGACAAGCCTTCTGACAATTCTTCAACTACCAGTCTCCCAAAGGCAGGTTCCTCATTCTCAAGGTTTTTACTACCTTCATATTTCATACTCTTACTCCTTGCTTGGCTGGCCATATCAGCAAGCGAGCTCAGTACCCCGCTGCAGACTTTTCTATACTACAAAGAAGCCACTCACCACACTACGACCTCCAACGACTACGAGCAAGGCCTGGGCATCAACTGCTACCAAAACCTTCATCATCACATTCAAGAATGCAACGAAGCAGAACGGTTGAACAGTATCCTACACGAGCTACGTAAGCAGCTGTGTGCACTGCTGACTTACCATATTTCTCTGCCCGAAACTGCACCATCAGATCTACCAGTCACTTCACGATTCGTTGTCAAGCCTCCGGATGTTGTCAAGGCTCCTCTCCACCACATGCAACACTCTCGTGGTTTTGCATTCATACCCTTCGACCTTGCCACGTTCATTGGCGCAACCCCAACCACTTTCAACCCGACTCATTTTTACTCTGCCGAAGTGAGGGGGGGAAGGAGGATCTACACGCACTTCGTCAAAGCCAAAATTCGTTATCAACAAGAGAAGAAAGCGATTGGTCTACCATTTGACTAATGGAATGACCGCCGACTACTTACAGCACACGAAGTTTACACGTCACAAGATTCCAAATTGCAGATTTCATTCGCCGAACTCCAACCACGACGTGGCTACATCGAACTTCCAGGAATGACGGGGAGTGTTGTAGTAAATGAAGTTTTGCATTCCTGCAAATTCCGTTTTTGGTGTAGTTAGCAGTATTGAGTTTCTCAGTAAGCAACCATGCCCGAGTGCTGATGTCAGCAAAGCATCGCGCGTCTCGGGATGACGTCAGCATACCGCTTCAGTTACGCGATTAGGCGTAATGAGTCGTTTCAGTCACGCGAACAGTCGCGACCCTATAGTATGACGAATAGGTCGCATAGCGCGCAACTAGCCGAACAGGTACTTTCCCTAGAGCTATAAATCCTTGTAATGCCTTTCTATTATTAACCTTGACTTTCCACAGAATTATGTGCTCAGGTTATTCAATCTTCGACTACCCACAAGTTCATGTGCTCAGATTCACTCTTATAAGACTTCCGCTGTCTTACTAGTCTACCATTGCAGCAAAGATCCTTGGTTAAATACTTGTGGTTGCAGATTCTATACTTCGTCTCCTGCAAACACCTGTCGAATTCTTATAGTCAGCAGTAGGAGTCAACGCCTGAACAGTAGGTTTGCGTGTATAGTCACCCGAAGGGTCACGCCCAGGCCTCTCGATAGGATTTGGAGTAGTCTTTCATGTAAGGGTAGGAACCCTCGACCACTTTTTCTGTAAGGGTGTTTTTTTTTGTTTTTTTTTTTTTTGACTTTGGTTTATAAGGGTGCTTAAAAGAACTGCTTTTCCACATCAGGGTGTACAAACGCCATACTCATTCCTAACTGGATAAATTTGCTTAGCATTATAGATGTTCATCTTAGAAACTTAGGACTCAAGGTTCTTAAACTTAGGAGGCTAGGTTGGCTAGGATACTAGGAAGAAGGCCGCCATGGAATAGCGTGAGGAAAAACGGATCTAGGAAGGGATAGAATGTCGAGAAGAAAGGGGGTTGGATTAGGAAGAGAGGGGAGTACAAGGAGGGGTTTGTACCCCCTACAGAAAGGTTCAGTAACAACCTACCAAGCCTATATTAAATTATAACTTATATAATTTTAACACACCCCCTAGGCTTGGTAGTGTCAAGCCCACGCACACCCCCACACCCACACCCACACCCACACCCCCTAGCCCAGCACCCCCATTCCCAGCAGGAGCCGCAACGACTCCGGAAGAGGGTAGGTCTCACGGCCCCTTGAGACGGCAATGGCGGCAGCAGCGACAGTGACGACGGCGGCGGCGGCGGCGGTGTGCGGCGGCTCCAGGCCTGCGGCAACAGCGGCGGCGCCGGCGGCTCGAACGACAGAGGCTGGTGCGGCGGCCCCCGCCCTCTCGGCGGCATGTCCTGTCTCCTCGGCGGTGGAGAGGTCCCTCACATGGCAGTCATCGGCTGCAGCAAGAAAGGGGGGGATGCAGGGGAAGCAGGTGCAGGTGGGGGGGGGGGAGGGGAGGGGGCGGGGCGAGGCGAGTCTTCAGCGACGCGCCATAAGTGGCGCGGCGCTTACTGGCAGGAGGGCGGGCAGGTGGCGGTTACGACGGCGTGCTGCCCGCTGCCGCCCATCCACGCTGCCGCGGCAGCATGACGACGCCGCCAGGGCGCGGCGTCGACGCTGTGGCGGCACGCCGACGCTGCAACGGCAGCAAGGTGACGCTGCCACGGCAAAGCTTCGACGCAACCGGCTGCGGCCCGACGGCGCCGTCGACGCTGCAGCAGGACGTCGACGTCGCGACGGCAGAGGCAGCGTCGATGCCGCAGCGGGACGTCGACGCTGCGACTGCAGAACGACGGCCCGACGCCACGGCAGCGCGTCGAGCCGGTCGCGGCACGACGCGGCCAGTGGCAGCGCGACGTCGCCACTGCAGCAAAACGCGGCCGCCATGGCCGCTCGAGCTAATGAGAGTGAGGAGTAAATTGCGGAAGCGTGAGGAGGCGATCCAACAGGGAGGATCTTCCGCTCTGATACCATCTTAGAAACTTAGGACTCAAGGTTCTTAAACTTAGGAGGCTAGGTTGGCTAGGATACTAGGAAGAAGGCCGCCATGGAATAGCGTGAGGAAAAACGGATCTAGGAAGGGAGAGAATGTCGAGAAGAAAGGGGGTTGGATTAGGAAGAGAGGGGAGTACAAGGAGGGGTTTGTACCCCCTACAGAAAGGTTCAGTAACAACCTACCAAGCCTATATTAAATTATAACTTATATAATTTTAACAGTTCACATTGTAATGTTAAACTATAAATTGTGTTGTATAATTTGTAGGCTTGGTAGGTTATCAAACTCTACTATAGTGGGTACAATCCCTTCCTTGTATCCCTCTCTTTCTACTTCACTCCCTTTTCTCTCGTGCTGGTGATGCTGGTGCTGGTGATGCCACTGCTACTGCTGGTGATGCTGCTACTGCTGCAATTGCTGTTGCTGCTGCTGGAGAGGAGACCCTCTGATCCCGATCAGCCCCTCAGATATCAAGATGTTTTATCCAGAATTCCTGATTTTCAGGATCCTTTTTAGGGGTCAATCCTGAAAATTCCGTTGAAGGCCATTTTCCACCCTGTGAATTCAGTTTTAAGTCATAGTGCAACATGAATAATTTTTTAGGAACAAATATTTTACAGATTGTGATTCGGTTTGAAGAGGAGTTTTGCTGTAAATGAGACGAGCTGCTTCACATTCTTGCAGGTTCGATGGACCTGCCACTTAGTCTCATTATCATTTCTCTTCTCTGATTGCTTACCACCAACACACTCTCAACCCCTTCTATGCCCAGACCTGGGCATAAAAGCACGCTACTTGCGGACGTGATTGCCGCACGTTTTCTACCATGACTAGAGGAATGGTTTCTGCTGCAAGTGGTCGTCCTCGTGTTTCAAGAATGAATCTCGGGAGCAACGGACGACGTGGTTCCCCTGTGCGTGAGGGAAACCAAGCTTCTTCCTCTCAGCGTGATTGTTCCCGCTCTCCACGCAACAGAAACACTTCTGTTACTGCATTGGATTTGCTCAATGGCACTCGGCAAAACCCCGTTCAGCAACCCGGACTGGCTCCCGTCGGAGATCGTAACGCTTCTAATGGTCGCGATTTTCCCCTTGGGTTTCGCAGTGAGCGGCGTGACGAACGAGAACGTGTCGACTTGTACCCGGCAGGAGAAAACGCCCCGCCACCTATGGAACAGTTGCGCGCGGCACCCTTCGGCCGCAATCATGACGGTCCTGCGCGCGAGGATCGCAATGATCATCGCGATCCAAGGCGCGTAGGTCGAAATGATGAGCAAAATCCCGGGTGTGACCAGACGCATCAGGAATAGGATCGTCAGAAACTTGACCAGCGCGCAAATCGCCAGGAGCGCCAGGATCGTGGCGATCGCCAGAATCCGGACGCCCACGCCGACTTGGAATCTCGTCCGACAAATCAGCGCGCACATCACCATCCTGTCATCATCGCCAATGGAGTTGTAAATTTCGCCGAAATGATGGCGCGTCTAGACCCCGCCACCCAGCGAAATTTCCATCGAATCTTCACGGGTGCTGCAACTGGTGAACGCGTTACATCGCGTCCTCTGCTTCTACAGCGCCCCGATCCGCAGAACAAATTCCTGCTCGTTACATCAACAACGACAATGCTAATAATGACGCAATTCATCACGTCATTGGTCTTCTCGTGGCCCTTCAGCGCGGACAAACTGGTGATCCAGCACCACCCCCTGAACCTGCTTGACCTGTAGCAGCAGCAGTGCCACACTCCCGCCCCCCTCCTGTCGCGGCCGAACCCGAGGGCGATGGTGCGGACGACGACGCGCCCATGGAAACCCTCGACGAAGGTAACGCCGCTCGTCTCAAGTCTGGTTCTATCGTCCCGAATCTTGCTCCTATCCCTCCTGCACGTCCTCAGTTGCGCTCTTCTTTGGTAAAAAGTGACGGCATTCGAACCCAACTTTTAGCTTCGAGCGTATCCAAGCTATTGCTCGGCACGCGCTCTCTGCTTTGCCCCCCTAGTGGTGGCGAGTTAATTGCCGACTATCTCCAGCAGATAGGTGAGGAGGCGGAGGAAAAGATTCATTTCTTATTCACCGCAGATCAACGCGGTTTTGAAGTGGCCAATATAGCCCTAAAGATTAAGTATGGGGAGGTGGTGGAAGATAAAAATGTGAAGGCCACACAAATTGTGGCAGCCAGCAAAAAGAGGCCCACTAGACCCACCACCTCGACATCCCGCACCGATCCCCCCCCTCGTAGTAGGGGTGAAGACGCAAATACTTGGAATACGTGGCGTCGGGATGGCGATGGTCGATGCTTTTACTGTCGTGAACCCGGTCACGGGTTTAAAGATTGTCCTCGACGAGGCCAAGGGGCCAATCGGCTGGCTAAGATTGTCTAGAGGCCTTGATGGCCGCTTCTTTGTAAAACCTTGATGCTATAAATCTATTATTTCATGCTAAAGATTGATGTTGTGCCAATTGGTGATCGAGCACGCGGCTCAAATTCGCTTCGAATATAATACGGCAATGCACTATTCAACATTTGCGTGTTAAAAAAAAGGGGGGGGGGGGGAGGGGGGGAAGCAAGAGGACGGCAGAAGTGCCGAAAAAGAGAGGCAGTCAAGAAGGTACAAAACGCACGTAGAACATTGGAACACGCACCGTCACACCGATGAAAGCATGACTAAAGATTGTAACATCATTGGTGCGCACACTGCAAAAAGTGTTGCCTTCATTATTGCTTACGATTTGACTATTTCGAGCACACTTCTCACGCTCCAAATGCTTTGGCAAACGTATTTGTACTTTCGAGACAATAACTTACATCTAGCCCTTGCGGTTTTTTATTGTACTCGTTCGTCACCGCCCCACACTAGAGTTTGGCTCCTTCACCGTACATGTTGCCACATCGGCCGATACAATCAGTATGCGAGGACGCCTGCGTGCCTGCTTTGTATGGTGGTCCGGTTGGTGCGATAGCCGCTTCATGCTATCGGTCCTCGCGTTAGGCTATCGCCTCCCTTGGGCTTCTTCAGAGCCTACAGTGCGGCATGCCTCAAACCATGCCGGGGCACTCCAATTCCACACATTCGCGGTGGAGGCGGTGAACGAGCTTCTAGCTACTGGAGTGGCTCGGCTCGTTCCTCCGTCGGAGCCACTCACATGCGTCAGCCCGCTGAACGTAGTCATCCAACCTTCCAAAAAGAGGCTCATATTGGACCTCTACCACGTGAATTCATTTCTTTCTGTCCCCCGTTTCCGCTACGACGGCTTGAATCGGGTGCCTGACTTGGTGCAGCAGGACGATTGGCTATTCACCATCGATCTAAAATCGGGCTACCACCATGTGGATATCCATCCCTTGTATTGGCGTTTCCTCAGTTTTACACTCCAAGGGCAGCGCTACCAGTTTCTATCGTTGCCTTTTGGTCTAGCTACTGCGCCGTTCGTTTTTACTCAGCTGATCAAGTAGCTCGCAAAATGTTGGCGCGGACGCGGCATCCGACTTATCTCATACGTCGATGGTATATTGTTCATCAACGCTACTTGAGCCGAGGCCCTTCGCCACCGTGCCGTCATTTTAGCGGATCTTCAATCAACTGACTTTGCTGTCAACTTCAAGAAGTCGCAGCTCGAACCAACCTAGTGCCTGAAGTTTTTGGGCCTCCTACTGGACACTCACACCACGTCTTTTTCCGTCGATGCCGGCAGACGCGAGCGACTCTTCGCCGAACTGGAGCAGACGTGTGCACTTAGCACACAAGGGCGGCCTATCCCAGTCCGTCGGGCTGCTTGCATCTCTGGTGTGCTAGCCTCCATGGCGCTCGCGCTTGGCACGGTCGCTCGTGCCTTCTCCCACAATCTTCCCTCTCAGATCTCTGAGTGTCACTCTTGGGGGGCGTCAATTCTATTGACACCCGAATCTCTCGATGAGTTGCGTTTCTAGCTCACCCAGTTCGATGTCTTCAATGGCTCGCGCTTCCACAATCCTCATCTCTACAACGTCGTAATGTATGTGGATGCCAGTGATCGCGCATGGGGCGCGTGTTTTTCAGCGCCGGACGGCCACGCCGGTTTGCATGCTTCACCACTCCCGCGGGCCCTCGTCTCTTCGTCCAGCACGCTCCGCGAACTTGCTGGCATATTTTGGGCACTGTCAACCTTTCTTGACGAGGTCCGACGCTCGCACGTCCTGCTCCGCAATGACAGCCAAGCGGCCTATTACATTATGAAGAAAGGGGATTCCCGCCGGCTTGAGTTGACTCTTACATGCTGAGCTATTATCCACCTTTGCGTGCGCCACCGAATTCGGCTCACAATCCAGTGGATCCCGCGCACCCTTAATACAGAAGCCGACGCACTGTCCAAGTTGGATCTTCTCGACGATTACTCTCTCGCACGACCTTGGTTCCTTCTGCTAGAGAGGCGTTGGGGTCCTCATACTATTGATTTGTTCTCTTCGCCGGCTAATGTGCAGCTGGCTCGTTTCTGCTCGCACGAGCTCTCCCATGCGGTAGTCGCGCATGATGCGTTTTCTCTTAGCTAGTCGGGCGACAACTGCTGCGCCTTTCCTCCCCCACCCCTGATCCCCGTTGTCCTCGCCCACACCTGCCGTTCACGCACCTCGCTCACCCTTGTAATCCCGCATTGGCCTAGCGCATTTTGGTGGCCATTGTTATGCCCGAATGGCTCCTCTTGGGCCCCTGCAGTGGGCTCCTGGCTCTAGTTGTTTGCGCATTGGTAGCGACCATCGTGCCTTTAGCGGTGCAGGTCTCCCGAACTCATTGATGTACGCGCTTCGTAAGCTATTCACTAATACATAGCACTGTGCCTCTGCGTAGATTCCTACCTCGGCCGCTTACTTTTGGATCTCTTGACGCTCATGGTCGACCTTCGTGCACAGTCTACTCTTCGTACATACGAGCCCTACTGGCGACAGTATCGAGTCTTTTGTACCAAGCACTCGCTTCATTTTTTTCATGCCAGCGACCTTACGGCAGCAGTATTCCAGCTGCACTCGATCCGTGGTGGCGCCACTGTTTCAGCAGTGCGATCTGCATGTTCCGCCATCTCATGTGCCCATTGGCTGGTCGACCTTCCTTCTCCTATTCGCGGTCCGTTATCTTCCCAAGTGAAGGAGTACGCGCAACGCCACTGCGGCAGGCCCGCTCGGGCTAAGGAGCCGATACCACCCGAAAAAATCTACGATATCTGTGACATCTACTTCGCGTCGTCCGATCCTGCGACTTTGCAGAAAGGGCTGGTCCCTCTCCTCATGTTTGCAGCCTTTCTGCGCTTCTCTGATCTGATATCCCTCCAGTGGCACCATATCGAGTTTGACCGAGACTGTATGTGGTTGTTCATTCCCCGCTCTAAGACCGATCAGACGGGTACTAGTGCATGGATTCCTATGGCGGCCTTTTCCGCTCGCCACTGCCCCGTCTCTCGCGTCCAGCAATTCCTATTCCTCGCTGGGTACTCCGCCCAGTCTCTCGGCCCCCTCATCCATGTGTTTCAGCCGGGCTCTCGAGCTTCCCCTTCTGATCGCTCCCCTTCGTATGCCACCATTCGGAGTTGGTGTCGAGATTCCTTCTCTCGGGTTGGACTCAATCCTAATGTCCTTGGCACACACTCGTTTCGCAAGTCCGCCGCCACACGGCCGTTGATGTTGGTGTTCCTGATCGGCTCTTTAAGGCCCTCGGCCGCTGGCGTAGCGACCCGGCTAAGGAGCGTTATGTCACCCAGCTCGATCGCGAGCTTATCGCTGCCTCACGCACCCTTCAGGACCCTCTCCGCTCCAGTCCGACTGCTCGATATGCAGCCACGCTTGAGCGTCACTGCCGCCGACCCCCTCCCTGATGTCTCGTTTGACCTATGACGACTGCACTGCACAGTCCTCTGAAAGTCGTGTCACAATATGAATAATTTTTTAGGAACAAAAAAATTACAGATTGTGATTCGGTTTGAAGAGGAGTTTTGCTGTAAAGGAGACAAGCTCCTTCACATTCTCGCAGGTCCGATGGACCTGCCACCTAGTCTCATTCTCATTTCTCTTCTCTGATCGCTCCCACCCCCCTCTCCCACTTTCCTAGTCGGCATCTGCCTGTTTCGCTTCGTCTTGTAGAACATCCCTGTACTTCTAACTATGAGTGTGTTGTATCATTGAGATATGAAATGCTATGACGACTGCACTGCACACTCCTCTGAAAGTTGTGTCACAATCCTGAAGTTTCAGTATAGTGTTCGTGTACCAGCCCTGAGGTGTCAGTATGCTTTCGGGACAACCCTGATTCATCGAATCTTGCAAATGCACGTGCCCCACGGGCGCATGCTTTGTGTTTTTCCGCCCAAACAAATTTCGGCTAAGTCCTCGATGGTAGAGTCAATCCTCCAACCAGCCCCATGCCACTCTATTTTGGTTAAGTTCTTAATGCTAGAGACAATCCTCGAACGAAACCCAACCCCCCCCCCCCCCCCCCCCCGCTATTCTAAATTTTTGGTGAAGTCATCAATGCTAGAGACAATCCTCCACGAACCCCCCTCAACCCTAAAATCTCGGCGAGCTAGAAATTTTAGCGTAGTCTTCCGCACACACTGTATTCAAACCCCCCAAAGTCTCTGCATACGATTGACTCTCGTCGACGATCGAACGGCCCAAATTCCTGTCACTTCACTTGAACAGATCTTGGCCATCAAATTCGTAATGCCCGAAATTCCCTCGAGCTCTCCAATATCCAAACTCAAATGGGCCGTCAAAACAGTTCGACGGCAACTGTTTCACGTTCGCCCACATGCCTTCGACTCTCGTCTAAAATTTCAGACATGGCATTTTTCAACTGAGGGTTGTCTCAATGTCGACACAAGTCTCGCTAATTCATGTCAAGAATGCGTTGACAATCAAATTGACAAGCAAAATCCTGAATGTCACGAAGTGGCCTGACATCGCATCAGATAACAACAGGCCTTGAACAACGAGAGTGTCGGAAAATTTCCCGGCCTGATTTGCTGTGTGCGCAGATTTTCGCCAAATCTTACAAGCTTGACCAATTGTGGCTAAGCTAGCGCAAAACATGAAGTACCGACCGACATCCTGTTAGTATCCTGCTGCAGTGCAATGTAACTTATTGCAACGTTTCCAACGTTTTTGAATTTACCCTGAGGTCACAGTATAAACTGGGGAACCACCATGAGGAATCAGTATGAAGATAGGCAACCAGCCCTGAGTGCCCTGAGACCAGCCCTGATTGGTCAAGATGCCCAAAATCCTATCTGAGGCCCTGCACCCGATGCTTTTAGTCGGCCATGTCAAACTGGGTAGCAGGGCGGCGGTCCTTGATTGTTCAAAAAATCTCAACCATCTTCAGCCACTCCATGTCGCACTGCACGAGCGCCACTGTCATAAGGTCCTCGAGCTTCCCATCGCCCAAGCAGCTGCGCGTCCACGACTTGATGCGATTCTGGCAGCTGACGCCCCTCTCGCACTCAACCGTGCTGAGGGGCAGCACGGCGACTGCCTGCCACAGCCGCACGATGTTGGGGTATGCTCCCTCATATTCCGTGCTGTCCAGCATGAGCTTCAGGGGCTTGTTAAAGCCAAGATTTGCGTGGTTGGTGTTCATCGTGTGGAGGAAGAGATGCAGCTTTGACACGCAGGTCTTGAAGTTGACCCTTGGGAACTCAGATGAGGGAAACGGGCAGGATATATGGCGGAAGGGGGGGAGGAGGAGGAGGGGAGGGAGGACACAATGCAGGAGGAGTTTAGGGCGTGCAAGGCAGCAATAATGTGACAGCGAAAGAGGTTTACCATGCGGGGGCAATAAGATTTGAAGCGTAATACACTTACCGAGAAGCTTAAAATGGAAAAGCTTATCAAGCAAAGCCAACCACTCCCTGGCCTTCTTCATCAATGATGCCAAATCCTCGGGGTATACGAGCGGCCGAAACAACTTCGCGCCGTTAAGATCTTGCAGGTCGTCTAGCCTGTGCTCCAGCCATGCCTTCGCCTCCGCCGCATACTCCCTGCACAGCTTCACGCAGGTCGGGTAGTCCCCCTTGCCTTTCTGACCTTCCCACGGCTCCTCGCTGAGCGTGAAGGTATGCACAGTCGAAGCGTCTTCCTTGTCGACACCTTCGACTGTCACCTCTCGAAACTATGGGTTGGCATGCTCCTTCACGAAGGTCTTCAGAAGCGGTGAGTCCATGCCGAAAGCGTTTTCGCAGTCGATGTAGCGGACGTCAATCTTTCTGCACACTAGGTTAACCTTGCCAGTGACCAGTGTAATGTCCACCTGAGGTCAGGTGTAAAGCAGAGAAAGAACGACAACAATCAGGGCCTGTGGTTAAACAAATACAAGGTCACTGCCTTCAGAAACCTCACCTGCTTCTTCTAAAACTTCGCATTGAGGTCGTTGAGGACCTCGAGCAAATCTGCCAGGAAGTACACAAGGAAATGAAACTTGAAACACTTCACAAGTCCGTAGAGCTTGTGCTGATACTCGTGCAGAAGCACGACTACAGCCGACAGCAGCTGCACCAACCGCTTCACCGCACTCCCCCGTGAAAGCCATCGGACGTCATACCGTAATCCCCCGTATAAATCACCCGCCGGAATTAAGCTCCCACGCGTAACTTGAGCGGGTATGGGTGTTTAATTTAACTGGATTTTGGTTACCACCCTACCCTTAGCCTTGAAACCATTTGGCCACCCTCCCCCGAAGTAAAAAATCGTTTTTTCTACATTTTTCTCTGTACAACTTCTTGAATTAGACGTTAGCAATACAACCAGATTACACCTAGTCACTACTCGGCTAAAATTCACAGCTGAACTAGCTAGTGGCACTTCTTGGAGCTTGAATCCTACCTACTAGCTCTGCCTAGAACCTGAATTAACCACTACACTTTAAATCCTTACACTATGCCAAATGCTCATGCCTCTGCCACTACTCTAGTCGTCGTCCTCAGGAT
This sequence comes from Closterium sp. NIES-67, assembly GCA_027943415.1. Taxonomy (NCBI): domain Eukaryota; kingdom Viridiplantae; phylum Streptophyta; class Zygnematophyceae; order Desmidiales; family Closteriaceae; genus Closterium; species Closterium sp. NIES-67. The sequence continues at coordinate 197,152 of BQMB01000300.1, read as the reverse complement.
CGTCATCACCAGCCTGCCACATCCCGACGTCGCTCCCATTTCCAAGCTTGTCCCACCAGCAGTTGTCGTCATCCTCCTATACAATGCCTTTTGCCGGCCACACATCAACACTTGCTGCTGCTGCTGATGCAGTCTCTGCATCGTCTGGGCTCGGCTCTTCATCTGCTACTGCAGCTGCTTCGGTTGCCGCTTCAGCGTCGTCGATGTCGTCAGCCGCCAGAGACGCCGCGTCTGCCTTTTCGTCGTCGGCGACGTCCTCATCCACATGGATGAAGGCGTCGTAGAGGGGGTTGATGTAGCCGATCTCGCTCTCCGCGACGTGGACATTGTCCATCACCTCGAGGTTGGGCCTGCCGCGGAGGTGGTGGAGAGCGAGGTTGTCCTCGGTGCCGTCCAGCGCATTTGATATCCCGCACGTCTTGAATGGACTCCGCACGAGCTCCTCTGGCACAGCCTCCCATGACCGAGCAATCCATTTCAAGATGAGCTCGGCTAGGGGCTTCTTCAGATTTCCTGCACATGGGACGGAAGCATGATGGGAGGAGAAGAACACGGGCACCATGAGATAGCGACTGGGAATGGGCACGGTGGAATTCGTCAACAACACGCAAGAAGGCTAGACATAACGGCCGAGGAAGCGATTAGGAAGGGGCTCACCTGCCGCTGTCTTCAGGTCAATGCCGAACTGCTCAAACCATGCGCCGTAGTCACCGCGCACGCCGACCTTGAAGCTCTTGTTCACTGCGACATCCAGCGGTTGAATGAGAGGCGTGCAACCACCGGGGATGACCGCGCGGGTAAGTTTGCACAGCTTCATCGTCTGCCCGACTGCTTGCGTGAGGTGGCCCTTGTACGAATCCAGGATGACGAGCGCCTCTTTGCTCCTATTCCCCGCTTCGTACTGCAGGCGCAAGAACGGGCTCAAGACTTGAGTAGTCCACTCCTGGACAAGCTTCTCGTCTATCCAGCCCTTTGGCTGGGCTCGGATGATGACACCTGGATACAATCACAAGCCACAACAACAGTCAAAGGGTATGCGTCGGTGTACACTATGCACAAAGCGACAAGCAAAGGTGATTCTTATCCGGGGGAACCTGAATCTTTGGCAGTGTCTTCCGCTTGAAGGTGACATACGGCGGGAGCCTCAATCCCAACGCAATGACCGCCAACATGACGGTGAGCCGCTCCTTTTCGTAGCCGGCCATCCTTACATGCACCGTACGGGAGCCTCTGTGCTCCAACGTCCTCTCTTGGGGCATTTCGATGAAGAGACGGGTTTGGTCGACGTTCACGATCTGGTCGAGGTTGTACCGGTTGAGAATCCGCATCTGTTTGACAAACTCCCAGAATTTCTCGATCTTCGTCCTCATGTCTGCCAAGAACAAAACAGTCAGAGAACAAATTCAGGCGGGAACACGCGAGAAGCAAGACAATCAAAAGAATCAAATATTGAAAATCACGGCAAGGGATTGAATAACAAGGATGGGACGACAGCTTACCGTCGGCGAGCCTTTGCCCCATCTTCGTCTTCACCCGAAGCGTAAGGCCCCAGCACGCGCGGAATCTGAACGTCCAGCGACTCGAAGCCCTCCAGTCGACGTCGGGATGGTGTACGCGCATGTACGAGCGACTCCATTTCTGCAGCAGTTTGACGGAGACAGCAAGTCCCCTCCCGCGGTGCCTCAGGAACTGTCGGTAGAGGGCGCTCTCCATCGTCGGGTACTTTGCGGGACGTCCGGCACCGACAAGGCGTCTGCGGTAGCCGGCAGCGACACGGAGGCGTTCGCGAGCCTTCTTCCACTCCCGAACCGACAGCGGCTGGACACCTGCAAGCTTTGCGAGTCCACGCACAGAGAGGTCGGGTTGAGTATCGAACATGGCAAGCCATTACAACTTCTCCGAGGCAGTGTATGAGCGGCGCTTCCGCTTTGTCATCCTGCTTCGAAATGTAGGGACATGGACATCGTGATTCAAGGTAGGACCACAGGGTCGTCGAGTGGGCTACGGGAAACTCAGCACGCTGACGCGGGGCAGGGGACGACGCCCTTCCGTCGTAGTGGCGTCGCCGCTTGCAGAATCTGTCGCAGCGGCATCGCCGTCGGCAGAGGACCGAAGGGGGCTTTGGGGGGGCGAGGATACTGAGGGGCGGGATGGACGAAGTAAAAACGTCTGCTGGCCATAAGGTCCCTTTTGAGTCAGAAGGCGAGACAAGCCAAAGCCTGAGGCCATGGCAGGGGGACGTTACAGAGACAGAGCAAGAGGATGCCTTAGACAGCCCTTGCAGGGGCTGTCTTGGAGGCATCCTGGAGTCGAAGCTGAAAATGAGAGGACGGAGCAGGGTAGACCCACTTCAAGAGTGGGTTGGAGGGGAAGGCAGGGACGTGGGCGACTCCCTCATCCCTGTCGCCCATGAAATGCCCCTCACGACCATCCAGAAGGTGTGATTCCGTGCGCTGGACGGTCGTGAGAAGGCATCGACGGAATGTTCCGTTGATTCCGCCACCCCATGCTGTGATGGCATTGCGTGGGTTGGAGGCATCAAGGTGGCTGCCTGCAGCACAAGTTGATTGACTGCTCTGGCAGCGTACTAAATCAGTTGTTTACACTGACCATGTGGCATGCAGATGGACCAAATAGTTGGGTACGCGATCAGATAGCAGAATGGGACTCCATACTCATAACAATGCCCTATCACAAGTACAGTTGATTTCAAATTAAAATTTGCATATACACGTTCCATAACTCCTGGGTGCTGTATTTTTTTTGCCTTTAATTACACCCAACCCAAAATTTCGTTGCATTTATATTAACACCATAGGGTGTTTCATACGGGGGATTACGGTATATTCCCTGGAGCTCCAGATTCGTGTCACACAGCTCTTCCTGCAGCTTCTTGAAGCGCCTCTGCCAGATCCCGGTCCTTGACAACAGTTCAGAGACGGTTCTGATGACCTGGTCGATGACGAAGAAGTCTCTAACCTTCGCCGCCGCGTCTTTGGCTGCCAGAGACTCACTGGGAGGGAGGGGGGGAGGAAACACACAAACGCACACCAGGTGTGAGACAGTAGAACGTGACATCGCATGCGACTTGGGAACCAACAACCGAAAGACAACCGGTCAAACACCAAACATCGGAGTCAACTCACCGATGGGCGATGCAGTGGCATGACACCAGGTGTCGAATCTTAATACGCAACCGTGCGACGACGCCCTTGTGCTCGCCTACCATGACAGACGCGCCGTCCGTACTTATCTCGACGATCTTCTCCATTCAGATGCCGACCGATCGCATGTAAGTCTCCAGAACTTCAGTGAGGCTTGCTGCATCACATTTTCGTACGGTGAGGAGCGCCAGGAACTCGGTACGTACATAGCCATCCTTGATGTAAGTCACATATACTATCAGATGCTTCCCCCTGACACGATCCGTGCTCTCGTCAATAGCGATGCCGAGATATGGGCTGTTGGCGATGTTCTTCAGCTGCTCTTCTCGTAGGTACTTCGATGCGGCCTCGACCAACTCATTGAATCCGTATCTGCCAAGCATAAACACGATGAAACAAGAGAGTAATCAGGTATGTTGCATCTCATGAACCACTAATATGCTCGCTCGGTACTTGGAAAAAAACGCACTAAGACCGATAAGACATGGCCCGGTAAATCCAAATTCGAAGTTACTCACTCTGAAAAGTAGGCATCCTTCTGATCCAGAGGGAGGTTGGGCGTCTGCACTGAAGCCATGAACTTGATGAAGCCGACGTAGGATGTTATTGGCGCCTCCAATTGGCACGTGTACACCGCCATCTTCATGGCGGTGATGAGATGTAGCGTGCTCTTGTCGAGCCCCTCGTACTCGTTTAGGAGAGTTTGCCACAACATCCTCGACTGTTTTGCCTTCATCAGACGGTAGGCGTCGCGGTGGGCATGGCTGTTGTCGGGGTCCATGGCTGTCGTCGAGGCGAGAGGAATATGGGAAGCGGGTGAGAGATACAAAGACATAGCAGATTGTATCTTGGTGCTCTCAAGAATAGCTTGAAAGGAACAGTTGAAGAAGAAATGGTGCACTGAACAGAGGAGAAGGGGATCGACAGCTGTGCCCCCTTCCTTCCACCAATCAGGTCGTTTGCCTGCAGAACAGGTCACTGCAGGACCATTTGCTGCAGCGCTGTCCATGCGCGCTGCGACCCCTAACGCTGATTGGTTTGTCTTTTCCTAGAATGCCGCACACTTTGACTTGCAGGAGCAGTCTCGTCAACGCGCGCCAGCACAGAGCAGTAATGGCGCTGATTGCGGCGTGACTCGGGGGAAAAATATTGCCCCCAAACGGGGGGCCTGCATGTAGAATCACATCAGGGTATTTCGTAATCAAGGTGCTAACGCTACACCACTTTTGAAAATAAGGGTCCGGTACAAACTTTTTTTTTTCAGAAGGGTCCAAAACTAAACCACTTTTAAGAATAAGCGTCCAACACCAACCCCAGCCTGATAGTAAGGACCGTAAGGGTATTTTACCCTGATATCCCGAGGCCTGCTATAGAGGGTAACCCCTTAGTCAAAACTACCGTGTAACTCTCATTCTAGTCAATCTTTCTAATATGAGAATCCGACCATGTAATGAGCGCACAAAAGCGTTTTAAGGGATATAAATCTAACAAGGTATTATGTATAATGCAACCCCAAACAAATGGGTGCTCTAAAAATTCGCCAGATCATAAGCTATCCCCCGTATATAGCACCCATGGAGTGACTATTTCGGCGGGTCTTATATACGGGGTACGGTAATGGCTACTACCCGTAAACGCCCGGATAGAAGACCTGGGCGAATAGAAGACCCTAGGGTCTATTTGTTAAGAAATGCTAGCTAAGGGGGGGAAGCCATGAATGGCGAGAGGGGTTTTAGGCTAGGAGCGTAATGTCGAGAGAGAAGTTGATGAGGGAAAAAAGAGATGGGATAGAAGAGAGAGAGGCATACAAGAAGGGAGTTGTACCCCCTACAGTTTCAGCAACACCTACCAAGCCTACAATTATATAACAAATATGATTTAACACACCCCCTAGGCTTGGTAGTCACAAGCCCACCCCATATGCAACACCTCTAAGCCTAGCACCCCCATACCCTGCAGCAGAGGTGACTACAGGGAAGCCGCTAGGCATCCTTGAGCTGCAGCATGGCAGAGCCGGCTGGCGTGGCGAGCTGGGACCGACGCTGCGAGCTGGGTCCGCTGGGACCGACGCGGCGAGCTAGGTGCGACGCGGCGAGTAGGTCCGACACGACGAGCTGGGAGGCGCGACGAGCTTGAGTGCGGGCTTGCTGCCTGGTGCCTAAACCAGTGCGCGGCCCACTGCCGCCCGTGGGCTGACGTCGACGACGCCGTCACGCCGCCATGGCTCGACGTCGACGACGCCGCCACGGCTTGACGTCGATGCCACGACGGCACGACGCCACAACAGTGTGTCGAGACGGCCGCGGCGAGGCTGCCACGGCAGCACGACAAAGCCGCCATGACAGCATGACACGGCCGCCACGGCGGCGCGGAAGTACCTAGTGTCAACTTATACATATGTTGTATGAAGAAGTTATAGGCTAGCCTAGGTGTGTGCTTCTAGTGAGTACAACCCCAACAGGTATATGTTCTAGATTTCTCACACTAGTTATCATTCTTGCATTCTAACATGGTATCACGAGTAGGTTAGGTCCACCCGCCCGCTTCCGCCCACGCCCTAGCCTCTCCCCCCCCCCCCCTACCTAGCCCTCGCGCCCGCCCGGCCCTTAAGCGCCCGCCCGGCCCGTAGCACCCGCCTGGCCCCGTCGCGCCCACCTGGCCCCTCCGCACCACCCTGGCCCCTAGCGCTCGCCCGGCCCATAGCACCCGCCTGGCCCCGTCGCGCCCACCTGGCCCCTAGCGTCCGCCCGGCCCGTAGCACCCGCCTGGCCCCGTCGCGCTCGCCTGGCCCCTCCGCGCCACCCTGGCCCCTAGCGCCCGCCCGGCCCGTAGCACCCGCCTGGCCACGTCGCGCCCGCCTGGCCCCTCCGCGCCACCCTGGCCCCTAGCGCCCGCTCGGCCCCTCCTAGCGCCCGCCCGGCCCCTCCTAGCGCCCGCCCGGCCCCTCCTAGCGCCCGCCCGGCCCCTCCTAGCGCCCGGCCGGCCCCTCCTAGCGCCTGCTCGGCCCCTCCTAGCGCCCGGCCGGCCCCTCCTAGCGCTCGCCCGGCCGGCCCCTCCTAGCGCCCGCCCGCTCGCCCGGCCCCTCCTAGCGCCCGCCCAGCCCCTCCTAGCACTGCCTGGCACCTCCTAGCGCCAGCCCGGCCCCTCCTAGCGCCCGCCCGGCCCCTCCTAGCTCCTGCCCGGCCCCTCCTAGCGCCAGCCCGGCCCCGACACGCCTGCCCGGCTCCTGCGGCCCGCAGCTCCTAGTGCACGCCTGGCTCCTACGGCCCCGTGTCTTCTGCTCGGCACGGTTCCTCGACTCTCCGGCCCCGTGTCTTCTGCTTGCCCGCGCTGGAGCATCTTGCAGACGTCCTCCTAGAGCTGTGCTACTGTGTCCCTGTGCCGCTGTGTCCTGTGGAGCTGTGCAGCTGTGTCCTGTGGAGCTATGCCGCTGTGTCCCTGTGTCGCTGACCCTGCACGATGGCTGACTTCGTCCTCCGCCTGGACGCTGCCCGCCACACGGTTGACTTAGCCGCCTGGCTGTCTGACCTCCACCATCAACTCACAGGTCAGCGCCAGGATGGGCACTCCCTGGTTGTCCATGCTGATATCTTGCTCCCCGGCCCCCCTGAGCTTGCTCCCCTCCCTGCTGATCCCACCTCTGCTGAGCGTGAGACTTTCTCTGCTGCTGCACTTGCCTCTGCCATCTGGGACTCTCGCGATGCAGTTGCTCAGGTCGCTATCAGTCACGCCCGCCTTGTGTCTGAGCGTTTGCATTTCGCTCAGTTGATACAGCCAAGGCTTACTTAGATGATGTTGTTGCTCGCTATTCCACGCCTGCCTCCGCTCTTGCAGGCCGCCTACTCTTCCCTATGCTTTTCCCAGACCTTGCTTCCTTCCCTACTGTTGCTGACCTTGCCACTCACCTGCGAGCCCTAGAGTCTTGCTACCGCACTGCTAGCACTGCTGCCCAGCTCACTGCGCTCCCTCCCCCCTTCTGCATGACCCTCTACTTTATCGCTATGTGCCTGCCTGACTGCCTTGTTAGTGCACGCGAACACATCCTTAGCCAGCACCCTGGTGATCTCAACCTTACAGCCTTTGTCACCGCCCTAACCGAGATCGAGACTCGCCAGCGCACTATCGCTCAGTCGAGCGGTGCGCCGACACTCTCTATCTTTCACGGCTGTGCCCCCTCCCAGTGCACGTTTACTGACGTTTCGGCTGCGGTCGCCACTGCGATCCCTCTGACTGAGACTGCAGCTGCGGTCCACCCGCAGCAGCGCCCGCGCCACGCTGGCCGTGGCCGCCAGGGAGGGCGTGGTGGTGGAGCTGGTGGTGGTGGTGGTGCCGGGGACAATGGTTCTACTGAGGGGACTGTCTCAGCTAGTCAGGAGCAGCAGCCGTCGCCCCAGCAGCAAGAGCAGCCACAGCAGCCGTCGCAGCAGTTGCAGTCGTTGCAGCAGCTGTCTCAGCCCCCGCCGTGGGCTCGTCTCCCGCCGGGTTGGCTCGGCACCTCTGTAGGTGGTGGCCGTTTTGGCGGCCCACGCAGCTTGCTGTCTACTGGCAGCTCAGTTGGTGTGACCTGCCAGTACTAGCTTCAGACCAGGCCTCTCCGCGGCACTCTGTGCCGCCGCCCGCACCCGACCGCCCGCTATTTCCGCTACCTCGACGATCTCTTTCGTCGTCGCTTTGGCCCGGCCCCGGACCTCCCCGACTGGCACAGCCTGCTTCGCCAAGGCGTGCCGATCTTTGAGTTAGATATGGATCAGATAGGTGCTGCTTTGCATACCTTGTATGCTGACGCTTCTAGTGTTGCTGGATCTTATTACCCTGTGTACTCTAGTTTAGGTGTAGCACCCTTGTGTAGCTTAGCCTCCCCTGATGCGTCAGGCGTAGGACTGCCTAGTTTGACTAGCCTCGTTCCTGCAACGGCCCCGTTCCTGGCCTCTGCTACTACCTTGCTGTCCTTCACTCTCGACTCCGGTGCTTCTGCTTGTTTCTTCCGCGACTGCTCCACGCTCATGCCGCTTGCAACGCCTGCTGTTGTCGCGCTCGCGGACCCCTCTGCAGATCCTGTCGTCGCTCGCAGCTCCACTTCCCTTCTCTATCCAGCTGTTCCCTCGGGCTCCCTTACAGGCCTCCACGTTCCTTCGTTCTCCAGGAACCTGGTTGGTGTTAGCTGTCATCAGGACATCGGCGTCACCACTACGTTCCTTGGGCACGAGCGGTTCGCTGTCTGTACCGAGGCTGTCTCAGGTTCCCCCCTTGCGACATTCCCCTGGGACCCGGTGTCCGGTCTGTTTACCCTCGACACCGCTTCCCCCCCGGTTGGTGCATCCTCCCAGGTCGCTGCAGCTTGCTCGTGTCGGTCCCTCACTCACCCGTCCCTTTTGTGGCACCACTGCTTAGGTCACCCTGCTCTCCCGCATCTGCGGCACATGTCCCAGCACGGTCTTGTCTTAGGTCTCCCCGCATCGCTCCTTGCCCTCCCTCCCTCGACTGCTCCACCGTGCACGCCTTGCGTCGAGGGCCGGCTCCGCCGTGCCCCTCACTCCTCCTCGCTTCGCTGTGCTACTGCTCCCCTTGAGACCCTGCACTTGGACGTTTGGGGCCCAGCCCCCATCCCCGGACAGCGCGGTGAGCGCTACTTTCTTGTGCTCGTCGACGACTACACGCGCTACACCACGGTGTTTCCCCTGGAGCGGAAGGCCGACGTGCCCGACGTTCTTCTCCCGTGGGTTGTGGCTGCGCGTCTTCACCGCGGTCTCCCCGTGTTGTGTCTCCACTCTGACCGTGGCGGCGAGTTCGCTTCTGGTCAGCTTGGCCAGTTCTGTCGTGCAGAGGGCATCACCCAGTCGTACACCTTGCCGGACTCGCCACAGCAGAATGGGGTTGCTGAGCGCCGCAACGGCTTGGTCATGGAGGTTGCTCGTACCTCCATGATTCATGCCGATGCCCCACATTTTCTGGGGCCGTTCGTTGTTCGCTACGCTGCTCACCAGCTTAACTTGTGGCCACGCTCCCAACGGCCGCAGGTTTTGCTGACCCTCCTTTGGACCGGGTCCTGAGGTGACGCGTCTGCATTCCACGTCTGGGGTTGCCTTTCTCACGTTCGTGCCTGTGGCACGGACAAGCTCACTGTCACATGATCGAATGAGGTTTGCTCAATGTTGCACTATCAATCAAAACAAGGTGCTTTTATACTTGCAGAGTACGTAACGTAACCAGGTTTATCCTATCCAAAAGGAATAGACCCTTCTAGAAATAGAATCACCCTGCGTATAGCCACGCGAGGCTATTGGCTATAAGAGATTACGGCATGATTACACTAGATATAGCGCGCCAGTACATCCCGAGCCTGGTCGGTGATATAATTATAATAATAGGATAAACCAAAGGATAATGGAAAATGAGGAATAGGAAACCAAATGAGATGAGATAAAGACCAAATGAATCAGGATGAAAAGAGGAATGAGATAGAAGGAAATATGGAAAGGGGAAATTGATGTAACAGTGCCGTACTCTCACACTTCCCCCCCTCAAAGCTGGGTGGTAGAAGTAACAACCTGCTTGACAAGGTTGTCGCGAAGAGGACGACGGGCGTTACCCATGTCGAATTCAGAGATACAACCTCAGAAGTATCATAACCCTTCTAGCAAAGAAGAAGCTCCAGAGTGCCATTCTGACGACGACGGTGTTCGAGCACGTAGTTGTCCCATGGCGTGGATGAACACGGGCGGCGACGGTGGTTGGCATTCGGTGTAGAGCGTGTTTGGTCTTGATAGGGTTTAAGAAGCTAGGTGTTATGGATCTTTCAAGTGGCTGGTTAGCGGAAGCGGAAGGTGATTGAAGTGACCTGTGCTTCAACAAGGATAGCCCCGCAGAAGCAAAGTTGAAGCTTGGATGGAAGATGGCTGATGTCGAAATTACGGTGTGAATAAGTGTAGTGATGGGTAGCCAAGTGCTTTTGCTGCTGTTGGATGTCCAAGTGGCGTGCCCGGTGTTTAGAGCTGATGGACAACGGTGATGAAATGGATTTGTCGGTTGTTGTGGCGTGAGCGGGTTGCGTCTGTAGGTGGTACGCGGATGGCGTTGATCGTGATCAAGACGTTGTAGCGGAAGAGTAGATGTACAATCCTTTCGGTGGGTGCTCAAGCTGGCACACTGTAGCATGCGTTGATTCTCGGGTAGCACATCCTGGTGTTACTCGCATCCCGTCCACGTATGAAGACGACTAAGTGTTGGTGGTGTTGCAGTTGTGTCATAGTCCTGCTTCTGTAGCAGTGTTGCATCAGATACATGCAGCTTCTGTCGAATGCTAGTCCATGCCGTAGTATTGTCGCAAGTTGTAGTGCTGCGGGACTGGAGAGCAGAATTACTAGTAGTAACCATGTCCACCACGCGGTCTGCTAGTCACACTGCCTTGAGTACAACAGCGCATGTGAAGTACTGCTCATCGTATCCCTTGTGTTCAGAACCATGCGAGGGGTTGGTACCATAAGCGCGGAGCTGGTAACTTCCAGAATCGGCGCCAATGTAGTTTCCCTCGGTGGTTGCTCAAGCAAGGAATCTCAGCTGCGTAGATATCCCATGGTGATGGGTTAGGACGATTGGGAATATTAGGGGTACTCCCAAATAATATCATTCCACTTTCGAATGGGCATTGATGATAGCCAATCCAGTATGACCTTATGCACTTCAAGTTTAGCACGGAGGCCATCGATAGGCATCGGTGTCTGGGCGCACATATTGGGATAGGTCTTCAGGTGCCATCATGTGTTGTCTCATTCTGTCACTGTCCTTGAAGTAGCGTTGATGTCGAAGACGTCTCAGCAACTCAGCATCAGTGTTAAAGTCTGCTCCATTTCGGCAAACAGGGGTGTTGTTGGAGATATGCGGAGTCCACTATCCGGAGTGGTGTCGGCGCTCCAATTTACGCCTATCTGCTTCCATAGAGGTGGTGCTGGTGATGGATTGGTTGCGATGCATGTTTTATGACTTTAAGGAAAGCCATAGGCCATGAGGACTTGTACACCGGTAGAGTACCGTAGTCCTCCCATCCTCATAAGAGCAAATATCTCCTGCTCTTGAGGGTATATGGCATTGCCATAGCTATTGTTTCCTCGCATAATGGTATCTCCTCCCCACTAGCTGGAAATCATAGTATTGTGCCTGGCCGGGACTTTACGATCCACTGGAATATAATCCAGCATTATCTCCATTGAGCGGAGAATCATCCATCAGGGTTTGGATATGACTGTTGTGTCGAGTCTTATGCTGTGGCGGCGGCGGCGGTTGCGACGATGGGGACGGCAGCAGCTGCTGCAGAGAATTCTCTTAACTCGTAATGGTTGAAAGAGAATCCATCAATTCCTTCATCCCAGAGTTGTTCCTGATGGGTGTAACAGGCGTAACTACCAGGAACACGTGCACATAAGTACACATGTGTTGCTCCATTACTGCCGGTGATTGTTTCATTTGAGGGTATGAAGAGAAACTTGCTTCTCCCCTCAATGTATCCACGGGTAGCAATTCCTGGTATGATCTTCCGTGCCTCTGATGTACGGTCGGTAGAGCACGTGATCGTGTTGTAGTAGTCCGCATCTCCCTCATTTGTTGACACCTCTGTTGCTTGGCGTTCTCCTGCATCGTCGAAGTTACCTAATGCTTGTAACGCTTCGGCTTCTGGTAGAATCCCCTCCAATGCATGTGTCGTAGGGTCACTAGTGAGCGAGTACTTGCCAGATAAGAGGTTAATTACTCCTCAATCTATCAAGCATCGTGACGTGCACGGAATGTTTTTCCACGCAGGTCATTAACACCTGGAATCGCGATGCATGATTGGTGTGTCGCCTCGTGAGGTCGATGTTAAGACTGCTCCAATCAATCACCTCGGATGGCTGAGATTCTTGATGAAGATGAATCATTCAGCTCGTGTTACAAAGTAGTGTCTCGCTGGCCTTGACGAGACGGGTTCACTGCGTCGTCGTTGCGTGCGAAATCTGCTCCTTCGCAGCAACTTGACCTTGGGAGCATTGCAAGAGAAAATGGAAACTTCTCAGCAATCCCATAGGTTGTCGATCAAATTTATGAAATGAAGTGTCTCATTGGTGGAGATCATGTCTTCACGCAGCTCTATTTTTTTTCCTGGGTGAAGATCTCGCGGTATTGATGTCGATCCATTTTTAACGAAGTTGACTTCGTCAAAATAAATCGTATCGTTATCAACACCAGTTAGAAGATGCGTCGTTAGTGCAGTCTCTGGTCACGAGTGTTGTCTCCATGGTGATGTTTTCCCATAGTGTAGTCTCTGCTGCATTCGTGCCATTGATTCCGCACCGATCCAACGATCTACGTTCTCCTGTCAATTTTCTGCTTGCAGCTATTACCAATTAGGTAATTCTTCGGCAGATTTCTGACTCTGCAGATGATTTTGCGCCCCATATTCGTCACCAAATGAAGGAATTCGAATCTGGTCGTCCAGATGATGAAACGGTGTCGAAGGTGGCTGATATTTTGTTCTCTGCGTCATGCTCCCTTCATGCTGAACTCGCGCTCTATCTTGTCCGTTGAAGTAGAAGACGATCCGACGGTCCAAACTCCAAGCGACGGTTAATTCTGAGTCGCGTTCAGCAGCTTTCAGTGCCCGAGTTGACTCATTTCCTGCAGCAATTCTCGGTCGTCGATGTCGGCTGTCGAACGATCGGACGCTCCGAAGAACTTCACGGCTTAGTAGGTCACGTTCCCATTCACGCTGAAACTTGAACTCGCTTAGACGGATTTCGTTTTCGCCTCGGTCGATCCAAGCGTCGAATCTCCATCGGACGGATGTCGTTGTTCAAAGCTCCGCACATTTCCGCGCAACTCCGAGTGTCGTCGAGAACTGCGAACTCCTCGGAATGTCGCAGGGAGTGTTCCGCCAGAAGTGACGCGTTCGCGAGGTGGAGGCCGTTTGCCCCTATGAAAAACTCGGCTCCGTCGATGCAGTCCATCGAACGGTTGGCGAGGCATCTCGCCTTCCATGGGGACCCCAAGTGCAACTGCGAGAGGTGAGTCAAAACTTAAATGAAAGTGCATTGTACTTACAGGAAAAGAAGTTTCGACTCCATCCTCGGCGTGCTCCTGGGGGCCCACGGCTTGAGGGCAGAGCGAAGCATATCCAGCTGCGGTACTTCCTCCTGCGCGAGCTATAGCAACGTCGCCAGGCCCGCGTAGTTCACTTGGCCTCTGGTGCCAACACAACTGATATCTTTACGAAGGCGCTTGCGCCTAAAGATCATCAACGGCACTATGTGCAGCTTGGTCTTGTTCCTGTAGCTACTCACTTGTTAGGACTCTGATTGTGTACTCTCTACTACGTATACTTGTTTGACTAGCCTTGTGGCCTTGCCTCCAGTGGCTGGACTAGTACTGCCGCCCTGGTTTGCTTTAGTCTTGTTTGTACTCTAGCTGACTGGTCTCTGGACCCCTGCCTCAGTGGTTGGACTAGTAGTGCCACCCTGAGCTGTGTGCTTCTTGCTTAGCACCACCCCTTCTCTAGCCTAGGGGGTGTGTCAACTTATACATATGCTGTATGTTGAAGTTATAGGCTAGCCTAGGTGTGTGCTTCTAGTGAGTACAACCCCAACAGGTATATGTTCTAGGTTTCTCACACTAGTTATCATTCTTGCATTCTAACACCTAGAAAAGGGGGGGTACGCGGCGGAAGCGTGAGGAGGCGGCCCAGCAGGGCGGACCGCCGGCTCTGAAATTATGTTAAGAAGTGCTAGCTAAGGGGGGGAAGCCATGAATGGCGAGAGGGGTTTTAGGCTAGGAGCGTAATGTCGAGAGAGAAGTTGATGAGAGAAAGAGAGATGGAATAGAAGAGAGAGAGCCATACAAGGAGGGAGTTGTACCTGTCAAACATAGCTCATGCAGTTACTGTAGACTATGTATGTTTGTGCCTTAGTGGGTACAACTCTATAGACTATATTGCCTTGTATCTCACCACTCTAGTCATTCATTCTTTCTGTCATGGTATCATAGTAGGTTAGGTTCCCCCCTAGCCCGCCCACGCTTCCGTCCCCTAGGCCCTAGCTGGCCCCCTGGCCGTCGCGCTCGTCCCTAGCCGGCTCCCTGGCCGTCGCGCTCGTCCCTAGCCGGCCCCCTGGCCGTCACGTCCACCCCTAGCCGGCCCCCTTGCCGTCGCGCTCATCCCTACCAGGCCCCCTGGCCGTCGCGCTCGTCCCTACCCGGCCCCCTGGCCGTCACGTCCGCCCCTAGCCGGCCCCCTGGCCGTCGCGCTCATCCCTACCAGGCCCCCTTGCCGTTGCGTCCGCCCCTAGCTGGCCACCTGGCTGTTGCGTCCGCCCCTAGCCGGCCCCCTGGCCGTCGCGCCCGTCCCTAGCCGGCCCCCTGGCCGTCGCGCTCGTCCCTAGCCGGCCCCCTGGCCGTCGCGCCCGTCCCTAGCCGGCCCCTTGGCCGTCGCGCTCGTCCCTAGCCCGCCCCCTGGCCATCGCGCTCTTCCCTAGCCGGCCCCCTGGCCGTCACGTCCGCCCCTAGCCGGCCCCCTGGCCGTCGCGTCCGCCCCTAGCCGGCCCCCTGGCCGTCACGTCCGCCCCTAGCCAGCCCCCTGGCCGTAGCGTCCACCCCAAGCCGGCCCCCTGGCCATCGCGCCCGTCCCTAGCCGGCCCCCTGGCCATCGTGCTTGTCCCTAGCCGGCCCCCTGGCCGTCGCGTCCGCCCCTAGCCGACCCCCTGGCCGTCGTGCCCGACTCTAGCCGCCCCCCTGCCCGCCGCGGCCGCCCCTAGCCGCTGTCGCTGTCGTCTCCAGCCGCCTCACGGTCACTCCTGCCGTCGCGGCCGCCCCTAGCCGCCGTCACGGCTGTCCCTGGCCGCCGTCGCGGCCGTGTCTCCTCGCCGTCGTGGCCGGCCCTTCTCGCCGTCGCGCCAGCTTCTCGCCGGCCCGCGTTGCCGCCGTTTGCTGGCCCCTTGCGTCTGCCGTCCGCCGGCCGGCTAGTGCCTTCGCGTCGTCGCCAGCCCGCCGCCACCTTGTGTTCGGCCCGTTCTTCCGGATCAGCACCGCCCTGCGAACCCCCCCTCCCCGGTACCGTACTCAACCGCACTACACCGCACTGCACCGCACTGTACCGCACTGCACCGCACTGCACCGCACTGTACCGCACTGTACCGCACTGCACCGTCCTGTACCGCACTGCACTGTCCGTACCGTACTGCACTGCACTGTACTGCCCTCTATTGTCACTGATGGCGGAGGTGCTTCACTTTGACGCTGAGGGCCAGCCGATTGATTTTGATGCGTGGCTTGCTGACCTTCGTCGCCACCTTACTGGTCACCGGCAGGATGGCCACTCTCTGTCTGTCCATCTTGACAGTACCCTCCCCTGCCCTGACCCCCCCGCTGCACTGTCTCCTGACCCCTCGTCCGCTGAGCGTGAGTCCGCTGCGGCCGCTGCCCTTGCTCGCTCTGTCTGGCTGTCCCGTAACGCTGTCGCACAGCTTGCTATTAGTAATGCCCTCCCCCTATCCGAGCGACCTCACTTCAGGTCTATCACCACTACCCAGGCTTTCCTAGATGCTGTTGTCCAGCGCTATTCCACCCCGCCTGCTGCCTCGGTAGGTCGCCTAATCCTCCCCATGCTCTTCCCTGACCTTGCGTCGTTCCCCACTATCGCTGACATGGCCGCCCACCTGCGCACTATAGACGAGACGTGGCGCGCTGCCTGCACTGACACACAGCTTCGTGCTCACCAGCCACCCCTCTGCTCTGCTCTCTACCTGCTGGCCACCTGCCTTCCTGACCGCCTTGCCACAGCCCACGACCGCTTCCTTAGCGTCCACCCCGGAGACCTCACCCTCACTGATTTTGTTGACACCATGTCCGTTATAGAGGCCCGCCACCACTCTATTGCCCAGACCAGCGGTACTGTGCCGGTCCCTATCTTTCAGGGTTGCGCCCCCGCTCAGGGCACCTTCTCCGACGGCTCTGCTGCTGTGGCTGAGACTGCTGCTGCACCACAGGCCCGTCCGGGAAAGGGTCGCCGCCCCAAGGCGGGCTGTGACGGCGGGGGTGGGGGTGCAGGTGTAGGTGGTGCGGGAGCTGGGTCCCCTGGTAGTGGTGTGGATGAGGGGACCCTGACAGGTGCAGCCGAGCAGCCGTCTCAGCAGCCGCCGGTGTTGCCGCCGGACCCGCGACAGCCGCAGCAGTTGCAGCAGCAGCAGCAGTCGCAGCAGCAGCCGAGACGGGCAAGTGGTCTCCCGCCCGGGTGGCCTGGCGCTGGTGGTAGCGCTGGACGTGGTGGTGGTGCGCGTGGTGGGCTGCCGGGTGGTGGTTCGGGTCCCGCGCGCTGTCAGTACCTGCTCCAGACCGGTCCTCGCCGTGGCTTTGTTTGCGGTAAGATCGACCACACCTCCGACCGCTGTGTCCGTCACCTGGATGACCTGTTTCGTCAGCGCTTCGGCCCGTCGCCCGAGCTCCCAGACTGGCACAGCTTGCTTCGTCATAGGGTTCAGATTTTTGATCTGGCTATGGATAACATTGTTACTACTCTGCATGTGATGTATGCTGATGACTCTAGTGGGCTTCTGTCTTATTACCCCTTGTTGCCTAGTGTAGGCGTGCCTTGCTTAGAATCCCCTGTTGCGTCAGGCGTAGGATCCCCTGCTTTGTTTAGCCTTGGTGCTTCCGTCGCTGCTTCGCCTCCGACCGCCACTGCCGCGCTCTCCTTCACCCTCGACTCTGGCGCTTCCCGGTGCTTCTTCCGCGACTCTACCACGTTGACACCACTTCCTGTCCCTGCCGCAGTCTCCTTTGCTGACCCCTCCTCCGGCCCTATAGTTGCCCGCAGTTCCACCACCCTCCCTTGCCCGGCGGTTCCTTCGGGCTCACTCACAGGTCTGCACATCCCCTTGTTCTCCAGGAACCTAGTTGGTGTCGGCTGCCTTCAGGACCTTGGCGTCACCACTACGTTCCCTGGACACGAGCGGTACGCTGTCTGTACCGAGGCCACCACTGGTGCCCCCCTGTCCACGTTCCCACGGGACTCGGTGTCCGGTCTTTTCACGCTGGACACGGTGACCCTCCTGGCTGGGACCACCCCTCAAGGGGCTGCGTCTCCTCAGGTTGCTGCTGCCTGCTCCTGTCGGTCTCTCACCCACCCGACTCTTCTCTGGCACCACTGCCTTGGTCACCCTGCGCTCCCGCGTCTGCGTCACATGTCACAGCACGGTCTCGTCCTAGGCCTCCCCGGGTCGTTCCCTGAGTTTCCCTCCTCCCCAGCCCCACCTTGCACGCCCTACGTCGAGGGCCGGCTCCGCTGTGCCCCTCACTCCGCCTCGTTTCCCCCTACCGCAGCACCGCTACAGACTCTGCACATGGACGTCTGGGGCCCCGCCCCTGTCCATGGGCCGCGTCGAGAGCGCTACTTCCAAGTGCTTGTCGACAACTACACGCGCTACACCACTGTGTTCCCCCTGGAGTGAAAGGCCGACGTGCCTGCCGTTCTTATCCCGTGGCTTGTCGCTGCGCGTGTTCACCGCGGTCTCCCTGTCTTGCGCCTCCACTCTGACCGTGGTGGCGAGTTTGCCTCTGGTATCCTTGGTCGTTTCTGTCGTGCGGAGGGCATCACCCAGACGTTCATCTTGCCGTACTCCCCGCAGCAGAATGGGGTTGCTGAGCAACGCATCAGTTTGGTCATGGAGGTGGCTCGCACCTCCATGATCCATGCCAGTGCACCCCATTTTTTGTGGCCGTTCGCCATTCGCTACGCCGCTCACCAGCTTAACCTGTGGCCACACCCCCAGCAGCCTCAGGTTTCGCCGACACTTCTTTGGTCAGGGTCACCTGGTGACGCGTCTGCGTTCCACGTCTGGGGCTGCCTTGCTCACATTCGTGCCTCTGGCACGGACAAGCTCACTGCCTGCACCCTTCCCTGTGTCTTACTTGGCTTCCCCCTTGACGCGTCTGACTGGCACTTCTACCACCCGCAGTCTCACTGGTTCTTTCACTCCCGTGACGTCACCTTTGACGAGTCCGTCTCCTTCTTCCACCGCATACCCCACCGCGGTCCCCCGGTTACCCCCCCCCCTGCTCCTGGTACCCCCTTCCCCGGTCGTCGCTGCCCCTCCTCCTCCCCCTCCCCATCCTGCCCCCTCTGGTGTGTCTCACGTCACCCCCCTAACGTCGGTTGTCCCAGTTGAGGAGTCTGCTGACTCTGGTGGTCCTGCGACACAGTCATCGCCGCCTACCTCTTCTCCGGTGTCTCCTCCTCCGCCACCTCCGCAGCCGCCGTCGCCCCCGTTGTCGCAGCCGCCGTCGTTGCAGCCGCCGCCGCAGCAGCCGTCGCCGCAGCCGTTCGTTGCCTCTGGGGGTGCTGGAGTTGGGGTGGGTACTAGTCCTGGGACTCCTGCCGTGGCTTGTCCCGGCGGGCCTGGGGGTGGTAACAGTGCTCAAGGGGTTCTGAGCTCTGGGGGTGTTCCTTCTGGGGGTGCTGGCGTGGAGTGTTCTGGAGGTAGCCGCTAGGCCGCTTGCTGTCCCGGTGTTGGTGTCACACCGCCGATGCAGCAGTCCCCGCCGGTATCCGCTCTTCGTCTGCTCGGCCTTCCGTCCCCTGACCCCGTGCCCGTGCCTCCTCCTCCTCCTGTCTACGGCCCTGTGTTCCCTCCTCCGGACACGTCTCCGGCCGTTTCCCCCCTCGTTCCCTTCCTGTGTCCCCTCCTCTGTCTCCTGACCCGACTTCTCCGTCTCATGTCTGGTCTCGCCGCCCCTCCCGTGCTCGACCTGTCTCGCCTGTCTCGGGCTCTCACCCTATGTTGCTTCGTTCCCACGCGTCTCGTTCTCCCCTTCTCCCGTCACCCCCTCCGTCCTCCCTTGTTGTTGCACCCCCCCCCTCTGTCTGACTACCTGCGTGCCACTCGCCCTCTTGTTCCTCGGGTCCTTGCCTCCCTCGTTACCGATCCGTCTGTTCCAGTTTCGAGTCTTGACACCCTTGTCACTGTGGTCGCTGACTTCACCTCTACCCGGTGCCTAGACTACACCACCGCTCTGGTCTCTGACCCTGCCTGTCCTCCGTCTCTCGAGGGTGCTCCTGCCCTCAGCAGTGACGTCCTGGAGGACCGCTAGTACGAGCTTGCTTTCCTGTCCGAGGTTGCTCCCCATCTCTGCTCTATGCTTCTAGTCCCTGAGGGTGACCCCGACGCTTTCGACATCCCGACCCCTCGCACTTACGCTGAGGCGGTCTCGGGACCCTGGGCCTCTTAGTGGATAGCTGCCATGGAGCAGGAGATGGCATCTTGGAGATCCACCGGCACCTACGTCGACGCAGTTCCCCCACCTAGGGTGAACGTAGTCGATGACCGCTGGCTCTTCAAGGTGAAGCGCCCCCCTAGAGAGCCGCCTGTCTTCAAGGCGCGCTACGTGGCTAGAGGTTTCAGTCAGCGTGAGGGGGTGGACTTCTTCCAGACCTCCGCTTCGACCCTGAAGATGACTACTCTTCGGGTGCTACTACACGTAGCAGCTCAGCGTGATTACGAGCTTCACTCCCTTGACTTCTCCACTGCGTTTCTTCAGGGCAGTCTACACGAGCAGGTCTACCTGCGCCGCCCTGAGGGCTTCACTGGCACCTTCCCTCCTGGGACCCAGTGGCTTCTGTGGCGCCCCGTCTACGGCCTGCGGCAGGCTCCCCGTGAGTGGCACGACATGCTGCGTGCTACGCTTGCTGACCTGCCGTTCTTTCCGTCCTCTGCAGACCCCTCGCTCTTCGTTCGTGCTGGCCAGACCCCATTCTACATCCTTGTTTACGTAGACGACCTGGTCTTTGCCACAGCAGACAGGGAGGCACTGGCCTCCGTCAAGGCAGAGCTGCTGAAGAGACACACCTGCACTGACCTTGGAGAACTGCGCCACTACCTTGGCTTGCAGATCTCCAGGGACAAAGCAGCGCACACTATCTCTTTGACTTAGTCACACTTGGTGCGCCAGGTCCTTCAGAGGTTCGGCCTTCAGTTCTCCTCCGCACAGCCCACTCCTCTACCCCTAGACCACAGGCTCTCCACTCCAGTTCCTGAGGAGTCTGCAGAGCCCAGTGGTCCTTACGCAGAGCTGGTGGGTTGCCTCATGTACCTGATGACTTGCACTCGCCCAGATCTCGCATACCCTCTCAGCATCGTGGCTCGCTTTGTGGCAATAGGCAAACACCGACCTCAGCACTGGTCTGCCGCTAAGAGAGTTTTGCGTTATCTTGCAAGTACATCGGGCATGGGGTTAGTGCTAGGAGGACGCAGGCCAGTGGTCCTTACTGGATACACAGACGTTTCTTGGGCAGACGATCCTCGCAGGGCTACTGCTTCAGCTTTGGTTCAGGTGCCATCTCATGGAGAGCTACCCGCTCCTCGTCTGTTGCCCAGTCCAGCTTTGAGGCCGAGATCTACGCCGGTGCCATGGCGGCACAGGAGCTCCGCTGGCTGACCTTCTTGCTCACAGACTTAGGTGAGCGGCCTAGCTCTGCCCCGGTCCTGTACGCTGACAACAGGGCCATGATCCTCCTGTGTCAGGAGTCTCGACTCGAGGGCAGAGCGAAGCACATCCAGCTGCGGTACTTCCTCCTGCGTGAGCTCCAGCAGCGCCGCCAAGCGCGCATAGTACACTTGGCCTCCGGTGCCAACACAGCTGATATCTTTACGAAGGCGCTTGTGCCTAAAGATCATCAGCGGCACTGTGTACAGCTAGGTCTGGTTCCTGTAGCCTCTCACTTGCTAGGTTCTTGACCTTGTATTGTCCTTTATATATTTTTTTTTTACCCTGACTGGCCTTGTGGCCTCTCCCAGTGGCTGGACTAGTAGTGCCGCCCTAGTCTTGCTCTTGCCTTGTCTATATTCCTTTGACTGGTCTTTAGACCAGAGCCCTTTTTATCATACGAAATCGGTCTAATGGTCTTATTTTCAGACGTGATTTTTTAGGTTCATCTGAAAGTTTAGACAACCCTGAAAAATTCGTCCGATCGTTAAGAGCAATGATTTATTTTCGTCTGAAATTTAAGACTGCATGTAATATTTCGTATGAGTCTGCAGACAGCGCGTATTCTTTCGTCTGGAAACGTTTTCTGCAGGCCTGTGGTATGAGAGCGCTGATTGGCCCTTGGCCAAAATCAGGGCCCGATACTTGCTGGGGGTCTCCGTGAGGGTGCTATCTGACCCTTCACCAAAATCAGAGGCCAGTGTATGCTGTGCTGGGGGCTGTGAGGGAAATGACTGGCCCTTCACAAAAAAAATTGCCGATGTGCGCTGTAGGCTTTGTCTGCGGGGGGGCTGTGTGTGCGAGGGCGCCCATTGGCCCTTTACAAAATTCCCACCTAGATGGTGCCGATTTCCCTCCCACCTTTGCAAATTTGATTCTCACACCCCCCAGTTCTTTTTGCCTCCCACGCGCACTCGCTCGAACCACTTTGTACAAAATAAGTTGCATCGCCTAAGTTCAGGAACTCGGCAGAAAGTCAGTACTGCGTGGAAATTCCAAGGCAAAATTAAGTGTGATGTAGCGTAATTTTCCATCTGAATTTTCAGACGTCTTAATCTGTTTCGTCTGGAAGTTCAGACTGCCGCAAAATTACCGTCTGATGGTCAGACGAAGCGAAAAAAACCCGGTCTGACTTTCAGACGGGCTGAAATCCTAGCAAGGACCCTGCTTTAGACCCTTGTCTCAGAGGCTGGACTAGTAGTGCCGCCCTGAGGTGCTTCTTCCCTTGTTAGGCACTGCCCCTATATAGTCTAGGGGGTGTGTCAAACATAGCTTATGCAGTCTAGTGGGTACAACTCTCTAGACTATATTGCCTTGTATCTCACCACTCTAGTCATTCATTCTTTCTGTCAGTACCCTCTATAGTAGAGTTCAGTAACACCTACCAAGCCCACAATTATATAACAAATATAATTGAACACTATTATCTGGGTGTTTTCCTATAAATGGATACTCTATTTGTAAGACATGGATTTTGTATAGGTATGAAATATGTGTTAAAGTGAGAACTGAATGATAGACTAGAAGTGGAAACCTAGAACAAATACAAGTTGGTTGTACTCACTAGAAGCATACCTCAGTCTAGCCTATAACTTCTACATAGCTAATATGTATAAGTTGACACACCCCCTAGGCTAGACAAGGGGTGAAGCTAAGCAAGAAGCAAACAGCTCGGGGCGGCACTACTAGTCCAACCACTGAGGTAGGGGTCTGGAGACCGGTCAGCAAGAATACAAACAAAACTAAAGCAAGTTACGGCGGCACTACTAGTCCAGCCACTGGAGGTAAGGCCACAAGGCCAGTCTGACAGGCATACATAATAGAGAGTACACAATCAGGATCCTAACAGGTGAGTAGCTATAGGAACAAGACCAAGCTGTACACAGTGCCGCTGATGATCTTTAGGCGCAAGCGCCTTAGTAAAGATATCAACTGTGTTGGCACCTGAGGCCAAGTGAACTACGCGGGCCTGGCGACGCTGCTGTAGCTCGCGCAGGAGGAAGTACCGCAGCTGGATATGCTTCGCTCTGCCCTCAAGCCGAAGCTCCTGACACAGGAGTATCATGGCCCTGTTGTGAGTGTACAGGACCGGGGCCGAGCTAGGCCGCTCACCTAAGTCTGTGAGCAAGAAGGTCAGCCAGCGGAGCTCCTGTGCCGCCATGGCACCAGCGTAGATCTCAGCCTCACAGCTAGACTGAGCCACAGACGACGAGCGAGTGGATCTCCAAGAGATAGAACCCGAACCAAGGCTGAAACAGTAGCCCTGCGACGACCTGAGCGTCTCAGCGTCGTCAGCCCAAGAAGAGTCTGTGTGCCCAGTAAGGACCACTGGCATGCGTCCTCCTAGCACTAACCCCATGCCCGATGTACTTGCAAGATAACGCAAAACCCTCTTAGCGGCAGACCAGTGCTGAGGTCGGTGTCTGCCTGTAGCCACAAAGCGAGCCAGGATGCTGAGATGGTATGCAAGATCTGGGCGACCCACCAGCTCTGCGTAGGGGCCACTGGGCTCTACTGGCTCCTCAGGAACGAGAGCAGAGAGCCCATGGTCTACAGGTAGAGGTGTGGGCTGTGCGGAGGAGAACTGAAGACCGAACCTCTGAAGGACCTGACGCACCAAGTGTGACTGTGTGAGAGTGGTGGTGCATGCTGCTCTGTCCCTAGAGATTTGCAGGCCAAGATAGCGACGCAGCTCTCCAAGGTCAGTGCAGGTGTGTCTTTACAGCAGCTCAGCCTTCACAGAGGCCAGTGCGTCCCAGTCAGCAGTAGCGAAGACCAGGTCGTCTACGTAGACAAGGATGTAGAACGGAGTCTGGCCGGAACGCACAAACAGTGAAGGGTCAGCAGAGGACGGAAAGAACTGCAGGTCTGCTAATGGCATGTCGTGCCACTCGCGGGGAGCCTGACGCAGGCCGTAGACCGGGCGCCTGAGAAGTCACTGGGTCCCAGGGTGGAAGGTACCAGTGAAGCCCTGTGGTCGGTGTAGGTAGACCTGCTCGTGTAGGCTGCCCTGAAGAAAGGCAATAGAGAAGTCGAGGGAGTGAAGCTCGTAGTCGCACTGTGCTGCTACGTGTAGCAGCGCCCGAAGAGTGGTCATCGTCGGGGTCGGGGCGAAGTTCTGGCCCCCTCGCGCTGACTGAAACCTCTGGCCACGTAGCGCGCCTTGAAGACAGGCGGCTCTCCAAGGGGGCGCTTCACCCTCAGGGACTAACAGCATAGAGCAGAGATGGGGAGCAGCCTCGGAAAGGAAAGCAAGCCCGTACTGCTTGTCCTCTAGGACGTCACTGCCAAGGGCAGGAGCACCCCCGACGGACGGAGGACGGGAAGGGTCAGAGACCAGAGCGGTAGCGTAGTCAAGGCGGCGGGTAGAGGCGAAGTCAGCGACAGCAGCGACAAGCGCGTCAAGGCGCGAGACAGGAACAGCAGGGTCGGTAACAAGAGAGGTAAGGACCCGAGGGACAAGGGGACGAGCGGCACGGAGGTAGTCAGAGAACGGAGGAGGTGCAACAGCAAGGGACGAGGGAGGAGGGCACAGGAGGAGGGGAGGACGAGACGAGCGGGAACGGAGCAACATAGGGTGGGTGGGCAGGACAGGAGAGACGGGACGAGCACGGGAGGGACGGCGAGCCGAAACGTGAGATGGAGGTGTAGGGTCAGGGGACAGCGGAGGGGACACAGGAGGGGAACGAGGAGGAAGACGGGCCGGAGACGAGTCCGGCGGCGGGAACACAGGACCGTAGACAGGAAGGTCAGCAGGCGGTGGGGGAGACACCGGCGCGTGGTCAGGAGAGGGAAGGCCAAGCAGGCGGAGAGCGGAGACCGGCGGCGACGGCTGCTGCGGCTGCTGCGACAGCTGGGCCGGAACCCTCGGACCAGCAGAGGCAGGACGACCGGCGGCGGAACCCTCAACAGCAGCACCCCCAGAACAACCACCCCCAGAGCAAGAACCCCCTCCAACTCCAGCGGCACCCTCGGGAGCCGCAGGACGAACACCCTCCTCAACGCCAGCACCACAAGAGGCCAACGGCGGCAGTGGCGGCGGCGGCGGCGGCGGCTGCGGCGGCTGCGGCAGTGGCGGTGACTGCGCCTGCGACGGCAGCGGCGGCGGCGGCGACGGCGACTGCGGCAGGGAAGGCAGAGACATCGGGGAAGAGGGACATGGCAGGGATGGGCCGTGGGGACTACCAGAGTCTGCAGACTCCTCAACGGGGACAACCGACGGGAGGGGAGTGACGTGAGAGACACCAGATGGGGCAGGACGAGGCGGGAGAGGAGCAGGGGCTACCGGGGGAGAGGGAGCCAGGAACAGGGGCGGGGCAACCGGGAGACCTCGGTGAGGGAAGCGACGGTAGAAGGAGACAGACTCGTCAAAGGTGACGTCACGAGAGTGGAGGAAGCGGTGAGACGACGGGTGGTAGAAAATCCAGTCAGACGAGTCCAGGGGAAAACCGAGGAAGACACGGGGACAGTGCGGGCAGTGAGCTTGTCTGTGCCAGAGGCTTCCAAAACACCAAGTCTGCCAAAGCGAAGGAAACATATTGGTGGGGGGACAAAGGATTGGGTGAAGGTGAAAGAATGGGTAAATCCAACCATCTACCCTGCACGTACCAGAATGGCAACAAGAAAGTTGCTGAGCTCTACAAGTGAAGGAGCCACAACTGAGCAGCAGGAACAGGCTCAAGGCGAAGATACAGTGCTGTTCTTGGGTGATGACCAAGAGTCAGATGACGAAGAGCCTGCATACTGCTTTTACGCACCAATACAACCTCCAGGCATGGATCATGCGCTAGCCGGGCCTCAACGGGGGAAATGGCTCGTTTCAAGAGATGCAGAGTACAACAGCCAGATGGAGAACCACACATGGGACGTGGTGTACTTGCCAAATGGGAAGAAGGCAATACAGTGCAAGTGGCTGGCAAAAATCAAGACGGATGAGAAAGGAGAGCCATCAGTTTACAAGAGCAGGCTGGTGGCAAAGGGGTTTCAGCAGAAAGAGAAGGAAGATTACAAAGAAGTGTTTGCCCCAACTGCTAAGTCTCCAACGCTACGTGTGCTGCTGGCGGTAGCTGCTGTGCGCAAATGGAAGGTGAAGCAGATGGACATCGTAACCGCTTTTCTGTACGGCATTGTGTGTTGGTGCATATTCGTTTGCACGTCATCCTGTCGTCTGTTCGCATCATTTCGTTGCATGTGTTTTGTGTGCTACGTTGTTTGTGTGGTTTGTTGGGTTTGCATGTCTTTGCATATTCATCTTGTGCTTGTGCAGATGTGCTTGGATTGTACATCAGATCGAGCGCATTCCAACGAGCCAAGAATTGTTGGAATCGGAGCACATATGAAGAAGTTACGAAGAAATGTTTGATGGATTTGTTACAACTCATTGGAAGTCCTTGGCAGCTGCTACACCAAAGTTGGAGAGCCCTAAAACGAGGAGGGACCAGCATGTGTGGGACTTTTGTCCCCACCTTGCAGTTGCAGCACTTGGGGTTTGGAGACCAACCTGGCACAGTGTGAATTTTGTCTTGCCAGGCTGGCTGAACCTGAGGATGGGGAGTCAAGACTTTGACTCTTGTCATGTTCTTGACCAAGGGCCTCCAGGGTCCTTCCCTTTCATCCTTCCCTTCCCACCCCACCTTCCAACTATGCTTGAATGCCTTTTCCATCATGTCTCTGAACTTGTAAGCTTCTATCATAGTGACTCTGAGGACTGTCAATTTCTCCTAGGGCAGATTACCCCCCAGTGCGCCAAAAGCCATAGCTCACTCGATAAGCTACGGAATCGAGTTATTCAACTTTCAGTGGAAAGCTGACGGTGCAAGCTACAACATATCCGATTTTCAGATTGGTTCATCGATTGGAGTTTTGGATATAGCTTTTCGAAGGTCGCGAGTTTTCTGGGCGTCATAACGAAGTGCTGCAGAAATTTCCAAGGAGCCATTGAATCATCTGCTTATAGCCTTCTCTAACCAACAGAATGGGCGCGCATCACCACAGTGTAAGGATGGGCGCGCATCATCATAGTTTAAGGATGGGCGCGCATTACCACAGTGTAAGGATGGGCGCGCATCACTAAAGTGTAAGAAAGGGCACGTATGTTTACAGTATAAGGATGGGAGCGCATCACCACAGTCTAAGAATGGGCACGCATCACCACAGTGTAAGGATGCGCGCCAGTGCTGATCTTTGGTTTTTCACCACTCTGAAATCTGGAAGCTTCTTTCACCATTACTCTGAGAACTAGGGTGGTCCTCAACATTTTCCCTGAGGAATCAGAGTAACCCCATAATTTTTATTTTTTTACTCGGGCTAGTCAGAGTGGTATTTTTTCCAGCTCTGGTGAAAGTGCTAGTTGCACAGAGTAAAATAGTGACAGCAATAGTTTTTTTTCGCAATAAAGCATAGCACAATATTACATGACTAACTCATCATCATTATCCTCCTTGTCATCCTCACTTTCACCTCCGACACTCCCATCGTCTGAGCTCTCTGCGACATCCTTCTGCTGTGGGAAGAGGGGGATTTCCTGCTCAAATTCAACATTCCTAGCTTGCCTACGGTGCCTAATGCGCCTCCACTTCTCCACGATCTGGGGGTAGTCCATGTCGTAGTCCAGCATGCTGATGGTCATCAAGTCACCAAGGGTGGCATCGCACAGGCTTGTGCGATGCCATCCCTTGATGACATTCTGCCGTGAGAATCCGCGCTCGCACTCGACGGTGCTCAAGGGCAACACCGCCAGCGCCTGCCACATCCGCATCAGGTTCGGGTAGGACTTGTACCAGTCCTTCGTCTTCATCATATTGGCCAAACCCTGGGCGAAGTCGTCGTCCTTGCGATGAGTCTTCATGATGGGGCAAAAGGTCTTCAGCTCCAGCTCCATCGCTCGCAGTTCGACTCCTGTTGGCGAGGAGGGAGGGGGGGGGTAGGGGCGTATAATGGCACGAAAAGGAGGTGTTGAAATAACAGAGGCACCGCATCTAACCATATTCAAGACATACGACACGACCTCTTTTAAAGCCACTGACCTGGCAGCTTGTTGTCAAACAGCGCCATGTTCTGCTCAGCCCACTTGCGGTACCGGCGCTCCCGCACCTCTGCCTTCTTGGGCCACTGGTCCACCTTGTAGAGCTTCGACCCCTCCATCCGCTTCATGTCCCACAGCCGCCCCTCCAAGCACCCCACTGTCTCTTTGGCGAACGCCGTGCAAAGGTCTTCGCAGTCGGAAGGAGTGCCGCCGAACGCATGTCCCGGGATGCGCGACAAGGTGAGCTCGAACTTGTGCGTGCAGGGAGAGCCATCTGCCGCGATGCCGTGCACCTCGAGCGACCCCTTACCCTCCTTGTAGCGGGCGAGGAACTTGTCGAGCTGCTTGCTCAGCCCGCCGCCGAACCGCTCCCCGTACTCGATGTATCGGTGCTTGATGTAGGTGACAGTGCGGTCGACCTCTTGGGTGACGAGCATGATGTCCACCTGAAGGTCGGGGTGGGAGGGCAAGGGCAAAGGGCACGGATGTTAGAACTTGTTTCCCGCCAGACACACGCCCAAGTTATTAATCAACTCAACGAGCCACGACAGGAAAGAAAACGATTCAACTTACCGTGCGGCGCTGGAAAAACCTGTTCAGAGTGTTGAGCTCAGCGAGGATGTCGGCGAGGAAGTTAAGGCAGAAGTGGAACTTATAGGACTTCAGCAGCGCGACGTGCTTGTGCTTGTACTCGATGAAGACGACGATAACTGCGCCGAGAATCTTGCAGAGTCGCCGCACAGCGTCACCACGTGCAAGCCACCTTATAGCGTAGAGCCCCTGATGTTCGAGGTTCGTGTCATGGATGACAAGTTGCAGAGCCTTGAACCTCTCGTACCACGGAGTCGAGCGACCGACGATTTCTCCGAAAGCTCGGATGATCACGTCGACGATGAACAGGTCGGGGAAGGAGTTGGAGGCGTCTTTGACCGCCAGCGCTTCTCTGCGATGGCACCAAGGCACAAGTGAGGTTAGAAACATGCATGGATAATCATAGAGACATGGACAGGAGGGTACTGCAATGGCAGTCTTACCGATGTGCGATGCAATGGCAAGCGACAAGGTGCGGGATACGTAGTCGGAGACGAGCGACGAGCCCGTTCTTCTCGCCGGTCATCACCGACGCCCCATCGGTGCTAATACCGGCGATCTTTTGAAGCTCAATGCCACTCCCCTCCAGGTGACCCAGCAGGACAGATTGGAGCGACGCGGCATCACACTTGTCGATGGTGAGCAAGCTCAAGAACTCAGTGACGACGCGCCGCTTCTTTAAGAAGGTGCCGAAAACGATGAGATGCTTTCCGCGGGTGCGGTCGGTACTCTCGTCGCAGCTGATGTCGATGAACGGGGGGGAGTGGATGTGCTCCATCTGCTGTGCCTTCAAGAAAGCCACCATGGCTTTCACCATCTCCTTGAACCCATACCTGCGACAAACACCATACAATAAGACAACAGATTAGATATCACTCCCGTATTCAATAGATTATACAAATATGAAGACAGCGCGCTTACTTCGTGATGTACGCGCCGTAAGTCTGCTTGGGTATGTCCTTCACCCCCTCCTGCGACAGGTGACCGATTAGACGTGTGAACATTGAAATCGGGGCATCTTCCTTACAGATGAATAGCATGGAGCGTAAAAGTCTGATGACGCGGGCGACGTCGGGGTCGTTCTTGGCGAAGTTGTCCATGCGCTTCTGGTTCTCGATTTCCTTGTCAAGGTGAGCTTGCTTCTGCACGCAGGCCTCATGCTTGGTGCTCTCCTCGTGCCACCGCATGCTGCCAATCTGTAAGTCCCTGCCGCCAGGCCCATCGCGACCGTAGCGGGCTGTCGGCTTGCCATGCTGCATGCACACGCTGCAACATAAACAGGGTGAGCCATCGTCAGTTTTATCCAAGACGAGCCAAGGAAACCTTCCTTGCCAATCTGAGGTATATTTCTTTTGAGCAGCAAGATAAGCTTTAGCCTTCATCTCGGCCGACGTTGGTGCGAGGGGTCGCTCTGCTTCAACGGCGGGGGCAGGGGTTGTTGGCGGCGTTATCTTGGAAGGAGGCGCGAAGGGGAGATATCTCTGCTGGTACCGCCGTCTCTTCTTAGCCGACGATGTTGATGCAGATGCCGGCGGCGAGAGCACGGGATCCGGAGGTGGAGGATCTGCCGGCTTGTCAACCGACAGATTCGCCTCCTCCATTTCACGCTCCCATTCGTCGCTGCTTAGACTCGGGAGCGGCAGAGGCTCTACTGGGGGGGTGGTAATTCGACGCTTCGGGAGCGGAGGAGGGTCTACTGGGGAGGCGTTCGTGCGACGCAAAAAGTCTAACCCGCTGAGTGGGGTCGAGCTACGTGGGGGTGGGGTGTCATCCTCATCCTCCCCGCCATCGTCGGCATCGCCCAGGCCAGCCATAGCTGGCGAGGCAGGACGACGAGAGGATTTGAGGCTGGCGGAATAGATCACGTTCGACGAGATGTGAGAGAGGGTTGCTAAACTGGTACACTAGCGGCTACTGCCGATGTAATACAGGGGGAGAAGAACAGGGTGAAGAAGACGAGGCTTTTCTCGCCTGTTCTTGGTGCCCGTGGCGCCATCGACATGAAGGTTGGGTGCCTTTTTGAGCCATCGTGAACGTTCGAGAAGGGCATATGCCCGCGCGTGTGGGAAAAGATTCCCGCTGTGTTGCATGCCTGTCGATGTGCGTGGCTGCAAAAAATGACAAAGGGGCCAATCAGAGGCACATACACGTACGCGAGTACAAGTGTGGCAGGAGTCGACGTGGTAAACTCGGGTGTGGCGCCGAAACCTGCGTAAAAAATACACAAGTGTCCAATAGGAGAGAAGGGTATCTGCCAGCAAGGGTGGGTCTGGCAACATATGACGTGGGCCAGCTCGGCGGTCTGCGTGAACAAGGCGAGGATATGGGGGCATGTATGTGGACAGGGGGGTACAGGAAAATACGGGGGTATCCTCCTTACAGTAAACCCCTCAGGGTGGTACAAAAGAAAACCCTGGCTCATCAGAGAAAACATATAATCTAAAATTTTTACCCAGAGGCATAAGGGTGGTAGACAAAATCAACTCTGAAAATCAGAGAATCAGAGTAATTTACTCGTGAAAAATAGGGACTGCTCAGTCGCCTATAACTTCTACATACCTAGCTAATATGTATAAGTTGACAATATGACCCTCCCTGGGTCGTGTATTTGGATTTTGCTGGCACAATGCTACCGCAGCTGGCCAAGAATGGTCCAAAATTCGCTGCCAGAAATTGCGCAGGCAGAAATTTTCTCGCAAGCGCACTATGACGTAATGATTGTGGCCAAACAGCAACATTCCTGTTGGCCCACAACTCGATATGGACGTGACGTGAGGCAGTAGTAGGACACTACATGCATTTTTTCGTTAACTTAAGAGAGTTCGTTTATAAGAATTATAAGACCCCTTATTCCTTCCGTTTATAAGACAAACCTCCAAATTCTTAGGGGGTATTGGACAAGACCCTTCTATCCGGGCGAATACGGTACCTGGTAGTCTTCCTAGCTCTAACACCCTGCATCCCCCAGTTTGCCTCACAGCACTTTCTTCATCCTCCTCCTCTTGGAGTGCTTGCCCGCAGCACCACGCGCTCCTTCCCCACTCACTGCACTTGCACTGGCGGCACCAGCAGCACCTTGCGTGGTGGTGAGGGCAGCAGAGGCCTGGCTGGTGACGGCCCAGGATGCGTCTGCCACCGGCATCACCTGCTTCCGTTTCTTCCTCTTGCCACTCGCCCTCGCAGCCCCTGTGCTCAAATCCGTCTCGCCCACCTTGTCAGCAGCGCCCAGTGACATGTCAGCATCCGCACCAGCAGCTTCAGCCACATCCCCCTGGTTGCACTCACCCCCCTTCTCACCCTCCTTCTCACCCCCCTTCTCACCCTCCTTCTCACCCCCCTTCTCACCCTCCTTCTCACCCTCCTTCTCACCCTCCTCCTCACCCTCCTCTTCACCCCCCTTCTCACCCTCCTGCTCACCCCCCTTCTCAACCCCCTTCTCCCCCCCCTTCTCACCCTCCTTCTCACCCTCCTTCTCACCCTCATTCTCACCCCCCTTCTCACCCTCATTCTCACCCCCCTTCTCACCCTCCTTCTCAACCCTCTTCTCACCCTCCTTCTGACCCTCCTCCTCACCCTCCTCTTCACCCCCCTTCTCACCCTCCTGCTCACCCCCCTTCTCAACCCCCTTCTCCCCCCCCTTCTCACCCTCCTTCTCACCCTCCTCCTCACCCTCCTTCTCACCCTCCTTCTCACCCTCCTTCTCACCCTCCTTCTCACCCTCCTCCTCCTCCTCGCCCTTGTGGGCCTCCGTCGCCTCCTCTGCCCGCTCAGCCTCTTCTTCCTCCTCACCCACTGCTGCACCCCCCCCATGCCCTCCCTCCTTCCCCTCTCCCTTCTCCTCTTCCTCCTCTTCCTCCTCCTCCTCGTCCACTTCACCCTCCTCTACTCCTTCGTCGTTGCCTACCTCCTCTTCCCCATCCCCCACCACTACCGTTTCTTGTGCCTCTACCTCCTCCTCCGCTTCCCCCTCTACATCCTCCTCCACTTCCCCCTCTACCTCCTCCTCCGCTCCCCCCTCTGCCTCCTCCTCCGCTTCCCCCTCTGCCTCCTCCTCCGCTTCCCCCTCTACCTCCTCCTCCGCCTCCTCCTCCGCATCATCGCGCATTGCACTCTCACCGCTCCCTGCCGGCTCAGCCGTGGGGGGAGCCACGGGAGAAGTCGCAGCAGTCGCAGCATCCACGGCGGGTGATGCATTCGCGAAGGTAGCTGCGACGATGCCGACGAGCGCGGCCATATTGGAGGGAGCCGACGCAGCCGTCGCAGCCGTCGCGTCGGCGGGCGAGTGGGCGTCCATGGCGCGCGCGACGGCTTCGAGATGCGCGGGGTCGGCGGAGGAGAACGCGGCGAGGTCCGCCAGCACCCCGCCCATGGCGGACGCGGGGATTTCCGCGCCGTCTGGTGGGGAACGGAAAGCGCGGAGAACGGCGAGGGCGAGGGGGGGAGGGAGGGGGGGAAGAGGAGGGGAGGGGGAGTGGGGGGGGAGGGAGGGTGTGGGGGGGGGAGGGAACGGGGGAGGATGATAACGGAGGTACGGGGAAGGGGAAAAGGGGGAAGGCGAAACGGCGGAATGGGGGGTGGGGGGGATGAGGAGGGGGGTAGGAAACAGGCGGGAGGAGGGGAGTGGCGAAAAACCTAGGGCGCTTGAAATGAAGCGAAGGGACCTAAACCCGAAACCCGAACCCCGAAACCCTGACGGGAGAGGCACTCCGAACGGCCAGACTAGATCCGCGAAGGAAGCGCGACGGCAAAGAGGCACTGCGCAGAACAAGCGCAAGGCCGAAACCATTGACGCTGCGTTCAGACAAGACGCAGCCTGGGCTCCCACCAGCAAGCCGCAAGCACCCGCGAGGCTTCTCTCCCCCACCACAAGGCTTCTCTCTCTACCCTTCACCCACCAGCGGCGGCGCGGCACAGCGCGCCCATCTGCGCGAGCGCCATCTGCGCGGTCGTCAGCACGCCCGCCATCCGCATCATCAGCTCGGTTTCTGACACCCCGCCGCCCCGCGCCTCGCCGTGCACAGGCGGGCCGCCGCTGGGTCTCGCCTCCATCACTCCCGCGATCTGCCCGCGGCCAGGCGCCAGACGCGGCGAGGAAAGGAGCAGAGCGAGCAGAGAGGGCCGTTCAGGGTGCGCAGCAGCACATCGCCAGGGAGAAAGGGGGAGAACGGGAGGGAGGTGCGGGAAGCACGGAGTGGGCACCGTGCAGCCGAAACTTGCGGCGACGTGGAGAAGTGCATTACCAAGGCAGGCAAATCAAATTAGAGAATGCTCGGCAGGCAATCAAATTAGAGAAACATACTCCTATCAACTCGTTAAGGGGGTGTCCGAAGTGGCGTGTTGGTTTCGGGATGTCGCGGAACCGACAGTTTTTGGCTATCCAACCGTTCCGAAATCCGCAGACACCGTACTGTACCTTCCTGTGACCCCCGTGAACATCACGATCTGTTTTACTTCGAACACCCCTAAGCCTAGGTTAAGGATGCACGAGACGAGGGGTCAAGGAGAGGAGATAGCGCTCTTCGAAGAAAATCAATAATGATTCAATACGGTCGACCCTTTTTGCGCGCGATGTATGGCATGCCCCAGTTACCCAAAACGGTCGACCCCCCAAACTGTACCTGTTTTCGTGTTGGGCTCAGATGCCACTACGTTTCTTTGGGGCAACTGGTTTGGGCAGCATATGTAGGGTCCAATAAGGAGTAATACGACAAAGAAAGACGGCACATTAAATCTAGTGGTCAAAATAATGAAAGCGGGTCCAACTTGAAAGGGCCTAGAAGTTCGTTGTAGCGACTAAGGGACAAACTGGTTGGGGCAGAGGGGTTCACTGTCGAGACATGCGAGCAGGGGAAACAGCACTAGCATGAGCAGTTACTTGATTGGTTGGCGGGAAACCCCATTTCGTTTGGTTGGCGGAAAACTAAAGTCGCAAATAGCGCGCGACCAGTTGCACAGTCCCCACTGCCCACAAGTTGAACCAAGTGGGCCCAACTTGAATTTCAAGTTGGACCCGGCTTCACTCACTACTCCTGCTAAACCAAGACTGGGTGCCGATTGGTCGAAATTATTGTATACTTATGCTAGTGGCCGTACGATCTGTTACGATAACATTCGCGTCGCACGTGCAATTCGATTTCGTGGCCCAAGGCAAGCAAAAAGATCCGGGCTGCTGCCCGGCGCGAAGCAAAATATTCGCTCAAGGGTCGTTTCTAGTTGGGCCCAACTAGAAAGAGGGGACACTATTATAACCTTTCGCTTTAAGGGCTGCGGCATTTGAAAAAGGCACGTGCAATCATTTTAGGTACAACACCCGGATTTTGCCAAAATAGCGGGAAAATTTTTCGCTGAACTCGGATTCTGACGGGGAACTTTTCTAGAAACAGGGTTTAAACCCAGATTCTGACGAGTGAATTTTGGCAGA
This sequence comes from Closterium sp. NIES-67, assembly GCA_027943415.1. Lineage (NCBI taxonomy): Eukaryota > Viridiplantae > Streptophyta > Zygnematophyceae > Desmidiales > Closteriaceae > Closterium > Closterium sp. NIES-67. Next base: position 162,459 of record BQMB01000300.1, on the reverse strand, counting down.
ATTGGATGTGAAACCCGGATTAGACGGGTGAATTTTGACAAAATAGAGTGCTGAACGCGGATTTTGACGAGTAGCTTTGGCCAGATAACCGGATATGACGGGTGCCCCGAAAACCAAATGTAAGCCCCGACACTTGCGAGACTCAGATGACTCCAACACGTGCGTTCACGCGAGGTGCAGGGGACAGGGAAGCATAGGTAGATTTTTTTCGCGACCCATTAAATGCATGTTCGCGCAAGAATTGAATTGGGAACCGGCAAATGCTTTCACAGCGACCCAAAATTACATTTCCAATATTTGGCATATCAAAACGAAAGCGGGTACAAGTCGGGGGGGGTCGACCGTTTTGATAAATTCGTGGTTTTCGTCAAAGCGCGCGATCTCCTCGACAAAGGATGAAACTGGCTGAAGGATGGGTGTCGCATGAAACTGGTTTGCCCAAGACCCAAACTGAACAAACCCCCCAGATTCCAATTTGGCCACGAGATAGTGGCTTGGCAGCTCGCCGAGACTAGCTGACATGAGGGAAACGGCCTCATTTCGCGCCAAACAAAACAGACCTCCACAATGATGCCACAACGGAAACCACTTGATCTCACGAAACCACGCAAAGTCTCTGTAAGGTGGATTGATACCGTAATCCCCCCAATATAGGCGCATAGGGCTTATAAGAAATACCTGGCAAAAGTCGCATGCGCTTATAATCAAAGAAATTTTATATGCCCAAGGCTAAGGGATTTCATGGAAATGCCAGCAAATCCATCCTGCAATGGGATGAATTTTCCAGCCAATCAGAGCCAAGGCAGGGAGCGAACATTGCGCTTCTGGTTCGGGAGGGGCTAGGGGGGTCATGGCTTAAACTTCGATATGAAAAATCCATGTTTTCCCAATTGTTTTACAAAAATAAAATATGCCTATACGAGATACATTTTCAAAAATATGGGTGCGCTTATAATCAAATAACGGATATAGGCGCACTTGCACTCAAGGCCTTATATTGCAGGATTTTAACCCTGATTCAGGGTAAAATCAGGGCTTTTTTGGGGGGTGACCCTGATGAGGCAGGATTTTTTTAAGACACTGGCCTGATTTTTTTTTTTTTTTTTTTAGGAGTGAACTCTGATCGATCAGCGTTACTAGTGTAGTGAGCCCTGTTTGTCCAGATTCATATAATAGCAGATTCGCAGCCCCCACCCCTGTACCCATGATTTCCGTGGGTTTCCCCAACCGCCCCTTGTCAATCCCGCCGACTTGAATACGACCGTCCATTTTTGTTTCCGACGCGGTCGTATTTTCAGAGCCTAAACATAGTCTTGATCCCTCTGCGCCTACTGCCATTGAGAACTCTGATACCGCATAATAATAGGCATATATTACACAGCGTGCTTTCTGTATATAATCATGTTACTTAGCGTGGAAATTTCTAGGGACCCTGATGGATCAGGGGAAAAAAATTGGAGAGGCTTGAAAAATCAGGAGACCAAGGTAGGGGGACCCTGAGCAATTAGGGTGCCTCTAAACGAATCCGAGGCCCTGCTTGCACTCCAAAAGCCCAGTGGGCCAAATAAAGGGATGCGCCCATATCTGAGGGATTACGGTTTCTGTAAGGAAATATTATTTCCTTACCATGGGTTTTAGATAATAAGGCGTACACTGCTATAACGGGGTTGCCGCGCAGCTCTGCTACGAAATTCAAATCGCGGGACCCAAATGTGGCCTCCTGACGAACCGCGTGCATTTTGTCCGCCTTGCTGATTTATGCCTAGATTTTGGCGCTTCGTGCTAATTTACAAACCACACGTCGCAGGTCTGCCAAGTCACGATCGTGTGCTCTAGGCTAGCTATATCCATGCTCCCTGCTATTTTAATGTTTTCTCAATTCTATTGTTTCCTTGTTACTCAATCCTTTCTCACACGCTCTTTGCGCTTCTTTACACCAGGCCAGGCCCCCAAATTGCAGTATTTTTACGACGATTCAATATTTTTTCAGGTTTTTTTTTTCTTTTTTTTCTGTTTTTTAAATTTAATTTAATAATAACCTATGCTGATTGTTCAGCCTTTTTTTTTCATCCTTAGGCTGATTTTTCAGCAAAATCTTTTAGACCTAGGTTGATTTTTCAGCCTTTATTTACAAGTACAGACTAATGCATCAGCACCGTAGGGGGGTTGTACCTGTTAAAGAAACGAGGTAGCTAGGGAAGCCATGGGATGGAAGATAGTCCCCTCTACAGTAGGATTCATTAAGTAGCACAACTACCAAGCCTACAATTATATCTGTAAAATATATAATTTAATACATCCCCTAGGATTGGTAGTGGCAAGCCCATCCCACCCCCAGCACCCCCACATCCTTGCACCCCCATTCCCTGCAGCAGTAGTGGTGCCGACCAGCCGGTCGACCCCTCGGCAATCGAGGTGGCAACGTCGACGGCATGTCGTAGTGGCGGCGGCGGCGGCGGCACGGTGTGCAGCACCTGCGTACTTGCTAGATACCGCACCAGCACGTGCGGGTCTCATGCCCGATGTACTTGCTAACGCAAAACCCTCTTAACGGCCGATCAGTGCTGTGGTCGGTGTCTGCCTGTGGCCACAAAGCGAGCCAGGATGCTGTGAGGGTATGCGAGATTTGGACGAGTGCAAGTCTCAGTCTGCAGTAGCGAAGACCAGGTCGTCTACGTAGACAAGGATGTAGAACGGAGTCTGGCTAGCACTGTGAGAGTACGACCCCGTTACACTTCTTTCTCATTTCCATCTTTTTCCTCTACCTCATTCTTCTAATTATCCCAATTCCTTTGATCTTTATCTCATCCCATTTGGTTTCCTATTCCTCCTTTCTCATTTTCCTTTGGGTTATCCTATTGTTATAATTATATCACCGACCAGGCTTGGGATGTACTGGCGCGCTATATCTAGCGTAATCCGGAAGATGAAAGCGAGGAGTGCGCTTTTGCCTTCTTCTCTCCGGTGGAGATGCCGGGGGAGCCTACAAATCCCAAGGAGGTTTGGGAGGGCCCCAATGGGAAGGAGTGGAAGAAGGCCTCAGATAAAGAAATGGGGAGCATTATAGAGAACGACACGTTTGACTTGGTGAACCTATGGTGATTTCTTCCAAGTGGCTTTTCAAGTGCAAGATCGATGCCGACGGCAACATTGAGCGCTACAAGAGCAGAATTGTAGCCAAGGGGTACCAGCAGAATGAGAAGGACTACAATGAAGCATAAGCTCTTGTGGTGAAGGGTACAACCCTTCGAAATCTCTTCGCCGCGGCGGCCATCAAAGGATGGGTCGTGAAGCAAATGGATATAGTAACGGCCTTCCTCAATGGATTTTTCGAGGAAGAGACCTTCATAGAGCAGCCAGAGGGGTACAATGATGGGAGTGGCAGAGTGTGGAAGCTGAAGAAAGCACTCTATGGCCTCAAGCAAGCCCCTAGGCAATAGTACATCAAGCTGCGGGAAGTCTTGGAAGCGATCGGCTTCACTCCCCCAACGGCCGACCAATCATTGTTCATGCTTGGCGACGGGAAGCAGAGGAGCTTTGTGAGAGTACGACCCCGTTACACTATTTTCCCCTTTCCATATTTCCTTTCTATTTCATTCCTCTTTTTATCCTCATTCATTTGGTCTTTATCTCATCTCATTTGGTTTCCTATTCCTCATTTTCCATTATCCTTTGGTTTATCCTGTTATTATAATTATATCACCGACCAGGCTTGGGATGTACTGGCGCGCTATATCTAGCGTAATCCTGCCGTAATCCCTTAAAGCCAATAGCCTCGCGTGGCTATACGCATGGTGATTCTATTTCTAGAAGGGTCTATTCCCTTTGGATAGGATAAACCTGGTTACCTGATGTACTCTGGAAGTATAAAAGCACCTTGTATTGATTGATAGTGCAACATTGAGCAAACCTTTCCTCGGAACATTCGATCCTGTGACACTTGGTATCAGAGCCAAGGTTTCAGCTCAACGCTTAACCGCTGGGCCCCCAGGAGCACGCGGAGGATGGAGTCGAAACTTCAATTCCTGTAAGTACAATGGACTTTCATTTAAGTTTCGTCTCACCTCTCGCAGTTGCACCTGGGGTCCCCTTCGAAGGCGAGATGCCTCGCCAACCGTTCGATGGACTGCATCGACGGTGCCGATTTTTCGCGGGGGCAAACGGCCTCGACCTGGCGAGCGCGTCAGTTCCGGCGGAACACTCCCTGCGACATTCGGAGAAGTTCGCAGTTCGCGACAACACTTGGAGTTGCGCGGAACTCTGCGGAGGTTCGACCGACGACATCCGTCCGATGGGGATTCGACGCTTCAGATCAACCGAGGCGAAGACGAAATCCTGCTGAGAGAGTTCGAGTTTCAGCGCGACTGGGAACGGGACCTCGCAAGCCGTGAAGTTCTTCGGAGCGTCCGATCTTTCGACAGCCGACATCGACGACCGAGAATTGCTGCAGGAAACGAGTTAACCCGTGCACCGAAGGCTGCTGAACGCGACTCAGGAGTATCCTCAGATCGCTTGGATTTTGGACCGTCGGATCAACTTCTACTTCAACGGACGAGATGGAGTTCGACTTCTGCACAAAGGGAGAATGACGCGCAGAACCAGAAATAAGCCGCTTTCGACACCATTGTCGAAATCCTTCATTGGCGACGAATATGGCGCCCAGATGATCTACAGAGTCAGAAATCTGCCACAGAATTACCTACTTGGTAATAGCTGCAAGCAGAAAATTGACATGAGAACGTGGATCGTCGGATCAGTGCGGAATCAACGGCACGAATGCAGCGGAGACTACACTATGGGAAAACATCACGATGGAGACAATATTCGTGACCAGCGACTGCACAATCGACGAATCTTCTGACTGATGTCGACAACGATCGAGTTATTTTGACGAAGTCATCTTCGTTAAAAATGAATCGACATCAACACGACAGGATCTTCACCTAGGAAAAACAATGGAGCTGCGTGAAGACATGTTCTCCATCCACGAGACACTTTTTTATACAAATTGATCGACAAGTTATGGGATTGCAGAGAAGTAGCCGTTTTCTCTTGCAATGCTCCGAAGTTCAAGTTGCTGCGAAGGAGCAGATTTCGCACGCAACGCTGACGCAGTGAACCCGTCTCGTCAAGGCCAGCGAGACACTACTTCGTAACAGGAGCTGATTGATTCGTCTTCATCAAGAATCTCAGCCATCCGAGGTGATTGATTGGAGCAGTCTCAACATCGACCTCACGAGGCGACATACCAATCATGCGTCGCGATTCCAGGTGTTAATGACCTGCGTGGAAGAAAATTCCGTGCACGTCACGATGCTTGACAGATTGAGGAGTAATTAACCTCTAATCCGGCAAGTACTCGTTCACTAGCGACCCTACGGCACATGCATTGGAGGCGATTCTACTAGAAGCCGAAGCGTTACAAGCACCAGCGTAACTTCGACGATGCAGGAGAACGTCAAGCAACACGAGGTGTCAACAAATGAGGGAGATGCGGACTACTACAACACAATTACGCGCTCTACTGACCGTACATCGGAGGCACGGATGAGCATACCAGGAATTGCTACCCGTGGATACATTGAGGGGAGAAGCAAATATCTCTTCATACCCTCAAATGAAACCATCACCGGCAGCAATGGAGCAACACCTGTGTACCAATATGCACGTGTTCCTGGTAGTTACGCCTGTTACACCCATCAGGAACACTCTACTGGGAAGAGGGAGTTGATGGATTCTCCTTCAACTGGTACGAGTTGAGAGAATTCTCTGCAGCAGCTGCCGCTGTCGCCGTCGTCGCAACCGCCGCCGCCGCCGCAGCAGAAGACTCAACACAACAGTCATATCCAAACCCTGATGGATGATTCTTCGCTCAATGGAGATAATGCTGGATTATATTCCAGTGGATCGTAAAGTCCCGGCCAGGCACAGTACTATGATTTCCAGCTAGTGGGAAGGAGATACCACTATGCGAGGAAACAATATGGCAATGCCATATACCCTCAAGAGCAGCAGATATTTGCTCTTATGGGGATGGGAGGACCGCGGTACTCTACCGGTATACAAGTCCTCATGGCCTATGGCTTTCCTTAAAGTCATAAAACATGCGTCGCAACCAATCCATCACCAGCACCAACTCCACGGAAGCAGATAGGCATGGAATGGAGCGCCGACGCCACTCCGGATAGTGGACTCCGCGTATCTCCAACAACACCCCTGTTTGCCGAAATGGAGCAGACTTCAACACTGATGTTGAGTAGCTAAGACATCTTCGACTGCAACGCTACTTCAAGGACAGTGATAGAATGAGACAACACGTGATGGCACCAGAAGACCTATCCCAATATGTGCGCCCAGACACCGATGCCTACCGATGGCCTCCGTGCTAAACTGGACGTGCATAAGGTCATACTGGATTGGCTGTCAGCAATGCTCATCTGAAAATGGGAGAGGATTATTTGGGAATACCCCTAATATTCCCAAGCATCCTAACCCATCAGCGTGAGATATCTACGCAGCAGAGATTCCTTGCTTGAGCAACCACCGAGGGAAACTACTTTGGCGCCGATTCTGGAAGTTACCAGCTCCGCGTTCGTGGTACCAACCTCTCGCATGGTTCTGAACACAAGGGATACGCTGAGCAGCACTTCGCATGCGCTGTTGTACTCCAGGCAATGTGAGTAGCAGACCGCGTGGTGGACAGGGTTACTACTAGTGATTCTGCTCTCCATTCCGCAGCACTACGATGCTGAGTGGGTACGACTCGCGACAACAATACGGCATGGACCAGCATTCGACAGAAGCTGCATGCAACGGATACAACACTGCTAACGAATCAGTACTATGGCACGACTGCCATACCACGAACACTTCGTGATCTTCACACGTGGACGGGATGCGAGTAACATCAGGATGTGCTACCCGAGACTCAACGCATGCTACAGTGTGCCAGCTAGAGCACCCACCGAAAGGACAGTACATCTACTCTTCCGCTACAGCATCTCGATCACGATCAACGCCATCCGCGTACCACCTACAGACGCAACCCGCTCACACCACAACAACCGACAAATCCATTTCATCACCGTTGTCCATCAGCTCTAACACCGGACACGCTACTTGAACATCCAACAGCAGCACAAGCACCTGGCTACTCATCACTAGAGTTATCCACACCATAATCTCGACATCAGCCAACTTCCATCCAAGCTTCAACCTTGCTTCTGCGGGTCTATCATCGTTGAAGCAAGGGCCACTTCAGTCAACTTCCGCTTCCGCCTACCAGCCACTTAGAAGATCCATACCGCCTTCCATACCAGCTTCTTAAACCCTATCAAGACCAAACACGCTCTACACCAAATGCCAACCACCGTCGCCGCCGGTGTTCATCCACGCCATGTGACAACTACGTGCTCGGACACCGTCATCGACAGACTGGCACTCTGGAGCTTCTTCTTTGCTGGAAGGGTTATGATACTTCTGAGGCTTCGTCTGTGAACTCGACATGGGTAACGCCCGTCGTCCTCTTCGCGACTACCTTGTCAAGCAGGGTGTTATGTCTACCACCCAGCTTTGAGGGGGGGAAGTGTGAGAGTACGACCCCGTTACACTATTTTCCCCTTTCCATATTTCCTTTCTATTTCATTCCTCTTTTTATCCTCATTCATTTGGTCTTTATCTCATCTCATTTGGTTTCCTATTCCTCATTTTCCATTATCCTTTGGTTTATCCTGTTATTATAATTATATCACCGACCAGGCTTGGGATGTACTGGCGCGCTATATCTAGCGTAATCCTGCTGTAATCCCTTAAAGCCAATAGCCTCGCGTGGCTATACGCATGGTGATTCTATTTCTAGAAGGGTCTATTCCCTTTGGATAGGATAAACCTGGTTACCTGATGTACTCTGGAAGTATAAAAGCACCTTGTATTGATTGATAGTGCAACATTGAGCAAACCTTTCCTCGGAACATTCGATCCTGTGACAAGCTTCATGGTGGTTTATGTGGATGACATCCTCATATTCTCACCCTCCTCTGACCTTGTGAAGGAGATGATGCTGAAGCTTTAAGACAAGTTTAAGTGCAAGACCCTTGGTGACGTCAACTACTACCTTGGGCTTCACATTGGGCGAGATGTGGAGAAGCGGTGGATGCGAGTGCATCAAAAGAAGTACTTGGAGGCATTGGCTGCAAACTTTGGGAAGAATGAAGGTCATGTGGCTACTCCTCTACCCTCCGGGTTCAAGTGTGTAAAAGGACCAGCGAAGGAAAGTGTTGGTGAAGAGGAGAGGCGCCGTTTTCACTCCTTGGTGGGCAGCCTCATGCATGCGGCTGTTCACTCAAGGCCGGATGCAGCCTTTTCTACCGGGCAGCTGGCTAGGGTTGTCCAATGCCCTAATGAAGAGCAGGTAGCAGCTGGAGAGAGAGTGGCCAAGTACCTTGGCCAAACAGCAACTGTTGGACTGCAATACTCCGCGGTGGCACAAAGGCGTCAAAATGGTGCGGATGGAGTCGAACCCGGGAGGCTCTTTCTCACCGCTTTCTCTGATGCATCTTGGGCATCAGAACCTGATGATATGACAAGTGTGGGAGGATTCATCTGCTGTGTTGGTGGAGGCCCAACAGCTTGGGAGAGCAAGAAACAAGTGGACCAAGCATTGAGCTCTGTGGAGTCCGAGTACATGGCACTCTTCCGTGCCATAAGAGAGGTTGTGTGGCAGCGGCGTTTGCTAGCTGAATTGGGGGGAGGAGCAGCAAGGACCTACCCCACTCTTTTGTGATAGCCAGGGTGCTATTGCATTGGCTAAAAACCCTGTACTTCATGGCCTTACCAAGCACATGAAGGTGAAGTGGCATTGGGTGAGGAGCATGGTAACTTCGGGTGAAGTGGAGTTGCACTACGTGAAGATGACGGCACAGCCAGCTGACATGATGACCAAGAGGCTGGTTGAGCAGCAACATTGGAAGTGTTGCAAGCTTGCTGGGATGGCTCTGAACTAAGGGGAGCAGATTCTAAGGCCAACAATCCGAGAGGGAGTTTGTTGGTGCAACCCTATGGCTTGCACTCGGCTTGTCGTCCTTGTTTGTGTGTGTGCATGCATGGCATGGAATGATTTGTGAGTCTGTGTCATTGCTATCTAGTGCTCGTGTGTGTGCTTGAATGGTGTATCAGAATGTGGTTTGTGTCGGTCAAGACATTAGAGAGTTTTCACAACTCGCATGTCGAGTCGTCGTTTGCGCGTCGCATGTGTTTTTCTATTTTTGTCGAGTGTGAAGTGTCCATCGCGTCGCAGGTGTGTGCAGCAAGCCCTCATCAACTCGAGAAGAATTTATCGTGCAGAACCAAGACCAAGAGCTCAAGATTTCAAGCCCAAGGGACGCGGATAAATATTAAAATAGTGAGAACAGTAATGCTACTTCGTGTAGTGTTACATTTCACTTGGTGTAGCCCCTTGTTGGCTTTGTTTCGAGTCCCTTCGTGGTTGGGGACTCCATGGTGGTGTACCACCAATGTGGACCTCGGTTCTTGGGGTATGTAGAGGCTGGGAACCATCTCAATCTCAATTCTTCTTGCTAAGCTAGTACTTCTAAGACCATAGTGACTGCTATACCTCCTGCCAGTCAAACCGCCATAGCGTCGTCAAATCGTCATGGAATTTCATGATTCACTTCGCTGCTGATAGGAGACAGCAACGCACGCAAGATCCAAGTTATAGATTACCGTTTAGATCACAGATGAGATCGGCATCAATATTTGAAGCTGAAGAGTAGTCATCTTCGGGGTCGGGGCGAAGGTCTGAAAGATCCACACCCTCGCACTTACTTAAGCCTCTAGCCACTTAGAGCGCCTTGAACACAGGCGGCTCTCCAGGAGTGCGCTTCACCCTGAAGAACCACCGGCCATCAACTACGTTCACCCCAGGTGGGGGAACTGCGTCGACATAGGTGCCGGTGGATCTCCAAGATGCCCTCTCCCGCTCCATGGCAGCTATCCACTGAGAAGGGTCGGGATGTCAAAGGCGTCTGGGTCACCCTCAGGGACTAGCAGCATGGAAGAGAGATGGGGAGCAGCCTCAGAAGGGAAAGCAAGCTCGTATTGCCTGTCCTCTAGGACGTCATTGCCAAGGGCAGAAGCACCCCCGACGGATGGAGGACAGACAGGGCCATAGACCAGAGCGGTGGCGTAGTCAAGGCGGTGGGTAGAGGCGAAGTCAGCAACAGCAGCGACAAGAGCGTCAAGACTGGAGACAGGAACAGACGGATCGGTAAGGACAGATGCAAGGACCCGAGGAACTAGAGGACGAGCGGCACGAAGGTAGTCAGACAGAGGGGGAGGCGCAACAGCGAGCGATGACGGAGGAGGCGAGGGGAAGAGGGGAGGACAAGACGCATGGGAACGAAGCAACATAGGGTGAGAATGCTGAACAGGAGAGACAGGACCAGCACAAGAGGGACGACGAGACCAGACGTGAGACGGAGGCGACTGGTTAGGGACAGAGGAGGAGACACGAGAGGGGAACGAGGGGGAAGACGAGCCGGAGACGAGTCCGACGGAGGGTTCAGGGCCCTAGACAGGAAAAGGAGGAGGCAGCAAGGAAGGCGAAGGCGAGCAGTCAGGGGAGGGAAGGCCAAGCAGGCGAAAGTCAGACACCGGCAGCGATTGCTGCTGCTGCTGCTCGACGCCGACACCTGGACCGCCAGCTGCACCATGGCTACCTCCAGAACACTCCACTCCAGCACCCCCAGAACGAGCACCCCCAGAGTGAGAACCCTCTCCAGCACCAGTGCCACCTCCGATAGGAGCCCCAGGACTGGCACCCTCCTCAACTCCAGCACCCCCAAAGTCCCCGAACGGCTGCTGCTGCTGCGGCGGCGGCAGCGGCGGCTGCTGTTGCGGCTGCGACGATGGCTGCGGCGGCGACTGTGACGACAGAGGAGGGGACACCGAGGAAGAGGCAGGCGGCAAGAACTGCACCGCGGGGCCACCAGAGTCAGCCGACTCCTCGACCGGGACAACCGACAGGAGGAGAGTGACGTGAGACACACCAGGCGGGGCAAGACGGGGAGGGAGGGGAGCAGGGGCTACCGGGGGAGTGGAAACCAGAAATTAGGGTGGGGCGACTGGGAGACGTCGGTGGGGAAAGCGACAGTAAAATGAGACAGACTCGTCGAAAGTGACGTCACGCGAGTGAAGGAAGTGGTGAGACGGCTGGTGGAAAAAGTGCCTGACAGACGAGTCAAAGGGGAAACCAAGGAAGATACAGGGGACACTACGGGCAGTGAGCTTGTGCGTGCAAGAGGCAAAAACTTGAGCGAGGCATCCCCAGACTTAAAATGCAGACGCGTTACCTGCGGAAGAGGGTCGGTGATGCCGAGGTCCTGAAGACAGCCGACACCAACTAGGTTCCTAGAGAACGAAGGGATGTGCAGGCCTCTAAGAGTGCCCGAGGGGGCCGCCGGACAGAGAAGGGTGGTGGAGCAACGTGCAACTACCGGATCGGAGGAGGGGTCTGCAAGTGAGCCGGTGGCAGGGATGACAAGCGGCGTAAGAGAAGTGTGGTCGTGGAAAAAGCAGGTAGACACACCGGAGTCAAGCATGAAGGAGATCGAAGCGCTAGCGGGTGCTGGTGGAGGGGCTATTGTGGAGCCTAGGCTAAACAAGGCTGATGGTCCTATGCCTGACGCAGCAAGGGAGCCTAGACTACACACAGTGGACACACCTACACTAGGCAACACCAGGTAATAGGGTCCAATCCCACTAGAGTGATCAAGAAACATAACAGACATAGGATTCCTAATCCATGTAAAGCTCAAAGACCGGCACACGGCGGCGAGCCAGGGCGTACCAGTCCGGAGGGTCTGACGCAGGACCGAAGTGGTGGCGGAACAGGTCGTCCAGGCGGCGGTAGCAGCGGTTGACGCTGTGGCTGGGCCGGAGGCAGATAGTGTCACGGCGAGGGCCGGTCTGAAGCAGGTATTGGAAAGTGACCGCGCTGGAGCTGCCACTCGACACCGAGCTGCGGCCGCCCCCCCCACGACCACCGCCGCGAGTGCCGCCAGTCCACCATGGCGGCGGTGGTCTCCACGGCAACTGCTGCTGCTGCGACGACTGCGTCTGCTGCTGCGGCTGCTGCTGCTGCTGCTGCTGAGGCTGCTTCTGCTGCTGCGGCTGCTCAGGGGCACCAGCCTCGGTCCCCTCGTCTGAACCACCGTCCCCGCCCTCACTGCCGCCACCCTCCCCTCCGCCACCCCCCTTCCCCCCACCACGCCCCCCTTTGGCGTGGCGACCCTTACCCGGCCGCTTCTGCGCTGAGGCCACCACAATGGTCTCAGCACTTGCAGCAGAGATGTCAGAGTAAGTGCACTGGGAGGGAGCACAACCCTGAAAGATAGGTACTGCCGCAGTACCGCTAGACTGAGCGATACTGCGCTGGGGGGTCTCGAACTCAGACAGGGCAACGACAAAGGCAGTAAGAGTGAGGTCACCCGGGTGCTGACTAAGGAGGTGGTCGCGGGCTGTGGCTAGGTGGTCAGGGAGGTGCGTGGCGATGAGATAAAGGGTAGCGCAGAACGGCGGCGGGAAGGCAGTGAGCTGTGCCTTAGTGCTAGCAGCGCAATAGCTTGTCTCAAGCGCGCGGAGGTGCGTGGCAAAGTCAGCGATAGTAGTAAAGGACGCAAGATCAGGGAACAAGATGGGAAGGACCAGGTGACCAGCATAGGTAGTGGCGGGAGTGGAATAGCACACAATAATAGCATATAGAAAGGCCTGGTCGTTCGCTACAGTGGTAAAGCGAGGACGCTCAGACAGCGGGAGCGCACGGCTAATAGCAAGCTGGGCGACAGCGTCGCGCGAGTCCTAGACGGCACGATCAAGCGCAGCAGTGGAAAAGGCCTCATGCTCAGCAGAGGTGGGGGCAGCAAGGGCAAGGGGGCGGGGAAGCAGGCCATCGACATGAACAGCTAGGGAGTGACTGTCCTAGCGCTGACCTGTAAGGTGACGCCGAAGGTTGACGAGCCATGCCTCAAAGTCGAGTGCCCGACCCTCTGCGTCCAGACGGAGCTGTGACTCCACCATCGCCACTGCTGCAGCTGCTGACAGCCGCTGACTGAGTGAGGAGGACAGGTGGAGGAAGCGGCGAAGAGCGGTGGAGTGTGGTGAAGTGCGGTGGAGTGCGGTGGAGAGCGGTGGAGTCCGGTGAAGTGCAGTGGAGTGCGGTGGAGTGCAGTGTAGTGCGGTGGAGTGCAGTGGAGGGCAGTGTAGTGCGGTGGAGAGCGGTGGAGAGCGGGGGAGACAGCCGGTAGGGAAGCCAACGCTGAGGGGAGCTAGAGCCGGTGGGTCGGCGCTGGAGCCGGCTGGCTGGCAAGGGCCGACGGGGCGCGGGCGGGGCCGGTAGGGCGCTAACGGGGCCGGTGGGGCGCTAACCGGCCGGCGGGGCGAGCAGGGCCAGAGGGGCCCATAGGACCGACGGGGCGCTTACGGGGCCGGTAGGGCGCGAGCGGGCCGGCGGGGCGCTAACGGGCCGGTGGGGCGAGCGGGGCCAAAGGGGCGCACGGGGCCGACTGGGCGAGAATGGGGCTGGCAAGGCGCTAACGGGCCAGCGGGGCGCTAATGGGCCAGCGGGGCGCTAACGGGCCAGCGGGGCGCTAACGGGCCGGTGGGGCGAGCGGGGCCAGAGAGGCGCACGGGGCCGACGGGGCGCGAACGGGGCCGTAAAGGGGCTAATGGGCCGGCGGGGTGCGAATGGGCCGGCGAGGCGAGCAGGGCCAGAGGGGCGCACGGGGCCTACGGGGTGCTAGCGGGCTGGCGGGGCACTAATAGGGCCAACGGGGATTTAACGGGCCGGCGGGGTGCGAACGGGGCCGACGGGCGCTAACGGGCCAGAGGGGGCCGACGGGGCATTAACGGGGCGCAAACGGGCCAAAGGGGGGAGGGGGGGCGCACGGGGTCGACGGGGCGCTAAGGGGCGGCTAGGAACGGGTGGCTAGGCCTAGGACGAGAGCGGAAGCGCGGGTGGGAGGGGAGGACCTAACCTAGCAGGTGATACCATCTCAGAGTAGAAAGTTGACTAGAATGAGGCATACGGGGTTGATTTTGTTCAAGTGGTTGTACCCTCTAAGAGAATGCATCTATCTAGCCTATTATAACATATACAAATATGTTTGACAGAAGGTCCAGCAGGTTGAACCTGCTCTGATACCATGTTAAAGTAACTAGGTAGCTAGGGAAGCCATGGAATGGCGTGAGGTTTAGAAAGGAGAAAATGTCGAGAGAAGAGAGATTGGACTGTAAGAGAAGGAGATACAAGAAGGGGGGTAGTCCCCTCTACAGAAGGATTCAATAAGTAGCACAACTACCAAGCCTACAATTATATATACATAATATATAATTTAACAGTTCCCTGCCTGCAAGAAAATCCAACGGCGAGAGAGGACAAATTTGCCCGCATCCCAGAAATTTCGGCGAAGTCCCCAAAACCGAGACATTCCTTCCCCCACCCGCACACCACACCGCAACCCAAATTTTTTGGCGAAGTCCCCTATACCTAGAGACATTCCTCCCCCCACACCTCACACCGCAACCCATAGATTTCGGCTACAGTAAGTCCCCTATAAGTAGAGACATTCCTGCCCCCACACCCCGCACCGCAACCCATAAATTTCAGCTAAGTCCCCTTTACCTAGGGACTTTCCTCCCACGCGCACCGCACAACAACCCACACACCTAGAGACGTTTTTTCAACACCCCCTGCAACCAGTAAATCCTCTGAATTTAGACTAGACATTCCTTCCACAACCTCCCCTGCTCAAAACTTTTGCGCAACCCTCCCACAAGTCAATCGAACCAATCATCGAACGATTGCACTTCGCAGCAACAGAAGTCCTAGGTACGTGTCGGATCGATATCTTTTCGAAGCAATCTAATGGCCCAGAGCGTGTTCCACAAACTTACCAGCAATCTCTGCCATGATTCGTGCGCTGATGTGACGCGAATTTCGACATAAAATGGTTTAGTGCAGTTTCGCATGGTGCGACGCGAGGTTGGGCATACCGAGATTCAGGGCGTGTTTGCAGGCAGACCTATTTTCATACGCGAGAATATGTGCTTTGTAACTCCGAATCGAGTAGAAATAACAGTTTTTTAAAATCAGCCTAGAAAATTAGCGTAACGCTAATTGATCAAGGTTTTTTTTTTTTTTTTTTTTTTTTTTTTAATTTATAAACCCGAGGCTGATTATTCAGCCTTTTTTCGGGGGGTGAGGCTGACAACCCTCCCGAGGGATGGCAGGGGAGGTTGATGGATCAGCCTCCCCAAAAACCAATTTGGGGCCCTGCACCTGGCCATTTGAGCCAACGATCCTCAGCCTTGCGCTCTAGTTCCGCTGCAATACCGACACTTACTACATATCCGCAGTCCTGGTAATATTAATAGACAATTACCTATAGCCACGATTGTATTCGCAATGCAGCGTGCCAAAACCCGCCCTAAACTTTCCGCGAAATGGTGGATCCGCCAGCGTCTACCGCCATGACTCCTAAAGAAAGGGCGGCTGCACTTGAAGAAGTCCGTCTTACTCACGAGTTGTACCATTAGGAGTTGGCGCGTCTGCGAGCTGAAATGGCCCATGCGGAATCTGAAATATCTGCACTTCGGAGCCGACTGCCTCAGACATGACACGACACGATCGCACCAACGACAAATCAAGGACAACAGGAGCAAGTAACCCAGCAGTAGTGTCGGTCGACCTCATGCAACTGATTCGTAGATTTCCGCAGACATTTATAGACGACCTGCCCGAGGGATTACCACCGAAATGGCCCTTCGACCATCGAATAGAATTAGAACCGGGGACACAGCCCACAATGCAACAGCAATTTTGATTAACACAACTGGAGTTAGAGGAATTACAGATGCAGTTAGATTATTTACTGGAGAAAAAAATCATCGGCCCGAGCTCCTCACCATTTGCCGCCCCCATACTATTCACCTCGAAGGAAGATGGTGGGTACCGAATGTGCATTGATTACATAGCACGGAACATGGTGACTATCAAGTTGCGTTACTCTATCCCGCGAGCCGACGAACTGATCGACCAACTTCGTAAAGCCCGCTTCTTTTCAAAAATAGATTTACGAAGGGTTACTATCAGTCTCACGTAGACGCAGCTGACTGTCACAAGACTGCGTTTCGTACTAGGTACGGGAGTTTCGAGTATGTAGTTATGCCCTTCGCTCTGACAAACGCCCCAGCAACTTTCTAAATGACCATGAACCAGATCTTCAGTTCGCTCGTAGATAAGTATGTTATAGTCTACTTAGACAACATGCTGATCTACAATGAGACCTCAAAGCAGTTTTCACGCCACTGTAGGAGCATCGGTTGCTCACGAATGGGACTAAGTGCGAGTTTTTAAAAGACCGCTCAGAATTTCTTTGACACGTTATTTCCACTAAGGGCGTCGAAGTGGACCCGCGCAAGATCGAGAAAGTGCAAGCCTGGCTACCACCTAAGAACCTGCAGGAGCTGCAAAGTGTTTTAGGGTTAGTCGATTATGTTCGGATATTTATCCCAAATATGGCAGGGGTAACTGCGCCGTTAATTGACCTGCTCCGGAAAGGGACTGAGTATCAGTGGGAGAAGAAAGATCAAGCTGCCTTCTATGCGCTCAAAACTTTTCAGTACTCAGCCCCTATCCTTCGCATCGCTGATCCTCACCTTCCATTCGAAGTTATCACAGACACCAGCGACATTGCCATCGAAACAGTACTAGTACAGGACTTTGGCGAAGGCCTACAGCCAATCGCGTACGAGTCACGAAAGCTGCACCCGCCCGAGTGAAATTATCCGATACACGACAAGGATATGCTCGCGATCGTGCACGCCTTCAAGGTGTGGCGGTGCTACCTGACAGGCACGGACGTGACAGTATTGATAGACTACCGAAGCCTACAGTACATCCGCGTGCAGCCACTGCTCAACCCACGACAGATCAGGTGGTTGGATTTCATGGAGTCCAACTTCCACTACACTGTCACCTTCAAAAAGGGAGCATCGAATATTGCAGACCCCCTTTCTCGCCCATCCGCCCATCTCAACTCCATCATCCTCGCCCAAACCTCCCCGCTATTAACAGGCCTATTTACCCACGGTACTAGACGGACAGGCTCTTTACGTCGGGTGCGTACGAACAGCTCGCAATAGCTAAGGGAGTCTATTACGTAAATACAGGGATCGACCACATCTGGGTACCAAAGTACAGTTTATTACGGGAGTTACTATTCTAGGAAGCCCATGATAGTACCGTTTTGAGGAACTTTGAGGTGGAGAAAACACAGCAGCACTTGGCCATATATTATTTCTGTCCTGACATACAAGGGGACGTGCAGCGGCATGTGGTTTCGCGCAGAACCAGCCAAACCATAAAGTCATCGAAGCAGAAGCCAACTGAACAATTGCAGCCGATTCCACTGCCAGAGCGTGCGTGGCAGTAGGTGACGATGGACTTCATCACGAGATTGCCTGCCAAGGACGGCTGTAATGACGCGATATTTGTCGTTATCGATAGGCTGACGAAGATGGCCCATTTTGCCGCCTGCAAGAAAAGCATCTCATATGAAGAATTAGCCTGCCTTTTCATCTCAACTGTGAGAGTACGACATCGTTACACCAATTTCCCCTTTCCATATTTCCTTTCTATTTCATTCCTCTTTTTATCATGATTCATTTGGTCTTTATCTCATCTCATTTGGTTTCCTATTCCTCATTTTCCATTATCCTTTGGTTTATCATGTTATTATAATTATATCACCGACCAGGCTCGGGAAGTACTGGCGCACTATATCTAGCGTAATCTAGCCGTAATCCCTTAAAGCCAATAGCCTCGCGTGGCTATACGCAGGGTGATTCTATTTCTAGAAGGGTCTATTCCCTTTGGATAGGATAAACATGGTTACCTGATGTACTCTGGAAGTATAAAAGCACCTTGTACTGATTGATAGTGCAACATTGAGCAAACCTCATTCGAACCTGTAACATCAACCGTCGTTCGCCTCCACGGAATTCCATCCGCCATCATTTCAGATCGTGACACATAGTTCACCAGTACCTTTTGACACAACCTCTGGGAACAGTTTGGCACGCACCTGCAATTATCCTCCACCTACCACCCTGAGAATGACGGACAGATCGAACGGGCCAATGAAACAATGGAGCAGCTGATTCTCGTCACCTGCGATGACGTGGCCGATTGGGAGCAGCAACTACCAATGATTGAGTTCACGTATAATAACGCCCCATCAGCCACTACATGACAGTCACCAGTCTACCTAAATTACGGACAGAACCCTACAGTACCGATCATGCCCAACATAAAGAATCCAGTACCTCGAGCCCAACAGTTCGTCGCAATATTACAGAATGCCGAGGAACGAGAAGCCGCAACCATTAAGAGCGCGAATGTTATTTCTAAGCGCAATGCCGATCTACATCGACGAGCAGTAACTTACCAGGCTGGAGACTTAGCATTGCTCAATACCCAGAACCTTCGACTGCCCATCATCCCAAAACTTCGCCCAACTCTTCAAACGTCTTGTCTTTGGTGCAGCGATATGACCAAAGAAATGTATGTCACACCCGCCGTCGACCAACTGGTTGCGGCTTCCCGTGACGTCGGCACCATCCCCTACACAACATTCTCGAGCTCTTGCACGCCATCGATAACCATCTCTGTCCATGTCTCAGGTCAACCCAATGGAATGAGAACGATGCCATTTGCACTACAAGGAGCAAGCTTTTTCAATATGTAAAATTTAAAGGGTTCACGCTTTCAAAATTGCGTATTGTGAATGTGAAGTTGCTTGTAACGCAATCTTCTGCATCATCGAAGCGCACTATTCACCCTTCTCCAACTATATAATGGGGTTGAAGGTCATTCTTCCTCCACCCACGTTTTTCATTTTTCACCGCTCTAGTTCAATTCCCACCCACCCAACCTGCTTCGCCTACTCTCCCACGACAACATGCACCGCTTCGGGGATCATCCTCGGCATAGATATTTCCTTCATAGTGTAGAAATTTTATGTTGATGTATGAATATATTGGGAAATCTTTGTACTTGATGCCAGTGGAATGAGAACGATGCCATTTGCACAGGCCCACAAATTGGTTTTGGGGGACGCTGATCCATTGGTGTCCCCTGCCATTCCTTGGGTTGGTCATCAGCGTGGCCCCCCGAAAAAGGGCTGAAAAACCAGGGTAAACTTAGAAAAAATCGCTGATCAATCAGCGTTGCACCTAAATTTTAGGCAAGTTTTGTAGTTTCCATTGAACATAGTAACGAGACATTTATTATGAACTTTCACACGAAAACGAAGGCCTTGTTCGAAGAATCAGATTGAAAACAGAACTGAGTGGCCCAACTAAAGAGTTCGGTGATACAAATGGATGTTAGCCATTAGATCATCGTCCTACTGATTTGACGGCCCCATAAAGTCGATCCGATGCATAGGCATCACAAAATCGATGGCCAAGAACTGTAAAATAGAAGTGATTGGAACGTGTGCCGTTCGATCGTCGTCAAAAGTCAATCTATGAACAACGCTACACAAATTGCAATCGTTTGATTGGTTGGTTGGATTGTGTCAGGTTATATATATTTGTGTAGGCTTGGTAGGTGTGCTACAATTACTGGATCCTACTGTAGAGGGTACAACACTTCTACGCCAGCTCTCTTTCCTCTCGTCACTTTTCTCCCTAGCTAAAACCTCTCGCCATTCCCATGACTCACTAGCTAGCTCCTAAACTACTTTCAATATGGTTTAAGAGCAGACCGATCCTGCTGAGCCTTGTCATCATGCTTCCGCAGCGTTTTCTCGCCCCTCCCGTCACTTACGCGCCGCCGTGGTGGCCACCTCTTGCTGCCACAGCGGACGTTATGCGCTGCCGTGGCAGCCCCGACGCGCTGCCGTGGCGTCGATGCCGCAAATGAGTCGGCTGAGAAATAGAGCTACCTGTCAAATATATTTGTATATATTATAATAGGCTAGATAGGTGCATGCTCTTAGAGGGTACAACCACTTGAACAAAATCAACTTGAATGTCTCATTCTAGTCAATTTTTCTACTCTGAGATGATATCATGCGCTAGGTTAGGTCCTCCCTGCCCACCCGCGCTTCCGCTCCCGTCCTATCCCTAGCCGCCCGTCCCTAGCCGTCCGTTCCTAGCTGCTCCTTAGCGCCCCGTCTTCCCCCGTGCACCCCACCGGCCCCCTAGCACCCTTCCGGCCGCGTTAGCGCCCCGTCGGCCCCGTGCGCCCCCTCTGGCCCGTTAGCACCCTGCCGGCCCCGTTAGCGCCCGCTGGCCCCTTAGCGCCCTGCCGGCCTGTTAGTGCCCTGCCGACCTGTTAGCGCCCTACCGACCCTGTTTGCGCCCTCTGGCCCCGTGCGCCCCGTTGGCCTCGTTAGTGCCCCGTCAGTCCTGTGCGCCCCTCTGGCCCTACTCACCCCGCCGGCCCATTATTGCCCCGCCGGCCCGTTAGCACCCTACCGGCCCCGTTAGCGCCCAGTCGGCCTCATGCGTCCCACAGGCCCTGCTCGCCTCGCCGGCCAGTTACCGTCCCGCCGGCCCGTTTGCGCCCTGACTGCCACGTTCGCGCCCCGTCGGCCCCATGCGCCCCTCTGGCCCTGCTCGCCCCACCAGCTCGTTAGCGCCTCGTAGGCTCGTTCGTGCCCCTTCGGCCCTGCTCGCCCCGCTGGCCTATTAGCGCCCCGCCGGCCCTGTTAGCGCCCTACTGGCCCCGTCAGCGCCCCGTCGGCTCCGTGCGCCCCGTCGGCCATCGCCAGCCGGCCGGCCAACCAGCCGGCTAGTCAGCCGGGTCCAGCCTAGCAAGCCACTTGTGCTCAGCCAGCCGACTCCGGCCTAGCCGGCCCCCGCTTCAGCGGCCAGTCGCCGGGCCCTCAAGTCACAGCGCCGACCCACCGGCTCTGGCTCCCTTCAGCGCCGGCTCCCCTGCTAGCTGTCTCCACTGCTCTCCACCGCTCTCCACGGCACTCCACCGCACAACACCGCACTCCACCGCTCTCCACCGAACTCCACCGCACTTGACCTCACTCCACTGCTCTTCACCGCACTCCCCAGCTCTCCACCACACTCCACCGCTCTCAACCGCTTCCTCCACCTCTCCTTCTCACTCTGTCAGCGGCCGTCAGCAGCTGCAGCAGTGGCGATGGCGGAGTCACAGCTCCGTCTGGACACAGAGGGTCGGGCGCTCGACTTTCGCCGTCACCTTACAGGTCAGCGCCAGGATGGTCACTGCTTGGCTGTTCATGTCGATAGCCTGCTTCCCCGCCCCCCTGCACCTGCTGCCCTCCCTGATGCCCCCACCACTGCTAAGCGTGAGGCCTTTTCCGCTGCTGCGCTTGCTCGTGTCGTTTGGGACTCGCACGACGCTGTCGCATAGCTTGCTATCAGCCATGCGCTCCTGCTGTCTGAGCGTCCTCAATTTACCACTGTCGCAAACGCCCAGGTCTTCTTAGATGCTGTCATTGCGCGCTACTCCACCCCCACGACTGCCTCTGCTGGTTGCCTGATCCTTCCCATGCTGTTCCCTGATTTTGCGTCCTTCCCCAAAGTCGCCGACTTTGCCACGCACCTCTGCACGCTTGAGACAAGCTATCGCGCTGCTAACACTGAAGCACAACTCACTGCATTCCCGCCGCCGTTCTGCGCTACCCTTTATCTCATCGCCACGCGCCTCCGTGACCGCCTAGCCACAGCCCGCGACCACTTCCTTAGTCAGCACCCGGGTGACCTCACTCTTACTGCCTTTTTCACTGCCCTGTCTGAGATAGAGACCCGCCAGGGCACTGTCGCTCAGTCTAGCGGTACTGAGGCAGTACCTATCTTTCAGGGCTGTGCTCCCTCCCACTGCACTTACTCAAACGTCCCTGCTGCTGTTGCTGAGACAGCTGTTGCAGCCTCAATGCAGAAGCGTCCGGGTAAGGGTCGCCGCCCCAAAGGGAAGCGTGGTAAGGGGAAGGGGGGTGACGGTGGGGAGGGTGGTGGCAGTGAGGGCGGGGACAGTGGTTTAGATGAGGGGACCAGGGCTAAGGCCCCGAAGCAGCCGCAGCAGCAGATGCAACTTAGCAGCAGCAGCAGCAGCAGACTCAGCAGCCGCAGCAGTCACCGTAGGGACCCCCGCCGCCATGGTGGACTGGCGGTGCTAGCAGCGGTGGTCGTGGGGGGGGGGGGCATAGCTCGGTGTCAGGTTGCAGCTCCTACGAGGTCACCTACCAGTACCAGCTTCAGGCCGGCCCTTCTTGCGGCATTGTCTGCCGCCCACCGCTACTACCGCCGCCAAAACGACATGTTCCGCCACCGCTTCGGTCCTGCGTCAGACCCTTCGGACTGGTACGCCCTGGCTCGCCGTCGTGTGCCGGTCTTTGAGCTTGACATGGATCAGATTAGGAATGCTATATCTGTCATGTGTGCTGATGACTCTAGTGTGATTGGACCCTATTACCTAGTGTTGCCTAGCGTAGGTGTGTCCACTGTGTGTAGTCTAGGCTCCCCTGTTGCGTCAGGTGTCTGCCTTGTTTAGCCTAGGCTCCACACTCGCCCTTCCGCCGGCTGCTGCTAGCACTTCGCTCTCCTTCACGCTTGACTCTGGTGCGTCTACCTACTTCTTCCGTGACAACACTTCCCTTACGCCTTTTTCCGCCCCTGCTGCTATCGCACTTGCAGCCCCCTCCTCCGGTCCGGTAGTTGCACGTAGCTCCACCACCCTTCCCTGTCCGACGGTCCCCTCTGGCATATTTATAGGCCTGCACATCCCCTGGTTCTGTAGGAACCTGGTTGGTGTCGGCTGTCTTCAGGACCTCGGCGTCACCACTACGTTCCCCGGACACGAGCGTTACGCGGTCTGCACCGAGACCGCCATGGTACCCCTGTGACCACGTTCCCTCGGGACCCTGTGTCAGGCCTGTTTATGCTTGACACTGCTTCCCCCCCGGTAAGGACGTCCCCCAAGATAGTCGCGGCTTGCTCGTGTCGATCGCTCACTCACCCGTTACTGCTGTGGCACCACCGCCTAGGTCACCCTGCACTCCCGCGTCTACGTCACATGTCCGAGCACGGTCTTGTCCTAGGTCTCCCTGCATCACTCCCTTCCCTCACTCCTTCCCCTGCGCCGCCGTGCACGCCCTGCGTCAAGGGCTGGCAGCGCCGTGCACCTCACTCCTCCTCGCTTTGCCCTGCCACCTCGCCACTCCAGACCCTGCACCTACACGTCTGGGGTCCAGCCCCCGTACCAGGGCCATGTCGAGAGCGCTACTTCCTGGTGCTTGTCGACGACTACACGCGCTACACCACGGTGTTTCCCTTGGAGCGGAAGGCTAACGTGCCTGACGCTCTTATCCCGTGGGTCGTAGCAACGCGAGTCCGCTGAGGTCTCCCCGTGCTGTGTTTCCACCACGATAGTGGCGGTGAGTTTGTCTCCGGTCGGCTTGGCCGGTTCTGTCGTGCGGAGGGCATCACCTAGTCGTACACCCTCCCGGACTCCCCACAGCAGAATGGGGTCGCTGAGCGATGCATCGGCTTGGTCATGGAGGTGGCTCGTACCTCCATGATCCATGCCAGTGCACCCCATTTTCTGTGGCCGTTCGCTACGCCGCTCACAGGCTAAACCTGTGCCCCCACTCCCAGCGGCCGCAGGTTTTCCCGACCCTTCTCTGGACCGGGTCTCCTGATGACGCGTCTGCGTTCCATGTCTGGGGGTGCCTCGCTCACATTCATGCCTCTGGCACAGACAAGCTCACTGCCCGCACTGTTCCCTGTGTCTTCCTTGGTTTCCCCCTTGACTCGTTTGACTGACACTTTTACCACCCGCCGTCTCACCGCATCCTTCACTCGCGTGACGTCACTTTCGATGAGTCTGTCTCGTTTTACCGTCGCTTTCCCCACCGAGGTCTCCCGGTTTCCCCACGCCTGTTTCTGGTTCCCACTCCCCCGGTAGCCCCTACTCCCCTCCCTCCCCGTCTTGCTGCGTCTGGTGTGTCTCACGTCACTCCCCTCCCGCCGGTTGTCCCGGTCGAGGAGTCGGCTTACTCTGGTGGTCCCGCGGCGCAGTTCTCGCCACCTGCCTCTCCCCCGATGTCCCCTCCTCTGTCGTCACAGTCCCCGCCGCAGCAGCCGCCGCCACCGCCGCAGCAGCAGCAGCCGTCCGTGGACTCTGGAGGCGCTGGATTTGAGAAGGGTGCTAGTCCTTGGGTTTCTGCCGTGGCTTGTTCCGGCAGGTCAGGGGGTGGCACCAGTGCTTGAGAGAGTTCTCGCTCGGGGGGTTCTCATTCTAGAGGTGCTGGAGTGGAGTGTTCCGAAGGTAGCCATGGTGCAGCTGGCGGTCCCAGAGTCGGCGTCAAGCGACAGCAGCAGCAGTCGCCACCAGTGTCCGCCGGTCGCCTGCTCGGCCTTCCCTCCCCTGAGCGCTCGCCTGCGCCTCCCCTGCCGCCTCCTCCCCTTCTTGTCCACGGTCCTGTGTTTCCTCCGTCAGACTCATCCCCGGCCCGTTTCCCACCTCGTTCCCCTCTTGCGTCTCCTCCATTGTCTCGTGACCAGACACCTCTGTCTCACATCTGGTCGCGCCGTCCCTCTTGTGGTCATCCTGTCTCTTCAGTTCAGCGCTCTCACCCCATGTTGCTTCGTTCTCACGCATCTCGTCCTCCTCTCCTCCCTTCGCCTCTTCCATCGTCCCTCGCTGTCGTGCCTCCCCCTCTGTCTGACTACCTTCATGCTGCTCGTCCTCTTGTTCAACAAGTCCTTGCCTCCCTCGTTACCGATCTATCTGTTCCTGTCTCGAGTCTTGACGCTCTTGTCGCTGCTGTCGCTTACTTCGCCTCCACTCGCTGCCTTGACTACGTCATTGCTCTGGTCTCTGACCCTGTCTGTCCTCCATCCGTAGGGGGTGCTCCTGCCCAGTGACGTCCTAGAGGATAGGCAGTACGAGCTTGCTTTCCTGTCTGAGACTGCTCCCCATCTCTGTTCCATGCTGCTAGTTCCTGAGGGTCACCCAGACGCCTTTGACACCCTCACCCCTCGCACTTACGCTGAGGTGACCTCAGGACCCTGGGCCTCTCAGTGGATAGCTGCCATGGAGTAGGAGATGGCATCTTGGAGATCCACCGGCACCTACGTCAACGCAGTTCCCCCACCTGGGGTGAACGTAGTTGATGGCTGATGGCTCTTCAAGTTTGGTAATAGGGCTATGGTCACTCCGCTTTGGTAATAGGGCTTCGGTCACTCGGCTTTGGTAATAGTGCTATGTTCACTCGGCTTTGGTAATAGGGGTATGGTTACTCAGCTTTGGTAATAGGGCTATGGTCACTCGGCTTTGGTAATAGGGCTATGGTCACTTGGATTTGGTAAAAGGGCTATGGTCACTTGGCTTTGGTAATAGGGTTACGGTCACTCAGCTTTTGTAATAAGGCTTTGATCACTCGGCTTTGGTAATAGGGCTACGTACACTCGGCTTAGGTAATAAGGCTTCGGTCACTCGGCATTCGTAATAGGGCTACAATCACGAAGCTTTGGTAATCGGGCTACGGTCACTCGGCTTCAGCAATAGGACGACGGTCACTAAGCTTTAGACATAGGGCTACGGTCACTCGGCTATGGTAATAGGGCGAAGGTCACTCGGCTTTGGTAATAGGGCTATGGTCACTCGGCTTTGGTAATAGGGCTACGTTTACTCGGCTTTTGTAATAAGGCTTCGGTCACTCGGCCTTGGTAATAGGGCTACGGTCACTCGGCTTTGGTAGTAGGGCTTCGGTCACTCAGCCTTGGTAATAAGGCTTCGGTCACTTGGCCTTGGTAATTGGGCTACGGTCACTCAGCTTTAGAAATAGGGCGACTGTCACTCGGCTTTAGCAATAGGGCTACGATCACTCGCCTTAGGTAATAGGGCTACGGTCACTCGGCTTTGGTAATAGGGCTATCGTCATTCGGCATTGGTAATAGGGCTATGGTCACTTGGCTTTGGTAATAGGGCTATGGTCACTCGGCTTTGGTAATAGGGCTATCGTCACTCGGCTTTAATAATAGGGCTAAGGTCACTCGGCTTTGGTAATAGGGCTATGGTCACTGGGCTTTGGTAATAGAGGAACTGCCACTTGGGTTTGGTAATAGGGCTATGGTCACTCGGCTTTGGTCATAGGGCTATGGTCTCTTGGCTTTGGTAATAGGGCTATGGTCCCTCGGCATTGGTAACAGGACAACGGTCACTCGGCTTTTGTAATAAGGCTTCAGTCACTCGGCTTTGGAAGTAGGGCTACAGTGGCTTGGCTTTGGTAATAGGGCTTTGGTCACTCGGCTTTGGAAAAAGGGCTACGGTCACTCAGCTTTGGAAATAGGGCTACGGTCACTCGGCTTTGGTAATAGGGCTATGGTCACTCAGCTTTGGTAAAAGGGGTATGGTCACTCGGCTTTGATAAAAGGGGTATGGTCACTCGGCTTTTGTAATAGGGCTACGGTCACTCGGCTTTGGTAATAGGGCTTTGGTCACTCGGAATTGGAAATAGGGCTACGGTAACTGGGCTTTTGTAATAAGGCTTCGGTCACTCAGCCTTGGTAATAGGGCTACGGTCATTCGGCTTTGGTAATGGGCTACGGTCAGTCGGCTTTGGTAATATGGCCATGGTCACTCGGCTTTGGTAATAGGGCTATGGTCACTCGGCTTTGGTAATAGGGCTATGGTAACTCGGCTTTGGTAACAGGGCTATGGTTACTCTTCCTTAGTAATAGGGCTAAGATCACTCGGCTTTGGTAATAGGGCTAGGATCACTGGCCTTTGGTAGTAAAGGTATGGTCACTCGGCTTTGGTAATAGGGCTATGGTCACTCGGCATTCGTAATAGGGCTACGGTCACTCGGCTTTTGTAATAAGGCTTCAGTCACTCGGCTGTGGTAGTAGGGCTACAGTCTCTCGGCTTTGGTAATAAGGCTTTGGTCACTCGGCTTTGGTAATAGGTCTATGGTCACTCGGCTTTGGCAATAGGGCTACGGTCACTCGTCGTTGGTAAGAGGGCGACGGACACTCGGCTTTTGTAAAAGGGCTACGGTCACTCGGCTTTGGTACTAGGGCTACAGTCACTAGGCTTTGGTAATAGGGCTTCGGTCACTCGGCTTTGGTAATAAGGCTACAATCACTCGGTTTTGGTAGTAGGGCTATGGTCACTCGGCTTTGGTAATAGGGCTGTGGTCACTCGGCTTTGTTAATAGGGCGAAGGTCACTCTGCTTTGGTAATAGGGCTATCGTCACTCGGCTTTGGTAATAGGGGTATGGTCACTTGGCTTTGGTAATAGGGGTATGGTCACTCGACTTTGGTAATAGGTCTCCAGTCACTCGGCTTTGGTAATAGGGCTATGGTCACTCCGAATTGGTAAAAGGGCTACGGTCATTCTGCTATTGTAATAAGGCTTCGGTCACTCAGCCTTGGAAATAGGGCTACAGTCACTCGGCTTTGGTAATAGGGTTTCAGTCACTCGGCTTTGGTAACAGGGCTAGGATCACTTGGCTTCGGCAATAGGGCTACGATCACTCGGCTTTAGCAATAGGGCTACGGTCATTCGGCATTGGCAATAGGGCTATGCTCATTCGGCTTTTGTTATAGGGCACTCACTCGGCATTGGTAGTAGGGCTACAGTCGCTCGACTTTGGTAATAAGGCTTCGGTTACTCGTCTTTGGTAATAGGTCTATGGTCGCTCGGCTTTGGTAATAGGGGTATGGTCATTCGGCTTTGGAAATAGGGGTATGGTCACTCGACTTTTGTAATAGGGCTACGGTCACTCGGCTTTGGTAATAGGGCTATGGTCACTTGGCTTTGGTAATAGGGGTATGGTCACTCAACTTTGGTAATAGGTCTTTGGTCACTCGGCTTTGGGAATAGGGCTACAGTCACTCGGCTTTGGTACTAGGGCTATGGTCACTCGGCTGTGGTATTAGGGCTACGATCACTCGGCTTTGGTGATAAGGCTATGGTCACTCGCCTTTGGTGATAGGGCTTTGGTCACTCGCCTTTGACAATAAAGCTATGGTCACTAGGCTTTGGTAATAGGCGTATTGTCACTCGGCTTTGGTAATAGGGCTATGGTCACTCAGCTTTGGTAAAAGGGCTATGGTCACTCGGCTTTGGTAATAGGGGTGTGGTCACTCGGCTTTGGTAATAGGATTATGGTCACTCGGCTTTGGCAATAAGGCTTCGGTCACTGGGCTTTGGCAATACGGCTACAATAAGGCTTTGGCAAGAGGGTTACAGTCATTAGGCTTTGGTAATAGGACTATGGTCACTCGGCTTTGGTAATAGGGCTACGGTCAATCGGCTTTGGTAATAAGGCTTCGGTCCCTCAGCTTTGGTAATACGGCAACGGTCACTCGGCTTCGATAATAGGGCTATGGTCACTCGGCCTTGGTAATAGGGCTAAGGTCACTCGGCTTTGGTAATGGGGCTACGGTCACTTGGCTTTGGTAAAAGGGCTACAGTCTCTCAGCTTCAGCAATTGGGCTACGGTCACTCGGCTTTGGTAATAGGGCTACAATCACTCGGCATTGGTAAGAGGGCTATAGTCACTCGGCTTTGGTAATAGGGCTATGGTCACTCGGCTTTGGTAATAGGGCTACGGTCACTCGGCTTTGGTTATAGGGCTACGATCACTTATGCTTTTGTAATAGGGCCACGGTCACTCGGCTTATGTGATAGGGCTACGATCACTCGGCTTTGGTGAGACGGCATCTCTCGGCTTTTGTAAAAAGTCTATGTTCATTCGGCTTTGGTGATAGGGCTATGGTTATTCGGTTATGATAATAGGGATATGGTCACTCGGCTTTGGTAATAGGGCTATGGTCACTCGGCTTTGGTAAAAGGGTTATGGTCACTCGGCTTTGGTAATAGGGCTATGGTCACTCGGCTTTGGTGATAGGGTTATGGTCTCTCGGCTTTGGTAATAGGGCTATAGTTACTCGGCTTATGTGATAGGGCTATGATCACTCGGCTTTGGTGATACGGCTATGGTCTCTCGGCTTTTGTAAAAAGTCTATGTTCACTCGGCTTTGGTGATAGGGCTATGGTTATTCGGGTTTGATAATAGGGATATGGTCACTCGGCTTTGGTAATAGGTCTATGGTCACTTGGCTTTGGTAAAAGGGTTATGGTCACTCGGCTTTGGTAATAGGGCTATGGTCACTCGGCTTTGGTAATAGGGGTGTGGTCACTCGGCTTTGGTAATAGGGTTATGGTCACTCAGCGTTGGCAATAAGGCTTCGGTCACTCGGCTTTGGCAATAGGGCTACAATAAGGCTTTGGCAAGAGGGCTACAGTCATTCGGCTTTGGTAGTAGGACTATGGTCACTCGGCTTTGGTAATAGGGCTATGGTCAATCGGTTTTGGTAATAAGGCTTCGGTCCCTCAGCTTTGGTAATAAGGCAACGGTCACTCGGCTTCGATAATAGGGCTATGGTCACTTGGCCTTGGTAATAGGGCTAAGGTCACTTGGCTTTGGTAATAGGGCTACGGTCACTTGGCTTTGGTAAATGGGCTACAGTCTCTCAGCTTCAGCAATAGGGCTACGGTCACTCGGCTTTGGTAATAGGGCTACGATCACTCGGCTTTGGTGATACGGCAATGGTCTCTCGGCTTTTGTAAAAAGTCTATGTTCACTCGGCTTTGGTGATAGGGCTATGGTTATTCGGCTTTGATAATAGGGATATGGTCACTCGGCTTTGGTAATAGGGCTATGGTCACTCGGCTTTGGTAAAAGGGTTATGGTCACTCGGCTTGGTTAATAGGGCTATGGTCACTCGGCTTTGGTAATAAGGCATAGTATCTCGGCTTTGGTAATAGGGCTACAGTCTCTCGGCTTCGGTGATTTGGTTATGGTCACTTGGCTTTGGTGATATGGCTATGGTCAGTGGGCTTTGGTGAAAAGGCTGTGGTCACTCGGCTTTGGTTACAAGGCTATGGTCACTCGGCTTTGGTAATAGGGCTATGGTCAATCGGCTTTGGTAAGAGGGCTACGGTCACTCGGCTTTTGTAAGAGGGCTACGGTCACTTTGCTTTGGTTATAGGGCTATGGTCACTTGGCTTTGGTAATAAGGCTATGGTCACTCAGCGTTGGTATTAGGGCCATGGTCACTCAGCTTTGGTGATAGGGCCATGGTCACTCGGCTTTGGTAATGGGGCTATGGTCACTCGGCTTTGGTAAAAAGTCTATGGTCAGTCGGCTTCGGTGATAGGGCTATGGTCACTCGGCTTCGGTGATAGGGCTATGGTGACTCGGCTTTGTTAATAGGGCTATGGTCACTCAGCTTTGGTAATAGGGGTATGGTTACTTGGCTTTGGTAATAGGGGTATGGTCACTCAGCTTTGGTAATAGGGCTACGGTCAGTCAGCCATTGGTAATAGGGCAACGGTCACTCGGCTCTGTTGATACGGCTATGGTCACTTGGCTTTGGTGGTATGGCTATGGTCACTCGGCTTTGGTAAAATGGCTATGGTCACTTGGCTTTGGTGATAGGGCTATGGTCACTCGGCTTTGGCAATAGGGCTATGGTCATTCGGCTTGGGTAATAGGGCTACGGTCACTCGGCTTTGGTAAGAGGGCTACGGTTACTCGGCTTTGGTAATAGGGCTACGGTCACTCGGCTTTGGTAATAGGGCTCTGGTCAATCGGCTTTGGTAATAGGGCCATGGTCATTCGGCTTTGGTACTAGGGCCATGGTCACTCGGCTTTGGTAATAGGGCCATGGTCACTCGGCTTTGGTAATACGGGTATGGCCACTCGGCTTTGGTAATAGGTCTACGGTCACTCGGCTTTAGTAATAGGGCTACAAGATTGCTGCTGCTTGCTCCTCCTGTTCCTAACCCTCGCCGCGGCTGCCAGTGCGACCACCGCATGAGGATCCGTGGGAGGCACGGAGGCCACGATCGTTCTGCTGCTGGTGCTGCTGCTAGCCACGCTGGGGGTTGGAGGCTGCACGCTTAAGGCTCCTGGGGTGGAGGATCCCACTTCTGTAGTTGGCCTGACGTCACGTCCTGCTGCAATGACCTCACGCCTTGCACTGCTTACGTCATGCCCAGCAGAGCTGGCATGGCTGGCAGCCGAGCTCATACGCGAGGCAGCGCGAGCAGCGGTGGATGGGTCCAGCAGCGTCTTGCTCACCGCCGTGGCGGCGCTGGGCGTGGCCGTGCCCATCACATGCACCGTGGCCGACAGCCACAGCGCCATGCTCTTACACTGGGCGCATTCCTTGTGGGGGTCGCCGGAGGATCCGCAAACGCCAGGCGTTTACTCCCTCTCCCCCCTCGTTGCTCTCGCCCTCTTCGCCACCACGTCCCTCGCTGCCTTCGCCACCTGCGCGCTCTTCCTGCTCGCTGTTGCTTTCGCCCACCATGCGGCGCACAC
Source organism: Closterium sp. NIES-67 (assembly GCA_027943415.1). Taxonomy (NCBI): domain Eukaryota; kingdom Viridiplantae; phylum Streptophyta; class Zygnematophyceae; order Desmidiales; family Closteriaceae; genus Closterium; species Closterium sp. NIES-67. The sequence goes on along the minus strand of BQMB01000300.1, from coordinate 131,013 downwards.
AAGCGGTGGAGGTTGTGCGGGTGCAGGGGGCAGAGAATGGGGTCATGGGAGCACAGGGAGCAGTCGCGACAGCAGCGGCGGCGGCAGAAGCAACCAAGGGACGTGCCTAGCATGGCACGTGGTGAAGGAGCGCTGCAGGTGAGGCGAGAGGGTGGTGTGGCTGGGTGATGGGGCTGGGTGGGGTGTGGCTGGGTGATGGGGCTGGTTGGTGTGTGGCTGGGTGGTTTGTGGTTCGGTAGTTTGTGGCTGCGTGGTATGTGGCTGGGTGATGGGACTGTGTGCGCTGAGGTAGTGACTGTTGGAAACCATTCTGTCTCAATTGCTCCCATCGTTGCTCCCCTCGTTGCTTCCCTCGTTGCTTCCGGCGGCTTGGCCGTGGTGGGGACGGTGTGAAGGAAGAGGAGGGTGGGGAGGGGGACGAGCAGCGCGGCAACGGGGAGGAGCACGAGGAGGCCGCCATCGAGGTCGGGCGGCGAGGCGACAGCGAGGAGGATCAGCGCGAGCAGAGAGATGAGGAATGCTGCCTCCCACGCCCTGTCGTGGAAACTGCTTGACTCCCCAGATTTGACAAAGGAATCGTCGTGGCTGTTGCTAGTAACAGGTTCTGTTGGAACCAGCACCTTCCAGAACCCTCGCCGGTTTGACTCAGGGGAAGACGCATCCGCGACCGTGAGCGTCTCAGCAGTAGTGCAGCCGAGCGTGGTTTCCGCGTCTGGGTTTGGGCTCCGTTTCCGCGACTAAGGGCTCGCTTGCTGTAACGCATGGCCTCTGCACAGTACGCGGGCCTAGAAACAACCGTCCCAACTACCTTCCACAAATTGGCTACCTATGCTAGGTAGTGCGAGATCGGAAGGAAGGGTTGGGATTGGGATTGGTCGATACTTGGGACCAATCAGATTTTAGTCGTACAAATTGAGTTGGCGAAATTCCCAACACACACGATGGTTGGATTTGCGCCCAGGGAGTTGGTTGGCAATGCCAACTCAACTCGAATATTCCTATGATGTACACTATATGCTAATCTGAATACATTGTTGCAATCCTCTTATTGGTTGGAAATCCAACCCTTTGCCACATAAGCTAGCACACCTCCTTGGAACCATGGAGGAGGTTCAGCAGCTGTTGGGAGTCATTGGAAGGGGTCTAGGCTGAGAAGCTCATTCTCAACTTCCCACTCCAAGAAATCAATCTTGAAATGGATTTTTTCTCTAAGTCATGAGTTCTCCTCACAAGCCTTCCTACACTAGTAGCTTCTAGTGTAGTCTCCTAGGGGAAACCCTACCCAACAAGAGCCTCACGTACTATTCTCCAAGAGATTTCCTCAAGCTTAAGCTACTTCTAAGAGAGGTTTCTTCCTAAGCACAACGCTAGGAGATCACTAGTTGGCTTTGTACTTCATTATTATATCCTAGGATCTTGGATATTGGTTTTGATTTCAACCCTTGTTTGCCCATGCTATAAGGGCAAGGGTTGTTACACTTGCGGCTCCGCTCCCGTTACTAGGTGCTGTGGTATAGTAGCCATCTGAGGCGGCGGTTAGGTTAGCAACGCCGAGGTACGAGAGAGGAGAGGACATGACGTCAGACGGAGGAAAGGCCAATAGCAAGCAGCTGAAGCGGAAACAAAACGACCTCGTCGAAGCATCCCAGCTGTTTCTGCTGAAAACGGGTGCAGCTGCACTGTGCTGGAACTATGTATTGCGCTGCGCCTATTTTTGAGACCCCTAAATAAATGACGCCGACAGGAAACCAAAGGATTCTGAAGCAGCTGGCCGCCATTCATGTACTGCACGTTGAGGACGCCGACAGCGTGATCCCAGCGGAACCCAGCGAATGCGTTGACCCAACCAGCAGAAACAATATAGCTGGCTGCGCTGGAGGGCTGACTTGCAATGCAAGCAACGGATTCCGCGCACCTGCTGATCAAACAGCGTGCCTTGAAACCAGTAGGGTGTCACAGAGGTACGTCAAGCGAAGTCGCCGGCAAGGCGGAATGGGCGAATTTCTCCGAGTGGCGCTTTGTGTTAAATGATATATTTTGTTATATAATTGGTAGGCTTGGTAGGTGTTATTGAAACCTAATGTAGAGGGTACAACCCCCCTCCTTGTATCCCTCTCTCTTCTATTCTCAACCCCTTTTCTCTCGTCAACTTTCCTAGCCTAAAACCCTCACGCCATTTTCATGGCTTCCTACCGTTCCTAGCTACCTAGTCCATGTGTCATCTTAACAGAGCAGGTTGCCCTTCCCGGGCCTGCTCCCTACGCTTCCGCTGTGCACTCTCCCTCTCCCTCTCGTGCTGCCATGGCGGCCGCGTCGTGCTGCTGTGGCGGCGTCGTCGTGCCGAGGCCGTCTTGACGCGCTGCTGTGGAGTCGCGCCGTCGTGGCGTCGACGTCCAGCCGTGGCGGCGTCGTCAACGTCCAGCTGTGGCGGTGTGACGGCGTCGTCGTGCTGCCGTCACAGCGACGACGTCCAGCCGAGGCATCGACGCCGCTCTGTGACGGCGTCGTTGGGCTGCAGCCGGCGGCGCAACGCCTGTGGCGCCGTTAGACCTGCCGCCCGCTCGCCAGCCACGGGCGTGATTCTGGACCACACCCCGCCCCCCCCCCCCCCCCCCCCCCCTTTCCCTGCGTCCCCTCTTCCTTGCCACAGCCGATGCTTGCCTCGTGAGGGCCTTCCCCATCACCGCGGAGATTGGCTATGCCGCCGAGAGGGCGGGGGCCGCTGCAGTCGCCTCTGACGTTGAAGCCGCCGCCGTTGCCGCTGCTGTTGCCGCTGGCCTGTTGCCGCTGCACGCCGCCGCCGCTGTCGCTCTCGTCACTGCCGCCGCTGCCGCCATTGCCATCTCCCGGGTCGTGGGTGTTGACCGATTCCGGAGTCATCGCGGCTATTGCTGGGCATGGGGGGTGCTAGGTTAAGGGGTGTAGGTGTGTGTGGGTTCTTCTACTACCAAGCCTAGGGGGTGTGTTAAATTATATATTTTGTTATATAATTGGTAGGCTTGGTAGGTGTTATTGAAACCTACTGTAGAGGGTACAACCCCCATCCTTGTATCCCTCTCTCTTCTATTCTCAACCCCTTATCTCTTGTCAACTTTCGTAGCCTAAAACCCTCACGTCATTTTCATGGCTTCCTACCGTTCTTAGCTACCTAGTCCTTTTGACACTTAGCACCTCGCTCGTTCCCCAAACCCCACGACTCCAGCAGGGAAGTAGCACACCCTGGAGGGACGAGAGAGGCTCACGACTTCGACAAGATCCTTCTGATCAACCATGTAACAACGGATACCTCCCTTTCTTCACTCGTTGATTTCGCTCTCTTTTGTCCTCCATGCTACTCCACGCGTTATTGACGAGCATGTGAAGTCGCTGAGAACATTGAAACAAGGAAGACAAAACGAAGACTGTACTACCGATTTCACATTGGGGGTGTTACCAGTACCGAGCACCACCACTGTTGGAAATACCTCAAGGACTTGAGCGTTTCTGAAGTGTAACACCACTCTCGAGAGAAGCCGTATCTAGTATACCAGTCAACGGAGGTTACGCGAAGAGGTTGGACGAAAGAACACGAAAGGACGAAAGACTCGAAGGGTCGCAACCGGAGGTTGCGACTGACCGTTACAACTGCAAGGGTGGTAACCGAATCGACCATCGAGTCGCTGTGCGACTCGATAACCGTTCTTCAACTGTATTCCACAACTGCTTTACTTTCCTATCTTCTATATATTGCTGTATGCTTGTTTCCTTTAATCAATCACTTGCTCTCATATACTAGTGCAAGGGTTCAACTACTCAACTACCGCTGCACTACTCAAGTATCTCGTACAACTGGGACTTAGTCTCTGAAAGATCCTAAGGGCTTTTTCTCAGCCCAACATGGTATGAGAGCTGGTCAGAGACCAAACTCCCAGCAACGACGTTCTATCTAATGTTAACACTTCAACAAGCTTCATCGATTATCAGTCATGGACAACAAGGGCAAGAAGATCTCTACGGGCTCACCCAGTGCCTAAGACACCCAACCCGGCAACTCTGGACTACACACTTCAGGACTGCAAACCGAGACCGGTGCTGCTCAAGAAACAACAGGAAGAGCACCAGAAATGGTGACTCCATCACCCTCTTCAAGCGTGGACCCGAACCTCATGGAAAGGTTCTTCAGCTTCATGTCACACTTTGACCAGCAGCAGCACACAAGGACACCTGCGCACTCAACACAGAGCAACGGAGGAAACATGGGATTAGCGCCGATGAGCCTCGACAACTCATCGTTCGGGCGACACAATCAAGCGCCTACCTTTGCTCCTTATCACTCTTCACCGGGGACGTTCGAGTTCATGCCGCCCCGTGCCCAACCAACAGCAGCTGCATCACAACAGACACCAAATGAGATATTAAGTCTCCAAGCACAGTTTTCACACGTGGTCAAACTGCAGACATCCTCACCGTTCAACGGACATGACTTCTTTACCTGGAGTTTTGAGTTCGAGCTGCTCATGGAGGCCGCGCACCTCTTGGGATACTTCAACGGGTCCCTGCCATTTCCAAGTACTGGCATTGCAAAAGAGCAAGAAATTTTCACGTATCAGTCGCTGCTGGCGTACACAGTTCTCCTGTGGAACCTGTCACCACAAGAACAGCAAAGCATCAGAACGTATCGGAGCTATGGAAACTCCGCGGAACTCGCATGGCATCACCTCAAGTGTCTCTATCAAGAAAATGACAGCGTGACACAAAGCAGACTCATGCAGCAGCTGACAACAATACAGATGAAGACCGGGGAAAAGGCGATGCAGTATATGAGTCGCTGCCAGACACTCCGCGACCGCCTGCTTCAGTGCGGAGGTACAATCACTGAAGAAAGCTTCGTGACACTTGTACTCGCTGGGCTCGGGCCAGAATGGAGAACCACCCGCTCGCTTCTTTGCGCCCACGGACGAATCTCGGAGATGCACCTCTGCGCCGAGCTTCATGCTGAACAACAGGAGATGGACCTGTTTGAAGAAAGACAACCAAGGAAACAGCAACCGTTAGTTTTCTACACTCAACGAAGGAACGGCAACTACTACAACCGACGCGGCAAGCAAGATCAACGCGACAACAGAGGACTCACCATTGTGCCACTGTTCTGCCATAACTGCCAAACATCCGGACACTCCAAAGTCAACTGCACACGCCCACGAACTTATCGTCCAGTAGACCCACAAGTTGCTTCCACTCAAGAAAGCCCGCCGAGGCGTTCCTCCACATCTGCACAAAGCACACCGGACATCATCAATTGCATGGTCCACATCGATAACTGCGCACCCGGATCACCACCCACTTATGCTCCAGACGAAGAAGAACTGTCGCCACCGTGCTCACAAGGACTTCAGGTCAACCCAACGTACGCTGCAGTCGCCAACGCCGAACCCACTGGGCGAAACACTTGGTTCTTTGACAGTTGTTGCGGCCAACATATGTGTTCTTCCGGGCGCTTCGTGCAACGAGAGCGATGTCTCAACCGTGGTGTCATCATCACCGTCGCCAAGAACGAGAATCTGAAAACAAACAGACAAGGCGTCGTTCAGCTTCAGTCAATGGAGACGAACGTCATACTGCAACTCAACAAAGTTCTAATCATCGACAACTTGGGATACAACTTACTCAGCGTCAGCCAGTTGATGGCAAAAGGGATTCACCTGGAATAAGACTCGGACTCCTACGAATTTTGCCTTCACCACGGGAAGGGCGGCCTTTTCATCGGTCGCGCTCTCCTAAAGTCAGGCGTCTTCGTGTTGGATTTCGTCCCCGACTGCGGTATTGCCGACAGCGATCGCATCGTGTCGTTCGCCGCATGGACGCACCCGCCGGATCTTGACCCCGACTTTACCCCAGATGGTTTCTGGTACTCCAACACAATACCTGCAGTAGAAAGGACCCGAGCGTTAGCAGTCATACGACAAGAAAGACACGTACCAGCAAGTGTCCCACCCGTAACATCACCTGCAGTAGCAGCAGCAGGACCTAGTCGTATGCCATCACCGGCAGTCCGAGGGCCACCAAGCGAAGCAGACCAACTCATGCCAAACGCTCGAGGAGTTTGCCGCAGTCCCGCAATAGTTGTCGCGTTCTTCTCCAACACCAGCATGTATCAGCGCTCCCCCGGCCATCGTGCTCCCGACGACATCTGGCACCAATGCCTCGGTCACCCTGCAAACAGTACAGTTCTACAAACGATCCAAGCTGGAGTATTAGAAAAGGACGCTCTCCTCACAACGAACGGACAAGAGCTTCGACGACCTCGCGCCCGATGCTTCACGTACCCTGAAGCCGATCTTCCACTCCAACCCTTTCCGTCGCATCACAATCCAAGTGCACCTGCATACGCACCGATGGAAAAGGTTTACAGCGACATCTTAAATGTGCCGCGAGACGACAGTGAAGCAGACTTCAACTATGTCATCACGTTCATCGATGCAGCAACAAGATACGTCTGGCACTACAACCTCAAGACACGCAATCAAGCTTTCGAAGCCTTCACAACGTGGCTCCCTATTGCTGAACGAGAATCAGGAACTCAACTCAAGAGCTTCCAGTCAGACGGCACACTGGAATACCAGTCACAACGATTCAGGAACTACTTTGCGGAGAGAGGAATCAGACGCCTGGTGTCTCCGCCCTACGCTCACCAGCAGCAGGGGGTCGCAGAAAGAATGAACCGGACCTTGCAGACGACGATGCGGAAGTTGCTCTTGGGGATGAGACTGCCCAACACACTTTGGCCTGACGCGATGACCCATGCAGTTCACGTGCACAATTTGTTGTCCTCGTCATCACTTCCCAACAACGCATCATCGCACCTGCTGTGGACGGGAAAACAGGGCAGCACAAAATTACTTCGAGTCTTTGGCTGCATGGTACAGTACAGACTCCACACAGCTCGCGCAGGACGATTCTCTCAACGAGCACGATGGGGACTACACCTCGGCATCGCAAAACATTTCCAAGCATGGAAACTTTTCGACATACAAGACAAAAACACCGTGGCCTCACGTGATGTGATTTTCTACGAACGACTGACGCTGCAGCATTACCTGGACAACATTGCAAACACAGAAGACCCCACGAATGACTTCGAGGGCCTTCGGTCCTTCACGGACCGTGCCGCCGAGGCTGACGCAACAGAAGATGACGTACTTGGAGCTTTGGAAGCTGCCGGACCACTCCCTTACTGCTCCGTGCCTGTTCCACTCGACGATGACAATCCTCTCGATAGTAGCAACCTCGACACCCATTACCACTTTGCTGACCAAGGTTACGTTACACCTCAACCTGTCGACACGAATGTCTCAGAACGCATCGGCCCAAACTTCTTACCTGATCCCGAAGATGGTGACGAAGCAGCCTATTCCGGGAATGAAAATTCCCCTCGACACACACCCACGGGACTGCAGATACTCGGATTATGGGTCTCCGTCCAGCACCCGCCGCCGCCGTCTCTGTGCAAGCCAACGACTCTGTCGCAGGCTCTGGGGGGAAAACACAAGGCGAAATGGAAGGAAGCAATGGAAAAAGAACTAAAGGCCCTCCAAGACCGAAACACGTGGAAGCTGGTACCTGCAACAAAAACCAACGGAAAAAACGTGCTCTCGGGAAAATGGGTGTACCACATCAAGACTAATGCGGATGGCTCCATCGAACGATTCAAGGCTCACTGGGTCGTACGGGGATTCGATCAGCGATACGGAACCGACTATACAGAGACATTCGCCCCAGTCTCCCGTCACACCTCTTTGCGCATTCTACTCGACGTCGCGGCCACGAAGAAGCTACCACTACACCAAATCGACATTGCAAACGCCTTCCTGTACCCACCGGTGGACGCCGAGATCTACGTCGAGCAGCCCCACGGATTCATCGACGACCCCACACAAATGTGCCAGCTGATAAAATCCCTCTACGGGATCAAACAAGCCCCGCGGCTTTGGCAGCAGCATCTTCACGGCCGCCTCGTCAAGATCGGCTTCCTACAGCTGCCGCACGACCAAGGCATGTACCGACTATAGAAGGAAAGGGTATCCTACTCATCGTCTACGTCGACGACCTACTCTACATCAGCTCCAGCCACCTGGTTCGAAAGGGAGCTGAGAAGTGACTTGACACTCACGGTGTCTAACACCGTGACCCAGTACCTAGGTCTGAACATCGTCGAAGACAACTCGGCATTCTACCTATACGGTGGGAAGTACGCAAGCGCCGTCGCGAAGAAATTCGGACTAACGCCGACTACAGTCACGACTCCCTACCGCTACGGGAACAACAACGACTCCTCCGCAAAACTCCCCGCGAAGCAAATCCAGGAGTATCAGAAGAAGCTCGGCTGCCTACTATTCGCAGCAGTAACTTGCCGACCGGACCTATCTTATAGCGCGAGTCAACTAGCGACGCATCTAAAGCAGCCGTAACAAGAAGATCTCGAGGAACTAAATCGGGCACTACTCTACTTCGTCTCTACGTCGACGACTGGACTTACCTACAGTTAAGCAACGACATCGTCCGTACAACTACTTGGATACGTTGACGCCGACCACGCAGGAGACAGGGAAAATCGACGCTCAAGAACGGGCTACATCTACCGACTAGAGCCTATCGGGACTATCTCCTAGCAGTCGAGCAAACAGGAACTAATCGCACTATCTTCGGCCGAAGCAGAATATATCGCCCTCTGCACTGCGACCAAGGAAGGACTCTACCTGCGAGAGTTGCTCGAGGAAGCAAAGATTGCAACCCTGCCCTTCTTCTCACTCTTCTGCGACAACCAATCCGCGATCAAAATCGCGAACAAAAACGGTTTCGCCAACCGAACCAAACACATCGCCCTGCGGTATTTCTTCGTCAAGGATGAAATCGCGAAGGGGAGACTTCAACTCAGTTATTGCCCCACGACAGAAATGGCTGCAGACTACCTGACGAAGAAACTGGCGAAAGCAAAGTTCGATTACTACATGCTGCTGACCGGGCAGATAAACGTCACCGAATCTGAACACGTCAGCACTCCAGAAACGAAGGGGAGTGTTGGAAATACCTCAAGGACTTGAGCGTTTCTGAAGTGTAACACCACACTCGAGAGAAGCCGTATCTAGTATACCAGTCAACGGAGGTTACACGAAGAGGTTGGACGAAAGTGTCAAACATGTTTAGTTATCATGCTTGTATAGACTGTATAGGGTCATCTTCTAGAGAGTACAACAGTTAGGTATATGTTTGTGTACTCTCTCTCTCTATTTATAAATTTCACTGTTTGATATGGTATCACGCGTAGGTAGGATCCCCCCCCCCCCCCCTCACGCTTCCGCTCGCCCCCTAGCTGGGCCCCGTCGTGCTCCTAGCCCCGTCGCGACCCTCCCTAGCCCCGTCGCGACCCTCCCTAGCCCCGTCGCGCCCCTTCCTGGGCCCCGTTGTGCCCCTTTCTGGGCCCCGTCGCGCTCCTCCCAGGCCTCGTAGCGCCCCTCCTGGGCCCCATTGCGCTCCCTCCAGGCCCCGTCGCGCCCCTTTCAGGGCTTCGTAGCGCCCCTCCAGGCCCCGTCGCGCCCCTTTCAGGGCTTCGTAGCGCCCCTCCAGGCCTCGTCGCGCCCCTTCCAGGGCTTCGTAGCGCCCCTCCAGGCCCCGTCGCGCCCCTTTCAGGGCTTCGTAGCGCCCCTCCAGGCCTCGTCGCGCCCCTTCCAGGGCCTGGTAGCGCCCCTCCCAGGCCCCGTAGCGCCCCTCCTGGGCCCCATTGCGCTCCTTCCAGGCCCCGTCGCGCCCCTCCCTAGCCCAGTCGCGCACCTCCCAGGCCCCGTAGCGCCCCTCCTGGGCCCCATTGCGCTCCCCCCCAGGCCCCGTCGCGCCCCTACCTGGGCTTGGTAACGCCCCTCCAGGCCCCGTCGCGCCCCTACCCATCCCCGTCGCCCCTGCTCGGCCCCGTCGCCCCTGCTCGGCCCCGTCGCGGCCTATCGGCCGCGTGGCGCCCGCCCGGCCCCTGTCGCGGCTGCCCGGCCCCTGTCGCACCTGCCCGGCCCCTGCTCGCCCGCCCGGCCCCGTCGCCCCTGCCCGGCCCTGCTGTGGCCTGCCCGGGCCCCGTCCCTGCCGCCCGGCCCCGTCGCCGCCGCCCGGCCCCCGTCGCAGCCGCCCGGCCCCGTCGCAGCAGCCCGGCCACGTCGCAGCCGCCCGGCCACGTCGCAGCAGCCCGGCCACGTCGCAGCCGCCCGGCCCCGTCGCAGCCGCCCGGCCCCGTCGCAGCCGCCCGGCCCCGTCGCCCCTGCCCGGCCCTGCTGTGTCCGGCCCGGCCTCGTCCCTGCCGCCCGGCCCCGTCGCAGCCGCCCGGCCCCGTCGCAGCCGCCCGGCCACGTCGCAGCCGCCCGGCCCTGTCGCTGCCGCCCGGCCCCGTCGCCGCCGCCCGGCCCCGTCGCCGCCGCCCGGCCTTGTCGTGCCTGCCCGGCCCCGACGCACCTGCCCCGGCCCTCCATACTTCCTGGTACTGTCCCCCGTTCCCCGCACCACTTTGCACCCTCCTGCACTTTCCTGCCCCGCCTTGCATCGCCTTGCACCTCACTGGATCGCACTGACCGCACTGCACCGCACTGGATCGCACTGCACCGCACTGCATCGCACTGCACCGCACTGGACCGCACTGCACCGCACTGCACTGTCCTCCACTGCCCCTCATGGCTGCTGAGCTTCGTTTTGATGTTGAGGGTCAGCCTCTGGAGTTCGAGGCGTGGTTGGCTGACCTTCGCCGCCACCTCACTGGCCAGCGGCAGGACGGCCACCCGCTTTCTGCACACCTAGACGGTATGCTCCCCTGCCCTGACCCCCCTGCTGTGCTGCCCGCTGATCCCACGCCCGCTGAGCGCGAGTCCACTGCCGCTGCTGCCCTTGCCCGCTCTGTCTGGCTTTCCCGCGATGCCCTTGCTCAGCTCGCCATTAGCAATGCCCTCCCCCCCACTGAGCGCCCTCGCTTTAGAACCATTCCTACTGCCCAGGCCTACCTCGATGCTGTCATCAAGCGCTATTCTACCCCTCCTGCTGCCTCAGTGGGTCGCCTGATCCTTCCCCTGCTCTTTCCTGACCTGGCGTCTTTCCCCACTGTCTCTGACCTCGCTGCCCACCTGCGCTCGATAGATGAGGCCTGGCGCGCTGCCTGCACTGATGCTCAGCTTAGAGTCCACCAGCCTCCCATGACCTCTACCCTCTACCTCCTTGCCACCCGCCTCCCTGACCGCCTTGCCGCCGCCCGCGACCAGTTCCTTAGCATCCACCCTGCTGCTCTCACCCTTACCGACTTTGTTGACACCCTGACTGCCATAGAGACTCGTCACCGCTCCATAGCCCTGGCGAGCGGTACAGTACCGGTCCCTATCTTTCAGGGTTGTGCCCCCGCTCAGTGTACCTTCTCCGACGGCTCTGTCGCTGTGGCTGAGACTGCTGCTGCAGTGCAGTCCCGCTCGGCGAAGGGCCGCCGCCCCAAGGTTGGGAGCGGCGGAGGCGGCGGGGGTGCGGGTGGGGGTAGTGGTGGAGGCGGGTCGTCCGGTGCCGGTGCGGACGTGGGGACCCTGCCCGGTCCAGCTGCCCCGCTGCCTCCACAGTTGCAGCAGCCGCAGCAGCAGCAGTCGCCGCAGCCGCAGCCTTCGCAGCAGCCGCAGCAGCCGCCGCAGACGAGGCAGGCGAGTACTCTCCCACCTGGGTGGCCTGGAGCTGGTGGTGGTCGTGCGCGTGGTGGTGCACCGGGTGGTGGTTCTGGAGGCGGGCCCTGTCAGTACCAGATCCAGACCGGTCCTCGCCGCGGCTTCGTTTGCGGTAAGATCGGTCATTCTACTCCTCGCTGTTTTCGTCGCCTGGACGACCTGTTCCGCCAGCGCTTTGGCCCGGCGCCCGACCTCCCGGACTGGCACAGCTTGCTTAGGCGTAGCATTAGGATTTTTGACTTGGACATGGATGCCATTGTAGCGGCCTTGCATGTGATGTATGCTGATGACTCTAGTGTGCTTCCCTCTTATTACCCCGTGTTGCCTAGTGTAGCGGTGCCTAGCGTAGACTCCCCTGCTGCGTCAGGCGTAGGATCTCCTGCTTTGCTTAGCCTTGGTGCTTCCACCGCTTCACTGCTGCCTCGCGCGACTGCTGCGCTTTCCTTCACCTTGGACTCTGGCGCCTCCCGGTGTTTCTTCCGCGACTCCACGACGCTGACGCCGCTGCCTGTTCCCGCTGCAGTTACTCTTGCTGACCCCTCCGGTGGTCCCGTCGTTGCCCGCAGTTCCACCTCCCTTCCCTGTCCGGCGGTTCCTTCGGGCACTCTCACAGGTCTGCATATCCCCTCGTTCTCCAGGAACCTAGTTGGTGTCGGCTGCCTCCAGGACCTTGGCGTCACCACTACGTTCCCTGGTCACGAGCGGTATGCTGTCTGTACCGAGGCCGCCTCTGGTGCCCCCCTTACCACTTTCCCCCGGGACCCGGTGTCCGGCCTGTTCACACTTGACACCGCGCCGTCCCCGGTTGGGTCTTCCCCCCCGGTAGCTGCGTCCACCCAGGTTGCAGCCGCGTGCTCCTGTCGGTCCCTCACTCACCCGACTCTCCTTTGGCACCACCGCCTTGGTCACCCTGCACTCCCACGTCTGCGTCACATGTCCCAGCACGGTCTCGTCCTTGGTCTCCCCGGTTCGTTCCCCGAGTTTCCCTCCTCCCCCGCCCCACCGTGCACGCCTTGTGTCGAGGGCCGGCTCCGCCGTGCCCCTCACTCCTCCTCTTTTCCCCCTACCACCGCACCACTGCAGACTCTGCACATGGACGTCTGGGGCCCAGCCCCGGTCCATGGGCCGCGTCGCGAGCGCTTCTTCCTAGTGCTTGTCGACGACTTCACGCGCTACACCACCGTCTTCCCCCTGGAGCGGAAGGCCGACGTGCCTGACGTTCTCATCCCCTGGCTTGTCTCTGCTTGTGTCCACCGCGGTCTCCCTGCCTTGCGCCTTCACTCCGACCGGGGTGGCGAGTTTGCCTCAGGTGTCCTTGGTCGCTTCTGTCGTGCGGAGGGCATCACCCAGACGTTTACCCTGCCGGACTCCCCGCAGCAGAATGGGGTCGCTGAGCGACGCATCGGTTTGGTCATGGAGGTGGCTCGCACCTCCATGATCCACGCCGGTGCACCCCATTTTCTGTGGCCGTTCGCCGTGCGCTACGCCGCTCACCAGCTTAACCTGTGGCCGCACCCCCAGCGGCCGCAGGTTTCGCCGACCCTTCTGTGGACCGGGTCCCCTGGTGACGCGTCTGCGTTCCGCGTCTGGGGCTGCCTTGCTCACGTTCGTGCCTCTGGCACGGACAAGCTCACTGCCCGCACCCTCCCCTGCGTCTTCCTCGGTTTCCCCCTTGACGCGTCCGACTGGCACTTCTACCACCCGCCGTCTCACCGCTTCTTTCACTCTCGCGACGTCACCTTTGACGAGTCCGTCTCCTTCTACCGCCGCTTTCCCCACCGTGGTCCCCCGGTTACTCCCCCCCTTTTCCTGGTTCCTCCCTCCCTGGTGGTCCCTGCCCCTCCCCCCCCCCGCCCCCCCGTCCGGCCCCCTCTGGTGTGTCTCACGTCACCCCCCTCCCGTCGGTCGTCCCGGTCGATGAGTCTTCTGCCTCTGGTAGTCCTCCGGCGCAGTCCTCGCCGTCTGTCCCTCCCCCGGTGTCTCCTCCTCCACCGCCTCCGCAGCCGCCGTCGCCGCAGCTGCTGCAGCCGTCGTCTCCACCGCCGCCGCCGTTGCAGCCGTCGTCTCCGCCGCCGCCGCCGTCGCAGCCGTCGCTGCAGCCGCCGCCGCCGCCGCCGCTGTCGTCGCTGCCGCCGTTTGTGGACTCTGGGGGTGTCCCTTCTGGGGGTGCAGGTGTGGAGGGTTCGGGAGGTAGCCGTCGCGCAGCTTGTGGCCCTGGTGTTGGTGTTGTGTCGCCGCAGCAGCAGTCCCCGCCTGTGTCCGCCCTCCGTCTGCTCGGCCTTCCGTCTCCTGACCCTGCGCCTGTTCCTCTCCTGCCGTCTCCCCCTCTTCCCGTCTACGGCCCCGTGTTCCCTCTGCCAGACTCGTCCCCGGCTCGTCTTCCCCCTCGTTCCCCTCCTGTGTCCCCTCCTCTGTCTCCTGACCCGACGCCGCCCTCACACGTCTGGTCTCGCCGCCCCTCTCGTGCTCGTCCTGTCTCCCCTGTCCCGCGCTCTCACCCTATGTTGCTCCGTTCCCACGCGTCTCGACCTCCCCTCCTCCCGTCTCCTCCTCCGTCTTCTCTTGTCGTTGCGTCTCCTCCTCTGTCCGACTCCTTTCGTGCCGCTCGTCCTCTTGTTCCTCGGGTCCTTGCCTCTCTCGTTACCGACCCGTCTGTTCCCGTGTCGAGTCTTGACGCCCTCGTCGCTGCGGTCGCTGACTTCGCCTCTACCCGCCGCCTTGACTACGCCACCGCTCTGGTCTCTCACCCTGCCTGTCCTCCGTCTGTCGGGGGTGCTCCTGCCCTCGGCAGTGACGTCCTGGAGGACCGCCAGTTTGAGCTTGCTTTCCTGTCCGAGGCTGCTCCCCATCTCTGTTCCATGCTGCTAGTCCCTGAGGGTGACCCAGACGCTTTCGACATCCCGACCCCTCGTACTTACGCTGAGGCGGTTTCGGGACCCTGGGCCTCTCAGTGGATAGCTGCCATGGAGCAGGAGATGGCATCTTGGAGATCCACCGGCACCTTCGTCGACGCAGTTCCCCCACCTGGGGTGAACGTGGTCGATGGCCGTTGGCTCTTCAAGGTGAAGCGCCCTCCTGGAGAGCCGCCTGTGTTCAAGGCGCGCTACGTGGCTAGAGGCTTCAGTCAGCGCGAGGGGGTGGACTTCTTTCAGACTTTCGCTCCTACCCCGAAGATGACTACTCTTCGGGTGCTGCTACACGTAGCGGCTCAGCGTGACTACGAGCTTCACTCCCTCGACTTCTCCACTGCCTTTCTTCAGGGCAGCCTTCACGAGCAGGTCTACCTGCGTCGCCCTCAGGGCTTTACTGGCACCTTCCCCCCTGGGACCCAGTGGCTTCTGCGGCGGCCAGTCTACGGCCTGCGCCAGGCGCCTCGTGAGTGGCACGACACTTTGCGTGCTACCCTTGCTGACCTGCAGTTCTTTCCGTCCTCTGCAGACCCCTCGCTCTTCGTTCGTGCTGGCTCGACTCCGTTCTACATCCTCGTCTACGTAGACGACCTGGTCTTTGCCACTGCTGACAGGGACGCACTGGCCTCCGTGAAGGCAGAGCTGCTGAAGAGACACACCTGCACTGACCTTGGAGAGCTGCGCCGTTACCTTGGCTTGCAGATCTCCAGGGACAGAGCCGCGCGCACCATCACCCTGACTCAGTCACACTTGGTGCGCCAGGTCCTTCAGAGGTTCGGCCTTCAGTTCTCCTCCGCACAGCCCACCCCTCTTCCTCTGGACCACAGACTCTCCGCTCCAGTTCCTGAGGAGTCGGTAGATCCCAGTGGTCCTTACGCTGAGCTAGTGGGTTGCCTCATGTACCTGATGACTTGCACTCGCCCAGATCTCGCATACCCTCTCAGCATCCTGGCTCGTTTCGTGGCCACAGGCAGGCACCGACCTCAGCACTGGTCTGCCGCTAAGAGGGTTTTGCGTTATCTTGCAAGTACATCGGGCATGGGGTTAGTGCTAGGCGGACGCAGGCCAGTGGTCCTTACTGGACACATAGACGCTTCTTGGGCAGACGACGCCGAGACGCTCAGGTCTTCCCAGGGCTACTGCTTTAGCCTTGGTTCAGGTGCTGTCTCGTGGAGAGCTACCCGCTCTTCGTCTGTTGCCCAGTCCAGCTGTGAGGCCGAGATCTACGCCGGTGCCATGGCGGCACAGGAGCTCCGCTGGCTGACCTTCTTGCTCACTGACTTAGGTGAGCGGCCTAGCTCTGCCCCGGTCCTGTACGCTGACAACAGGGCCATGATCCTCCTGTGTCAGGAGCCTCGACTCGAGGGCAGAGCGAAGCACATCCAGCTGCGGTACTTCCTCCTGCGTGAGCTACAGCAGCGTCGCCAGGCTCGCGTAGTACACTTAGCCTCCGGTGCCAACACAGCTGATATCTTTACGAAGGCGCTTGCGCCTAAAGATCATCAGCGGCACTGTGTACAGCTTGGTCTGGTTCCTGTAGTCTCTCACTTACTCGGGCCTTGACTCTGTACTGTCCTATATATCTGTGTGTACACTCAGACTGGACTTGTGTCCTCTTACAGTGGTTGGACTAGTAGTGCCGCCCTGTACTAGTTCTTGCCTTGCCTGTACTCCTTCTGACTGGTCTTTTAGACCCTTGTCTCAGAGGCTGGACTAGTAGTGCCACCCTGAGCTGCTTGTCTAGAACATGCCCCTATGCAGTCCAGGGGGTGTGTCAAACATGTTTAGTTATCATGCTTGTATAGACTGTATAGGGTCATCTTCTAGAGAGTACAACAGTTAGGTATATGTTTGTGTACTCTCTCTCTCTATTTATAAATTTCACTGTTTGATAGAAAGAACACGAAAGGACGAAAGACTCGAAGGGTCGCAACCGGAGGTTGCGACTGACCGTTACAACTGCAAGGGTGGTAACCGAATCGACCATCGAGTCGCTGTGCGACTCGATAACCATTCTTCAACTGTATTCCACAACTGCTTTACTTTCCTATCTTCTATATATTGCTGTATGCTTGTTTCCTTTAATCAATCACGTGCTCTCACATACTAGTGCAAGGGTTCAACTACTCAACTACCGCTGCACTACTCAAGTATCTCGTACAACTGGGACTTAGTCTCTGAAAGATCCTAAGGGCTTTTTCTCAGCCCAACAACCACCATGCCCAGGGTTCTTCAACTGCAGGGGTGGCTTCTGCAGAGAATTTGCCGAAATTCACTATTCAACAGTATTCGTTCCATTCACATACACTCTGCAGCAAAATAACATTCTCTTGTAGTATTTTCTTACCCCAAGATTTCTAGCTAAGCATTATCTATGCAGGCTCTCCACCTATCCCTGCAGGGACGCCAGCTCGGCTCTCAATGCGGCCTCCTGCTCCAGCTTCTCCCTCTGCGCCGCCTCCAGCCCCGCCGTGCTGGCCCCTGCCGCCGCCACCTTGGCCTTGAGGTCCTCTATCTGACGCAGCCGCTTTGCCACGTTGCGTGCACGCTTCGCCCTCTCCGCTGCCTCGTCCGTGCCGCTGCCCTGGCCTGCATGGGGGGGCCATTGGGCCAAGTGACGGAGGGAGTGAGAGAATGGGCTAATGGGTGCTGGGCTGGAAGACACTACACGGAATCCGGGAGGCCAGTAGCGGAAATCATTCAGTTACTTCCATGGGCGTGGCTGCTGCTGCAGTTGTCCAGAGTACCTTTCCAGGCAGCACGTACTGCGGTACGGGTTTTGGCACACCAAGAAGATCGTTGGTGAAGCAATCAAGTGGCCGGGCAGAGGAGTTACCTTGTGGTGCCTGCGGCTCCTGCTGCTGGGCCTTGGGGCGGTCGTCAATGCTCAGCGCCGCCACATCAGGTGCCGGCTTGACCGCACTAGCCTGCAACAGCCATGGATGGGGACGGAACAGAGTGTCGTTAGCAATGATCGAGACAGAACAGCCATGGATGGGGACGGAACAGAGGGCACACAGGATTGGGCACACAGAATTGGGCACACAGGATTGGGCACACAGGATTGGGCACACAGAATTGGGCACACAGGATTGGGCACACAGGATTGGGCACACAGGATTGGGCACACAGGATTGGGCGCACAGGATTGGGCGCACAGGATTGGGCGCACAGGATTGGGCGCACAGGATTGGGCGCACAGGATTGGGCGCACAGGATTGGGCACACAGGATTGGGCACACAGGATTGGGCACACAGGATTGGGCACACAGGATTGGGCGCACAGGATTGGGCACACAAGATTGGGCACACAGGATTGGGGGCACAGGATTGGGCACACAGGATTGGGCACACAGGATTGGGCACACAGGATTGGGCACCCAGGATTGGGCACACAGGATTGGGCACACAGGATTGGGCACACAGGATTGGGCACACAGGATTGGGCGCACAGGATTGGGCACACAGGATTGGGCACACAGGATTGGGCACACAGGATTGGGCACACAGGATTGGGCGCACATGATTGGGCGCACAGGATTGGGCGCACAGGATTGGGCATGCACAGGATTGGGCGCACAGGATTGGGCGCACAGGATTGGGCGCACAGGATTGGGCACACAGGATTGGGCACACAGGATTGGGCACACAGGATTGGGCACACAGGATTGGGCACACAGGTTTGGGCACACAGGATTGGGCACACAGGATTGGGCGCACAGGTTTGGGCACACAGGATTGGGCGCACAGGATTGGGCACACAGGATTGGGCACACAGGTTTGGGCACACAGGATTGGGCACACAGGATTGGGCACACAGGATTGGGCACACAGGATTGGGCACACAGGATTGGGCACACAGGATTGGGCATACAAGATTGGGCACACAGGAGTGGGCACACAGGATTGGGCACACAGCCACACACGGAAGGATGCATGCTGTATCGGGTGTGGTGCATGTGTGAGCCATGGTGGATGTGCGAGCCTTGGTGCATGTGCGAGCCATGGTGCATATGTGAGCCATGGTGCATGTGCGAGCCATGGTGCATGTGCGAGCCTTGGTGCATGTGCGAGCCATGGTGCATGTGTGAGCCATGGTGCATGTGTGATCGATGGTGCATGTGTGAGCCATGGTGCATGTGTGAGCCATGGTGCATGTGTGATCGATGGTGCATGTGTGAGCCATGGTGCATGTGTGAGCCATGGTGCATGTGTGAGCAATGGTGCATGTGTGAGCCACCTGAGATGGCACCTGATGGGGAGCAGCAGTGTCCTTCTTGGCCTTAGCCGCCTCCCGCTTCTTGGCGTTCTTCTTGGCGCTCTTGGATGGCTCCGCTGCCTCCGCCCTGCCCCACGCATAGGCAGCACCCAGCAGCCAGCGGCACACACAGGACGCGCAGGGAGGGGTGAATGGTGGGGACAGAGGGAGGGGGCAGAGGGGCAGGGAAGGGGATGAATGGCTTCGATCGTGGTGGCAGTGGGTGGGCACAGGTGGTGGGGCTATTAGGAGGAGCGCAAGGGGGTGCAGTGCAGGGAATAAAAGGTGCAGTGGAAGCTGAGATGAGATGAGAGCACGCACCGCGCTCGCACCAGGGTCCAGTGCACCACGACGAGGTGCAAGTGCATCTGAACGACCGACCCGGGGGGGAATGCGCGTCCAAGGGCTCACCCGGGGGGGATGTACTTTTTTGGGGCGCCTATCTTGCACGGCTTGTCATCCTCCCCCGACAGCTGGGAGGTGGCAGTAAGGGATGTGAGTAAGGGAGGTGGCCATAGTGACAACAACGGATGTGGCAAAGAGGGTGCACTGCAGGATGATGGACAACACACCACCACGCCAACAAGCTGCCAGGTGGCCACCCACGTGTGCTCTGGAGGTGGAGTTCACGAGGGCAAGATGCAGTTATGAGGCCATGCATTGCTGCCAGTGCTAGGCGCATACGGCTCCCTGTCCTGCCCGCACCCACCTGCGCCCACGTGCCCACCTAGCTCATGAGGTCAGGCACTGCTCCCCATTGCCACCCACCTGCGCTGTGAAGGTGGACGTCACGAGGGCAGCCTTCGGTAATGGCTCATGACCTCATGGCTCATGACCTCATGGCTCATGACCTCATGGCTCATGACCTCATGGCTCATGACCTCATGGCTGGCTCCCAATGCCACCCGGACACTGCTCCCTGCCGCACCCACCTGTGCCCGGAACGTGCACGTCATGCGGGCCGCGTTGGGCGGGCGGTACGGCGCCGCCTTGCTGGGTGCTGCCTGCACCGCCTCCGATGAGGCTGGGATGACAGTGACAGCAGGCAGCCGAGAGAGGAAACACAAGCAGAGAGGAAACACAAGCAGAGAGGAAACACAAGCAGAGAGGAAACACAAGCAGAGAGGAAGGAAACGAGGTGTACGGGGAAGGAGGAAGGACGAGGTTGAGAGGAAAGCAGGTATCATGCGAAGGATGGAGGACAGGGTGTGTGCGGCTGATGGCAGGTCCGGAACAATCGACAACGCCCAGGATCTTTCTGAAGGTGCGATAAAAGGAGGGATGCACAGCGCAGACGGGGCGCACTCTGCACTTCCAGACACTGGGATGGGAAGGAATTCCACAGGGCATGCATGGGGCACACCACAGAGGCGTGCATGGCACACCACAGAGGCGTGGGCGGCACACCTCAGGGGCGTGGACGGCACACCTTGGTCTTTCTTGCTGGAGCGTGGCGAGGGCGGGCGGTCAGCGTACACACCCTCTGGTGCTGGCGTCCACTCCGCCTGATGTGGAGGGGGAAGATGAGGCATGGTGAAGATGAGGCATGGTGAAGATGGGTAACAGAGGGAGAATTGCAACCACTTCACTCACTCGAGATGGAGAGGGCAGGCGGTCAGCATGCATGCCGCCTGGTACTGGTGCCCACTCCACGTGGTGAGGAGAGCGAGGGGTGGGGGGGTGGGGGTGGGAGCGCGGCAGATGGCGAGGGAGAGGGCGAGGAAGAGGAAAGGCGGAAGAGGAAGGGTGGCGAGGCAGAATCTGTGGCGACAAGTCGATTTCTCTCGGCTGAGTTGGCGACGAGCTCGTGATGCGCTACTCAGCCATTGTAAGGCAGCGAAAGAAGCACTCCCGTGTTTTGCAGGCATGCAGTCACGGAAGGCTGGAAGCTATAGCTGGCAGAGCAAGGCACACCTGTGTGCATGATGATAATTTCTACCTGGTAGAGGAGGGCACCTGAGCAGAGCACACATGAGTGGAAGGTGAATGGTACCTGGTAGAGCAGGCCGTATGGTCGGTGCAGGAGCAGGGAGCCGTTGTATTTGAAGACCTTGAAGCTGAGGGACGCAAGGGGGAGAGAGGTAGGGGCAAAAGTGCGGATGGCGGGGAGAAGAAGATGAGCTTCCACTCAAGGAAGGCGCATGTGAGCCACGTGAGCCACGTGCCGGGAGACAAATGACAACCCTTGAAAACAGAGCACCACACTGGTTCCCTCATAAAATTGGGTGGTTTGAGTGAAGAAGCTTCCAGAACCAATCCTCAAAGCACAATCCTCCTAAAAGGCACAAGCAGCAGTAAGGATAGACCCTCGCCATGTGCAAGGTGCCTCACCCGCCCTCGCCATGTGCAAGGTGCCTCACCCGCCCTCGCCATGTGCAAGGTGCCTCACCCGCCCTCGCCAAGTGCAAAGGTGCCTCACCCGCCCTCGCCATGTGCAAGGTGCCTCACCCGCCCTCGCCATGTGCAAGGTGCCTCACCCGCCCTCGCCATGTGCAAGGTGCCTCACCCGCCCTCGCCATGTGCAAGGTGCCTCACCCGCCCTCGCCATGTGCAAGGTGCCTCACCCGCCCTCGCCATGTGCAAGGTGCCTCACCCGCCCTCGCCATGTGCAAGGTGCCTCACCCGCCCTCTCGCCATGTGCTGCTTCTCGCCCTCTGGACCCTGTAGGGGTCTTGTGAACCCTGTAGGGGCGCCTCCCACGCCATCTCGACTGGGTCTGATTCCCCTTTCCGTGCCACACGCACTGACGCTCTCTTCGTCCTCACTAATATCACCTCTTCCGCTGCCAAGCTTCCCTGATCTCCTCAAGCCTCAAGGCACCATAGCACATCCGAGGTGCGAGCGCATGCTCCCTCCCTCTCGGCTCCTCCCCTTACCGAGTTGTCCATACTCGTCCGTGCGAATGATCAAATCCGGGAATCCGGGAGTCCGGGAATCCGGGAATGTGGAACTCCAGGCCATCTCGCCACTTGGTTGTGACTGCCACGCATGCACTCCGCAACCACCTTGCTGCGCGCACACTTGCGACCCAAGCCGCTGTCAGCTCACCCGCTGTCAGCTCACCCGCTGTCAGCTCACCCGCTGTCAGCTCACCCGCTGTCAGCTCACCCGTTGTCCACCTGCAGGCGCGGCGCCGTGGTGGCCACCAGGAGGTGCCGCCCATCGGGGCTCCACTCCGCCGACACGCCGCATGGCGCCTTTGCCTTGCCCACCTGCTTGAGGCGCGTGCGCTCCCACACCTCCTGGCAGGGCAGAGAGAGAGACACAGACAGGCACACAGGCGCAGACAGGCATGGGCATGAGTGGCTGCCAGCCGGGGTCCACTCCACTGATGCGCCGCACGGCGCCCTGGCCCTCCACAGCTGCTTCAGACGAGCGCCCCCACACCTCCTGAGAGGGGCGCAGGGAGGGGGCGATGTGGGAGAGGCGAGGGAAGGGGTTGGGCTCTGTGAGATGGTCGATTGACAGTTCAGGCGAATGGATGTCACAAGATGGTTAGACGATGCTGCTAGTGACAAATGCTAAGACATGAGTGAAATGGACTACGCATCCCAAAAGATTCAAACGATACACATGAAAAGTCAAGCCATATGTTGACTCGTGTTGTTACCAACAACACACAGAACCTCAGATCCCACTCACAACGTCACCAGGCAGGTTGCCAAACCCAGCAAGGCACAGGACTGGCGAGGCGAGAAGGCGGGGGGGGGGAGGGGGAGAAGGGAGGGGGGGGGAAGCGGGGGAAGGGAGGAGGGAGGGAGGGGGGAGAAGGGAGGAGGGTGGGAGGGGGAGAAGGGAGGAGGGAGATAAGGGAAATATGAGTTCAATGAGAGAATTGAGGATGGGGAAAGGTAGCCAAAAGATTCGATTCAACAGTTGAGCATTTGAACAGGGTTGGGGAGGGCAAGAATTAGAGGGAGCGGCAGGCATCAACGGGCAACAGCAGAGGTAGTATGCTCAAGAAAGGTGAGCAAGCATAGCGTGCGCACACAGAGTTCGGCACCAGGGAACTTTATGCAGAGCGTGCTTGGGCTTGTAGCAGCATTGGCAAGTGGCTATTCGTGGTTTGAAAAACGCGATGCCAGACCCAGCAACTATAAAGTCGCACCCGCCCCAAAGCACTGATGTCAGTTCTCCCCCCAGCTCACATCGGCCGTGCGGGTTCCAGCGAATGAGGTTGCGAGGGCCGGAGCCGAAGTCAAAGAGAGGCTTGCAGCGGCTGTCGAAGAGAGTGGCCTTGGCGGGCATGACTGGGGAGGGCGGTGGAGGGGAGGGGGAGGCAAGGAGGAGTCACCAAGGACAAACAGCACAAGGTAGTTAGATGCCTGAGGCTGTTGAAGAGAGCCTCAGGCATGACTGGGGAGGGCGGTGGAGGGGAGGGGGAGGCACGAAGGAGTCACAAGGGGCAAACAGCACTCGGGATTTAGAGGCCTGAAACTGTGAACGAGAGTGGCCTTGGCGCGTTGGGGGGTTGGAGGGGCATCAGATGGCTGGTGGCTTGCTGCGGCTGTTGAAGAGAGGGGCCTTGGCGGGCATAGCTGGGGAGCGGGTGAGCGAGGTGATGCAGGGGAGGGGGAAGCAATAGAGGGCACGAAGTGGCAGAGGCCTGCAGTGGCAGTGGAAGAGAGAGGCCTCGGTGGGCATGACTGGGTCTGGGGGTGTGAGAGGCGGCAGGAGAACGGAGCAAGTCGCAGTGGAGGGGAGTGAGAAGCCGAGCCGAGGAGGGCAGGGCTGGTCTAAGGCAGAAACGGCACGGGATTCCAGCAATGAGACACCACATTGCATGACGCTCAGAGTTCAGGTTCTGTTTTCCAGCCTGCTTTAGCAGAAACGCAGAGAGGCTTTGAAGCGTGCGTGAAGGGGATCAAGAACGAGACGCCTGAATCTCGGATCTGAATAATACCCCCACCGCACCGCCCCATAACGATTTTTGGAGAGGTTCGATAACGCAGATTCTGAATCCCGCGCCTCGTCCTCAATGCCCTCCACATATGCTTAGAAAATAACTCCACTTTTGCAGCCGAGCCACACCTGGCTCGGCTCAGCTTGGCTCGCCTTCAAAACGAGCCGAGCCTTTTTTTAATACCCGGCTCGACTCGACCCGAGCTGGCGGCTCGGCTCGGCTCGCGCATGCGAAATCAGGCGAGCCGGAGTCGAGCCGGCTCGAGCTGGCTCGTTTTCGAGCCAGCCGGCTCGCAGCTAGGGAAAGGGGGTTTTCGGGACTGTCAAATTTCAGATCGACAAACCCCCCTGCGCCCATTTTGTCTGCCAACCCTAACCTCACCCTGTCGCCCTAGTCTATCGCCCTCAGCCAGCCCTATTTAAACCTGCAGCTCCTCCTGATAGTTTTGTAAGATGTAGAACCAGACGATCAGCTAAACAATCTGGATTATCCCCTGGAATAGAGACCCCAAACCCCATGGCCCCAATTGACAGCCCACACAAGGCCCCCTGACGAGCCGAGCCGAGCCGGCGAGCCGGCGAGCCGACCCCGGCTCGACCCAATTTTCACGAGCCGAGCCAGGCTCGGCTTATGCCCATGTCCAAACTAGGTAGGCGTTGTTCTCCAACATTGTTCAACCGCACGAGCAACAAGAGAAACCTCAAATCTGAAACCCTATACCGTTTCTACAGTTTCTCCAACCCCACTCTCCTACATGACGTCCTCGCACCACACTCACACCCCTTACAGTCTCCCCCTTCCCACTCACATCCGTGCACCACAACGAAGTCCTTCCCATTGGGCGACCACTGCACGTCGTGAATCGGCCCCTCCTTGGCTGGTGGGGGCACGGCAGAACGGGGTGCGGCAAGCGGGGAGGGGCAGAGCGAGGGATGGAGGGGAGAAACCACGGAGGGGTTGAGGCGGAAGATCCTTACAGGGCGACCACCACCACCAGTGCACGCCGTGATCCAAGCCGTCCTTGGGTGGTGGGTTGAAGTCAAGACGGGCCATGCCCTGGCTGCGGATGCATGGGAGGGGCGAGCAGGCACAGGGAACGAGCGCAGAAGCCAAGACATCGGTGTCGGGCCAAGGGACTGCAGCAGCCGCAACCCGCACTGACACGCATGGCGCCATGGTGTGATGTGATGGGCTCTTAGGGCGCTTGCAAAGTGGAATCCTTGAAAAACGTACCGTAACGGAAATAGCTGTAATGCACCGCTCAGAATCCCGAGAGAGGTACAGCGAAACGAGCTGCACCGGAAACCAAACACGAAACGTTTGTGACTTTGGAAGCGCCCTTGGAATTGTCAAGAATCTATCACAGCCTATTTTGAGAATGATAAAAAGCCTATCACAGGGAGTGCAGCCCCGACTCACACTCACATGCACGACGCCATGCCACACCCATGGAGAGGATCAACCAAGCACTTGCGTGCTGCATGAACCACACAGCGGCACAGCGCCCTCTAAGCTGCCATCCGCAGCCAGGAAGTGCAGCCCTGACTTGCATTTCTATGCACAACGCCTTGGCACACCCATGGGAAGGAAGAGACGAGCACAGTGTTCCCCTACCACTCACACAACGGAACGCCGCCTCAAAGCTGCAATCCGCCACCAGGGAGTGCAGCCCCAGCTCACCCACATGTGCAGCTACACTCAGACCCAGACTCATCTAGTGAGGTCACACGACTCACACAGCGGCACGGCGCCCTCAAAGCTGCCATCGGCCGCCAGGAAGTGCAGCCCCGACTCGCCATAGTAGCTCTGGTTGGTCTTGTCCACGTCAGAGTGCGTCCATGCCAGCACAGCAGTGGTCCCCACGTTCCACACCAGCCGCACGCCGCTGCACTTGAAGAAGCTCCGCCGCGCCACGGGGGCGGCTGGGGAGGCGGAGGAGGAGGAGGAAGGGATGGCGCTGTCTCGCGTGAATATGCGCACACTAGCCGGCGCTCCCTGGGAAATGGCAGACGGAGGGAAAAGGAGGTGAGGGCGAGGCGGGGGGAAAGAGGGGGGAAACAAGAAATCAGGCATGCAAGAGCCATTTGCACCCGTTCTCTGCTCCCCTGTGCAATACGCTGTGGAGGAGGAGGAGGAGGAGGAGGAGGAGGAGGAGGAGGAGGAGGAGGAGGAGGAGGAGGAGGAGGAGGAGGAGGAGGAGGAGGAGGAGGAGGAGGAGGAGGAGGAGGAGGAGGAGGAGGAGGAGGAGGAGGAGGAAGGGGGGGCACTGCTTCGACTGAAGAGGCGCCCACTGGCCGGTGCTCCCTGGGGGAAGGCAGACAGACGGGGGGGTGTGGAAAAAAGAGAGACATGCTGAGAAGCCTGCCAGACGAGTTCCCCGCTCCCAGTGTGCTGCGCTGCCCTTGAAGCAGCTGCGGCGCGCCACTGGTGCGTGCTGAGGGGCAGGGGAGGACGAGGAAGGCGAAGAAACAGTGGCGCTTTCTCAGGGTTGGCGCACTGGCTGGCAGGCGCTCCCTCCCTGGGGAGGAGCAGCGGACGGAGGGAGCAGGAGGCAAGGAGAAACATGCTGAAGCGCCTTGCACACCCCTGTTTTGGTCCACGTCAGACGTGTCACACGTTCCAACACACTGATTCCTCCCTGCCTTGCCTGCCCGTGTGTCGCGATGCTGTGCTGCAAGGCCACAAGGCCCAATGGCCCAGAATACACCCCTACCCTGTTCGCTCTCGTGCAAAAAAACTCCCCACCGACCCCACGCCTGATTTATTCCTTGCGTGGAAAGCAGCACGGACCGAGGACGGTGCATGCGAACGGAGGTGGGGCGGAGCAGGCAGTGCAAGGAAGGGCGTCCCCAGGAAAGCTCCCACCACAGATGGCACATGCAGCTTGGCTTCAGGTGGCGAGACGAGCAACGGGGGACGCATCTTGAGCAACGGGGGACGCATCTTGAGCAACGGGGGACGCATCTTGAGCAACGGGGGACGCATCTTGAGCAACGGGGGACGCATCTTGAGCAACGGGGGACGCATCTTGAGGCTCACCGGGAAGTGACTGTTGGCAGCAATGCACGGCAAGCACTACTTGTGCTGCAGCGCACCCACCTTGGCTTCAGGCGCGAACACCGCAATGTGAGAAGGGGGCGACGGTGCCAGCTGTGCTGACGTCATCCCAGGCACCTTGAGCCGCGCCGCCACGCCAGCTGCCAGGTCAGCGCCGGTGAACAGTTGCACCTCGCCATTCACCGGGCGGCAAGCCACGGACTCATCTGCGCTGAACTGCATGCTGGGCCTGCAGGGCCAAGGGGGGGGGGCGGTTGAGGGGAGCGTATGTTGCAAGAAGAAAGGTGGCTAACAGGTGGCTTTGACATGCGCTCAGAACTTGGCAGGCGAGCACGCGCTTCAGTCTGTGGTGCTTGCTGGCGCACAGAGCAGGCGGCGGTGGCACACAGCTGTGGTGGGAGGCACACGGCAGGGAGCGCTGAGGAAGGCTTGCAAGCAGCTGCCCGTCCTGCCACGCGTGGCTGCAAGTAACCCCCATGCACTCACACTCAATGCCGTCTCGCCTGCACTGCATGTGCCCCCACCACCTCCCCATCGCCTGCCCACTCCCTATCACTCACCGCGCCTGTGCTGCACCGCCCCCCTGCAGTCGCACTGGCCCCTGCAACTCGCTGCACACCACCCACCCACCCATCGGTCACTCAACCGCTATCGCTTTCTCTCACTCACCCCTGCCTCCTCCCACCCACCATACGCTCGAGTTGAACGTCTTCTGCACCTGCCGCCACACCACCTCCCCATCGCTCACCCGCCGCACCGTCAGGTTGCTCTCCGCCTGCCCGCCGCCCGCTGGCGCTGTGGGGCGCTGGAACACCTGCAGTGGAGAGGGGCGAGAGGGGGAATGCAAAGACGAACGAAGGAGCATAAGGCCAAAGCACAAACACAGTCTCTTTGCACTCTGCCAGCCCGCCCCCCACTGCTGCCATGGGCCGCTGGAACACCAATAGCAGAGGAGAGAGTGGGCCGTAAGGAAAGAGTGGGGGAAGAGAATGGACAGACGCCATCAGGTTGCACTCCCCCCCCCCCCCCCCCCCTGGTCGGAGAAGTAAGGAGGGCAAGCAGGGGAAGCAGAGGCATGGAGGGCAAGCAGGGGAAGCAGAGGCATGGAGGGCAAGCAGGGGAAGCAGAGGCATGGAGGGCAAGCAGGGGAAGCAGAGGCATGGAGGCGAGCCACGAGCGCAGCCTGGCACCTCTTGCTTTGCGCTCGTGTCCCACTCTCTGGACCTGACGGCAGGTGGGCATGGTCCAGAGAGTGGCACACGAGCGCAAAGCAAGGCACGAGCCTGTAGGGAGAACGCAAGAGCCTGCAGGGTAGAGTCCAGCAGCGTTGAAGGGGGGAGGCAGCAGTGACCTCAAGCGCTAGCTCACACAGCTTGAGGCGCCATGCACACCTGCAGGTATGAGCCCCTGGGCGCGAAGGCCTGTGCCTGCACGCCCTCCAAATGCGTGTGCAGCCCCCCCCCCAGCAGGGCAGCAAGCAAAGACGCACCTGCAGGTAGGAACCCCTGGGCGAAAAGGCCATCGCCTGCACGCCCTCCAGAGGCATGTGCATCCGCTGCTCGCCAGACGCTGTGTGAATGAGGCGAACGCCGCCGCCCACTGCTGCGACAGCCACGAGGCTTCCATCTGGGCTGAACTTGGCCTGCGAACAGGGCACGCTGAAGGGCGTTTTTGGGAGCGGGGGGTGGGGGTGGGTTTTGAGCGGTTTTAAGGAGGGGTAGGAGGATCCCACTGGCAGGTGTTGGCCTCTGGGCAGGATCCCACGAGGCTGCCATCTGGGCTGAACTTGTCCTGCGAGCAAGGCACGCTGGCGGGGTGGGGGGAGGGATGGAGCAGGGGGGAGAGAAGGGAGAAGCGGGGGTTGGGGGGGTGGTGTAGGTAAAGAGAAGATGGGGCATGGGGAAGGGGGAGGGGAGGAGGGGGAGGACGTGCAGGAGAAGAGAGGGAGTGGCAAGCAGCAGGAAATGCAGTAAGGGAAAGCAGCAGGGGAGGCAGCAGGGGAGGCAGCAGGGGAGGCAGCAGGGGAGGCAGCAGGGGAGGCAGCAGGGGAGGCAGGGGCAGATGAGAGGCCGTGGGGAGCACAATCGGCAGGCAAAGCTCGGGGTGGCAGCAGCGCTCAGAGGCTAGCAGAAATGAGGGCTCTGGGTTTCTGGTTTAAGAGGGAATTGAAAATGGTAGTGTAGTAGACGGTAGGGAGGTGGGAGTGGGGGATGGGACACTGACGGCAACGGGGCCTTGGGTCCAGTCCGGTGAGGATCGGTCTAGGATGCCATGAGGCGTGCGGCAGGGCAGAACAAGGGCAGCCGTCGTGAGCAAGCGGGGGCGGGGGGAGAGGACGTCGACCAGTGTGGAGGGCGGAAGTTCAGCAAGGGGATGCTTGAGGAGGCATGGACGGGAGACTGCAGGGGTGGACGACGGACACAGGGAGGCAGCAGTCCGCAGAGCCCGGTGGAGGGCACAGGGACAGGGGGGACGCGAAGGGGAAGTGCGAGGAACGAAAGGCGAGCACAGGCGTGACCACCCCTTCAAGGGCGACTGTCCTTACTTCTGCACGGCGGCGACTGGCTGGACCTCCGATGCAGTCACATGTGACAATAGCGAGAGGCCCTGCTTGTCCCGCGCTGCGATGCGCAAGGGGAACGAGTGACGGGAGTAGAGAACGTGGGGAGCGAAGAATGCGAAGAATGCGAAGAATGCGAAGAATGCAAGGACAGTGACGAGGCGATCAGCGGATTCCACGTCAGCACGACGATAACGAGGATACAAGATGCGAACACTAGCCGCTCAAATGAATCGCTCTGAATGCGACCGACATGCGAGAGAGGAGACGGTGGCGGTGCTGGGAGAGCAGCAGAGGAGACCATCTGAAGCGCCGCTCCGCTATGAGACGGGACTAGCTGGAGCACACGACAGTTCTGTCGTCCATCGTCGCCGCTGTGATGCGATGCGATGCGATAGCAGCGACGCACTCACTGAGAATCGTCGGCGGGGGCGCTGCTGGATGGCTGTCAGACGATTCGGCAGCCATTGGAAGCGTGCGACAATTTGGAAGATCGAGCGTGGAAATGGCGGGGGGTGCGCTGGAGGCGAGCACGAAGGTCAATGGCTTATGGACCACTATACTCTATACTAGCTTGGTTCGCTTGCGGTACATTGATTTGGCGGATATTACCTTAAAGCCCGCAACCCAAATTGCAAGCCTAGGATGTCAAACGCACTGCGTTTGAAAGGGGCAGTGGGAGGGGTTACTTGAACTGAAGTCCCTCGACAAACACTGTTATGAAATAGGAAGTGTCAATGTACTATAACGTGAGAATACAAGGTCAATGAAGGCACGAGGTTATATAGGGGTTGGCGTGCTAGGGCGATAACCTCGGAACGTGGGTAGGTTGCAATGTGGCGACAGTGCCGGACGCGACTCGGGAAAGGGTTGGGCCGATAAATGAGGCCGAACGTGACGAGTCGAGGAGTTTGGGTGTACGCGCTAGCGTACAACTCAGTAAGGAATGGAAATTCCTTACACTACCCCCCCCTCCTAAACGAGACCGCGAGCATCGGAAACATTCCGACGCTGATAATACGCTGTTAGAATCGGATGTGATTCTAGCTCAGCGAGCGGCACCCAGCTATCATCTTCTGACGTGCGATCGCGCCAGCGGACGAGAAAATCAACCATCCGACGGTTCAGCTGCGTCGTCACTCGATGGCCGAGGATTTTCTAGGGCTCAGTCGTCGGTTCCTGCAGGGGTGTCAGCTGTGGTACACCGCGTTGTCGTGCCAGTTCTGACGAACTGGGGACGTAGGGCCGTAAAAGGCTGACGTGGAAAGCCGGGTGGTGACGCCAATCGGCCGGAAGTCGGAGGTGAGCAGTGACAGGTGTCACCATGTTGGTCACTTGAAAAGGCCCGCAAAATCTGGGTCGGAGTTTGCTTGGGATCGGCACCCGCAAATTGCGAGTGTCGAGTAGGACGAGATCTCTGACGTTGTAAGTGACGTCACGTCGATGGCGATCGGCTTGTCGGCTCGCGACCAGGTTGGCTTTCCTGATGGCTTCAGCTGCTTTTTATCGGGCGGCGAAAATGTCTACAGCAAATTTCTGGGACCGGTGCACAGTCGTCTCTATGTTCGGGGTAGAGGGTACCACTAGGTCTTGTCCGTAGTTGAGGAATAACAGGGACTGATGGGTTGTGGCGGAGGGCGCGTTATTATACGCGGATTCTAGCAGCGGAAGGGATTTCTCCTATGTCTATGGGTCGGTACAAGTAGTCCGAATGAGTTGCTCCATAGTTTGATTGACTCGTTCGGTCTGCCCGTCAGTCTGTGGGTGGTAGGAGGAGGAAAACTGCAGTTTGGTGCCGAACTGGTCCCACATGTGACGCCAGAAATTCGATGTGAATTTCGGGTCTCGGTCAGAAATAATTGCGGTGGGCAATCCGTGCAGTCGGATGACGTTGGCGATAAACAGTCGGGCAGTTTGCTCGGCTGTAATTATCTGTTGGCAGGCGATGAAGTGCGCCATTTTCGTGAGTCGGTCAACGACCACGAGGATGGCGTCGTTTCCGCTGGGACCGGCTGGCAATCCCGTCACGTAGTCCATCGTGATATGTTGCCAGGGTCGCTCGGGCGGATCCAACAGCTGTAGTAGTCCGGCTGCTCGCAGATGGGAGGATTTCATGATCTAGCAAGCGGTGCAGGAGGACACGGACTTGTGCACATCGTCGGCCATGTTAGGCCAAAAATAGTTGCGCTGCAACATCTTCAAAGTTTGGTCGACTCTGAAATGCCCAGAGGTAGGGTTGTCGTGGGATTCTTGTATTAGTAGGGTACGAAGAAAATCGTAGCCGGACACCCAGATGCGAGAAGTATCGCGCTTGTTAAAATAGTGTCCGGTGGCGGTGGTATGCTGTTGATGAATAGCCGAGCGGAAGAAAGGGTCGATCTTGTAGCCATGGGCAATTAGTCCAGTAAGTAGTTAGCTGGTTTGGGTGACTTGTATGGCGGCAGTATGGGCAATGGGTCGAGTCAGGGCATCGGCAATATTGTTGGCGCCCCGTTTGTAGGGGATGGTGTAGTGGAAGTTCGACTCGAGGAAATCGAGCCATCGGATCTGTCGCGGGTTGAGATCCGGTTGGGCTCGCAGGTACTGTAAGGATTTGTGGTCGGTCCGCACCATGACGTCAGTGCCAACTTATACATATGCTGTATGTAGAAGTTATAGGCTAGCCTAGGTCTGTGCTTCTAGTGAGTACAACCCCAACAGGTACATGTTCTAGGTTTCTCACACTAGTCCATTCATTCTCTCTTTCTAACATGGTATCATGAGTAGGTTCGGTTCCTCTCGCCCGCCCATGCTTCCGCCCTAGGCCCTAGCCGTCCCGTCCGCTCCTAGACGGCCCCTTGGCCATCGCGCCCGCCCCTAGCTGGCCCCCTGGCCGTCGCGTCCGCCCCTAGCCGGCCCCCTGGCTGTCGCGTCCGCCCCTAGCCGCCCCCCCCCTGGCCATCGCGCCCGCCCTTAGCTAGCCCCCTGGACGTCACGCTCGCCCTTAGCTGGCCCCTTGGGCGTCGCGTCCGCCCCTAGCCGGCCCCCTGGCCGTCGCGCCCGCCCCTAGCTGCCCCCCTGGGCGTCGCGTCCGCCATTAGCCGGCCCCCTGGCCGTCACGTCCGCCCATAGCCGGCCCCCTGGCCGTCGCGCCCGCCCTTAGCTGGCCCCCTGGCCGTCGCGTCCGCCCCTAGCCGGCCCCCTGGCCCTTGCGTCCGCCCCTAGCCAGCCCCCTGGCCGTCGTGCCCGCCCCTAGCCGGCCCCCTGGCCGTCGCGCCCGCCCCTAGCCAGCCCCCTGGCCGTCGCGCCCGCCCCTAGCCGGCCCCCTGGCCGTCGCGCCCACCCCTAGTCGGCCCCCTGGCCGTCGCGCCCGCCCCTAGCCGGCCCCCTGGCCGTCGCGCCGGCCCCTAGCCGGCCCCCTGGCCGTCGCGCCTGCCCCTAGCCGGCCCCCTGGCCGTCGCGCCCGCCCCTAGCCGGCCCCCTGGCCGTCGCGCCCGCCCCTAGTCGGCCCCTTGGCCGTCGCGCCCGCCCCTAGCCGGCCCCCTGGCCGTTCGCGCCCGCTCCTAGCCGCCCCCCTGGCCGTCGCACCCGCTCCTAGCCGGTCCCCAGGTCGTTCGCGCCCGCTCCTAGCCGGCCCCCTGGCCGTTCGCGCCCGCTCCTAGCCGGCCCCTCCTAGCGCCCGCCCAGCCCTCTCTACCGCCCGCCCGGCCCCTGCTAGCGCCCGCCCGGCCCCTGCTAGCACCCGCCCGACCTATTGCGCCCGCCCGGCCACACCCAGCGCCTGCCCGGCCCCGATACGCCTGCCCGGCTCCTGCGGCCCGCAGCTCCCAGTGCCTGCCCGACTCCTGCGACTCCGTGTTTTCTGCTTGGCACGGTTCCTCGGGTCTCCGGCCGCGTGTCTTTTGCTTGCCAACACTGAAGCGTCCTGCAGACGTCCCCCTGGAGCTGTGCTGCTGTGTCCCGGTGCCGTTGTGTCGTGTGGAGCTGTGCCGCTGTGTCCCTGTGTCGCTGACCCTGCACGATGGCTGACTTCGTACTCCGCCTGGACACTGAGGGCCATGCGGTTGACTTCGTCGCCTGGCTGTCCGATCTCCGCCGTCAACTCACAGGTCAGCGCCAGGATGGGCACTCCTTGGT
Organism: Closterium sp. NIES-67; assembly: GCA_027943415.1. Lineage (NCBI taxonomy): Eukaryota > Viridiplantae > Streptophyta > Zygnematophyceae > Desmidiales > Closteriaceae > Closterium > Closterium sp. NIES-67. The sequence goes on along the minus strand of BQMB01000300.1, from coordinate 97,505 downwards.
TCTCTATACCGATGGCTTGCTCCCCCGCCCCCCTGCGCCTGCTCCCCTCCCTGCTGACCCCACCTCTGCTGAGCGTGAGACTTTCTCTGCTGCTGCACTTGCATGTGCCGTCTGGGACTCTCGCGATGCAGTTGCTCAGGTCGCTATCAGTCACGCCCTCCCTGTGTCTGAGTGTTCGCATTTTGGTACGGTTGATAAAGCCAAGGCTTACTTAGAACCTGTTGTTGCTCGCTATTCCACGCCTGCCTCTGCTACAGCAGGCCGCCTGCTCTTCCCTATGCTTTTCCCAGACCTTGCTTCCTTCCCTACTGTTGCTGACCTTGCCACTCACCTGCGAGCCCCAGAGTCTTGCTACCGCACTGCTAGCACTGCTGCCCAGCTCACTGCGCTCCCTCCCCCCTTCTGCATGACCCTCTACTTTATCGCCATGCGCCTGCCTGACCGCATTGCTAGTGCACGCGACCACATCCTTAGCCAGCACCCGAGTGATCTCACCTTGCCAGCTTTCGTCACTGCCCTGACCGAGATCGAGACTCGCCAGCGCACTATCGCTCAGTCGAGCGGTGCGCCGGCAGTCTCTATCTTTCACGGCTGTGCCCCCTCCCAGTGCACGTTTACTGACGTTTCGGCTGCGGTTGCCACTGCGACCCCTCTGACCGAGACTGCAGCTGCGGTACACCCGCAGCAGCGCTCGCGCTGCGCCGGTCGTGGCCGCCAGGGAGGGCGTGGTGGTGGAGCTGGTTGTAGTAGTGGTGGTACCCGGGACAGTTGTTCTACTGAGGGGACTGCCTCAGCTAGTCAGGAGCAGCAGCCGTCACCCCAGTAGCAGGAGCAGGCGCCGCAGCCGTCGCAGCAGTCGCAGTCGTCGCAACAGCTGTCTCAGCCCCCGCCGTGGGCTCGCCTCCCCCTGGGATGGCCCGGCACCTCCGTAGGTGGTGGCCGTGGTGGCGGCCTGCGCAGCTTGGCGTCTACCGGCAGCTCCGTTGGTGTGACCTGCCAGTACCAACTTCAGACTGGGCCTCTCCGCGGCACTCTGTGCCACCTCTCGCACCCGACCACCCGCTGTTCCCGCCGCCTCGACGATCTCTTTTGTTGTCGCTTTGGCCCGGCCCTGGACCTCCCCGACTGGCACAGCCTGCTTTGGCAGGGCGTACTCTGTGTACTCTAGTTTAGGCATAGCACCCTTGTGTAGCTTAGCCTCCCCTGCTACGTCAGGCGTAGGAGTGCCTAGTTTGCCTAGCCTAGTTTCTGCACCAGCTCCGTTCCCGGCCTCCGCTACTGCCTCGCTGTCCTTCACTCTCGACTCCGGTGCTTCTGCCTGTTTCTTCCGCAACCGCTCCACGTCACCTAGGTCGCTGCAGCTTGCTCGTGTCAGTCCCTCACACACCCGTCCCTTCTGTGGCACCACCGCTTAGGTCACCCTGCTCTCCCGCGCCTGCGTCACATGTCTCAGCATGGTCTTGTCTTAGGCCTCCCCGAGTCGCTCCCCGCACTTCCCCCCTCGACTGCTCCACTGTGGACGCCTTGCGTCGAGGGCCGGCTCCGCTGTGCCCCTCACTCCTCCTTGCTTCGCCGTGCTACTGCTCCCCTTCAAACCCTGCACCTGGACGTTTGGGGCCCAGCCCCCGTCCCCGGACCGCGCGGTGAGCGCTAGTTCCTTGTGCTTGTCGATGACTACACGCGCTACACCACGGTGTTTCCCCTGGAGCGGAAGGCCAACGTGCCCGACGTTCTTCTCCCGTGGATTGTGGCTGCACGTCTTCACCGCGGTCTCCCCGTGTTGTGTCTCCACTCTGACCGTGGCGGCGATTTCGCCTCTGGTCGGCTTGGACAGTTCTGTCGTGCGGAGGGCATCACCCAGTCGTACACCTTGCCGGACTCGCCACAGCAGAATGGGGTTGCTGAGCGCCGCATCGGCTTGGTCATGGAGGTTGCTCGTACCTCCATGATTCATTCCGATGCCCCCCATTTTCTGGGGCCGTTCGCTGTTCGCTACGCTGCTCACCAGCTTAACCTGTGGCCACGCTCCCAGCAGCCGCGGGTTTCGCCGACCCTCCTTTGGACCGGGTCCCTAGGTGACGCGTTTGCGTTCCACGTCTGGGGTTTCCTTGCTCAAGTTTGTGCCTCTGGCACGGACAAGCTCACTGCCCCCACTGTCCCCTGTGTCTTCCTCGGTTTTCCCCTGGACTCGTCTGACTGGCTGTTCTACCACCCATAATCTCACCGCTTCCTTCACTCTCGTGACGTCACCTTTGACGAGTCTGTCTCCTTCTACCGTTGCTTCCCTCACCGAGGTCTTCCGGTTCCCCCCCCCTTGTTCGTGGCTCCCTCTCTCCCGGTAGCCTCTGCTCCCCTCCCGCCTTGTCCTGCCCCGTTTAGTGTCTCCCATGTCACTCCCCTCCTGTCGGTCAACAACCACGAGGATGGCGTCGTTTCCGTTAAGACCGGCTGGCAATCCACGAGGATTCCTGTATTAGAAGGGTACGAAGAAAATCGTAGCCGGACACCCAGATGCGAGAAGTATCGCGCTTGTTAAAATAGTGTCCGGTGGTGGTGGTATGCTGTTGATGAATAGCCGAGCGGAAGAAAGGGTCGATCTTGTAGCCGTGGGTAAATAGTCTTGTAAGTAGTGAGCTGGTCTGGGTGACTTGTTTGGCGGCAGTATGGGCAATGGGTCGAGTCAGGGCATCGGCAATATTGTTGGCGCCCCGTTTGTAGGTGATGGTGTGGTGGAAGATTGAATCGAGGAAATCGAGCCATTGGATATGTCGCGGGTTGAGATCCGGTTGGGCTCGCAGGTACTGTAAGGATTTGTGGTCGGTCCGCACCATGACGTCAGCCCTTGTCAGGTAGCACCGCCAGGTCTTGAACACGTGGACGATCGCCAGCATTTCCTTGTCGTGTACTGTATAGTTTTTCTCCTTGCCCTGTAGCTTCCGTGATTCGTAGGCGACTGGCTGTAACCCGTCGCCGAAATCTTGTAGGAGAACTGCGCCGATGGCGATGTCGCTGGCGTCGGTGATGACTTCGTATGGACGGTCAGGATCGGAGATGCGAAGAACAGGCGGCGACGTGAGGGCGATCCTCAGTTGGTAAAATGCAGCTTGCTGCTTCTCTCCCCACAAAAAACAATCGTGATCCTTAAGTCGATCGGTTAGCGGGGCGGATAACCCAGCCATATCGGGGATTAAGCGGCGGACGTAATTGATGAAACCCAAAAAACTTTGCAGCTCCTTTATGTTGGTTGGCGGCTTCCACTCCTGTATGGTCTTGATTTTCTTGGGGTCGATTTTCACTCCTTCGGTCGAGACGACATGGCCCAAAAACTCCAACTCCTACTTAAGAAAGTCGCACTTAGACCAGCTGTACATTAGTATGTCGTCGAGGTAGATAATAATGCATTTATCCAAGAGTTCCTTGAAAACGCCGTTCATGGTCATCTGGAAGGTTGAGGTTTCGTTCGTGAGGCCAAAGGGCATCACTAGGTATTCGTAGCTGCCGTAGCGGGCTCGAAAGGCGGTTTTGTGTTAATCTTCAGCGGCGACACGAATTTGATGGTAACCTCCTTGCAAGTCGATTTCGAGAAGAACTTGGCTCCGCGAAGTTGGTCGAGTAGGTCGTCAGCTCGCGGGATCGGGTAACGCGACTTGATTGTGATCCTGTTGAGTGCGTGGTAGTCGATGCACATGCGGAATCCTCCATCCTTCTTCGGGGTGAACAGTATCGGGGCGGCGTATGGGGACGTGCTGGGCCTGATAAAACCCTTCGTCAGAAGGTAATCCAGCTGCTGCTGCAATTCTTCCAGTTCTGGTTGGCTGAGCCGAAATTGTCGCTGCACTGTCGGTTTGGTGCGTGGTTCCAGCTCGATGCGATGTTCTTCTGGTCGGCTCGGCGGAAGTCCAGTTGGCAGGTCGTCCGGGAAAATCTCGGGGTATTTTCGAATGAGGTCTGCTAAATCCGGAGGAACGGCTTCGCACAGCTTCGCGATATCTTCGGCTGTTGTCGGCAACGTCACCTCGCAAAGATCAACGGCGTACACTGTAGCTCCCGCTTTTATCGCGCGCTTGAAAGTTATCGCATGGACTTGGGTGCTTCGCATGCGAGGCCCCGTCCATTTTGGTAGCTCGCAATGAATCCCATCGAGTTTGATGCTGCAGCCGCCCGTCGTCCAGTCGATCGTCGTATTGTACTATCGCAGCCAATCCCGCCCCAGCAGTACGTTGCATCCGTCGAATGTAGTCGCCAGCAGCCCCATCCGAAATATTACGTGCTCCCCGCAATGAAAACTGACGCTCTCCACTCACTCCCATATAGCCAGCGGTGTTCCATCCACTATTCGGGCGTCAATTTTGGGTAGACACTGTCCAGCCCTGTCCAGCTGTATGAGACTGTGACTCGTGCCTCCGTCCACGAAAATCTTCAGCAACACCCCGTTGACTTTACCCTGCATCAACACAGGGTGATCAGCAGTTTCGTCCCCCTTATTCGTCCGGGTCCGGTCGATTGCAGCAATTGGGATCACGACCTGGTGGGGACTATGTGGCTCGGGCGAAGAAGCCTGCCCGTCAGTAAGGGGCCCGGTACTTACTGACGCGACCCATTTCCCGGTCGCTCCTCCGGATTCTTCCCCATAGAATTCTGAGTGGCTATGATTTCTGGGCAGTTGCGTCGGATGTGACCCGGTCGGCCACACTGGTAGCATAACCACGTATTGCGCGGAGCAACTGCGTAAATATCCACTTTGTCCATCCCTTTTATCGTGGCGCGTTGGTACTGTTCTCGAGGGCGACCTTCGTCGTAGAAGTTCGTCCTCGGCTTCGTGAGCAAATCAGCGGCTTCGACGAGCTGGATGAAGTCTTGTAACCACTTCGCAGGGCGTTGCAGTTTTATCTGGTATTGTATTTCAGGCTTCAGCCCGCCCATGTACCTGTCGACCTTCTCCAACTCGTGCATGTAGCCACATCTATCCACCAACGTCAAGAATGACGCGGTGTACTCGGACACAGATCCCAGATGCTTCCACATGCGTAGAGTCTCATGCGCTTTGTCTGAGTCAGGAGCATGCTCAAACTGCTTGCGAAGCTCTGCTCACCACGTTGCCCACGTGCGAATGTGGGTCGCACCAAACAGCAAATCTGCCTCGTCTTCGTCGCCGAATTCTTCGGACCACTCATGCTGTCCTTCTGTGCGAGTTTCTGCTGAGTCGACGATGACCTTCCATCATTGTAGGGCGGCCCCTTGCAACAGTGTTAACGCATGGCTGATCCGCTTCTGATCATCTCGGATGCCTGCCGCGTTGAAATAAATATTCATGGCGAATATCCACTGCCGCACCATCACGCCTTTATTAGCTGGGTCGAAAGGAGCGAGTTGCTGATATCTCATGCCGCCACTTGTCGAGCGCGGGGCTGTTGCCGCTAGTCGTGCCAGCTCCACTGGCGACGGTTGCTACTCACCCGCCTCACTTCGTGCATCGTCGCCCGGCTCCTCTGAACGCCTCTCCTGCGCCTGGCGAAGTCGTTGGTTCTCGTCGCGGAGGTTGTTGACGACGCTTGTCAAATCATTCAACTGCTCCATTAATGCTTGCAAGTCCATAGTTTCCCGGGCAGGGTTCGCAGCAGTTGAGGTCGTCCGTTCCTCAACCGTCAAGTCTACCGGAGCCATGGCGGTCAGGACGGGGCAGAAGCTAGCGCACACGCTGTAGTTGTTGACGTAAAAATATTTACGATCGAAGACAACTGCTGTGCAGCCGTGCTAATCCCCTCTGACCACCCTTCTACTTAAATGGGAAAACAGAAGATTCCTGGAAAGTTCGGGCTCTGATACCAGCTGTTATGATATAGGAAGTGTTAATGTACTATAACGTGAGAATACAAGGTCACTATTGCAATGAAGGCACGATGTTATATAAGGGTTGGCGTGCTAGGGCGATAACCTCGGAACGTGGGTAGGTTCGGCAATGTGGTGACAGTGCCGGACGCGACTCGGGAAAGGGTTGGGCCGATAAATGAGGCCAAACGTGACGAGTCGAGGAGTTCGGGTGTATGCGCTAGCGTACAACTCAGTAAGGAATGGAAATTCCTTTCAAACACTTGAGTTGAAACAACCTGCGTTTTGGGACTCGGCAAACACACAAAACCTCTCTGATTTCGATGGTCGAGATTTGTCGATCTCGGATGTGCAGCTCGGTACTGATTGAAGGTCGCCTTTTCGGTTTGGCCCAAAGTTCAAGGGATTTTACCAAACTTCTTTCAGCAGACAGCACGGGGGGAAAATTGCTGCAGCGGACTCTCCACGAAACTTTCATACTTTCGTGGACAAGCCCTACTTTCATGGACACCACATTGAAGTTTTGCTTCTCCCGTGGACTCCGTCAATACTTTCGTGGACTCCCGGCTTACTTCCATGGACACATGCATATTCGCAGTTAAAAAGGAGTATACAGCAATGTACAAGTGATTACGGGCATAAAAATCGAAATACTCCAGACAATCTGTCCGTCGCAAGTAATCGCGAGCTACAGTGTCGGAAACCAGTTTTGAAACAGAATCTTGCAGCTTTTCTGGGAAGAGTTTGCAGCCACACTCAAATATGCAGTAAAGTTTCAAACACATAGTGTATTAGGGTCCGTGTGATAGAAACGCCTATTATTCAAATCCGAGCTACTCAACAAAAACATAATATGCACGTGCTTGACGAGCTAGCATTAAAGCGAGAAGGTAAAATAGTGAAGGCTGGCCCAACTTGAAAGAGGGCTCCCTCTGGTAACTTCTCTTGGAAACCTCGGCTGACAAATCACTGTTACAAAGTGACGCGGGTAGGAAAAATGAAGGGGTTTTTAGTTGTTCGGTTACTGTTACTTGCGATCCGCGCACAGTAGTCACGTTTAGCACACAGAGAGGAGGGTTTTGTCGCTTTCTGAGCAGCGAAGGGAGGTTTAGCGTTCATCTAGGTTAATTCGTCTCTCGTTGGATCGCGTTTCACAATTTGATTGGTTACACACTGTACCTCGGCATTTCGCTGTTCTTAGCAACTGTTCCCGAAAATCTCCGTCAAGTACAGTGCACATCGCTGAACAAACCTGGAAACATAGTGAGCCTCGGGTACCGTCAATTTCTGACGGCAAAACTAACAGCGAATTAATTTTCAGACGAAAAATACATGACGATAATATTCAATATGGGATAGCGGATTAGTGCGACGGGATGGTTCACTTACATTTCATTCTGACATTATATAATATTATTCTTTTTACAATTATATTTTGAGCCCATGATGTTTTACCATGGAATTCCATGATATTCATCAATGATATAGATCTTTCAAGAAGTTTGCCAATGCTTGGCTGAATATTTTCAAGAGTAGTTCGCATATTAATAATGGCTTGGACGTATAGTATGGTCCGCTTTGTAAAGAATGTTGTAATGTAAAGTCCTTTTGAAAATTCTCGGTCAAGTGTTGAATTTGTTTTGAAAGATCTACATTGTTTATGAAGATCATGGAATTTCATGGCAAAAAAATCATGAGTTGAATATAGTACAAAAATGTTTATTACACAACATCGAAATGAAATGTAAGTGAACAATCCCGTCGCACTAATCCACAATCCCATACTGAGTATTGTCGTCATGTTTTATCTGTCTGAAAAATAAGTTCGCTGTTAATTTTCCCGTCAGAAATTGACGGTACCCGAGGCTCATTCTGTTTCCAGGTTCGTTCAGCAACGTGCTTAGTAGTTGACGGAGATTTTCGGGAACAGTTGCTGAGAACAGCGAAATGCCGAGGTACAGTGTGTAACCAATCAAATTGTGAAACGCGATCCAATGAGAGACGAATTAACCTAAATGAACGCTAAACTCCCCTCGCTGCTCAGAAAGCGACAAAACCCTCCTCTCTGTGCGCTAAACGTGACTACCGTGCGCGGATCGCAAGTAACAGTAACCGAACAACTAAAAACCCAAAATGAAGGGTGAACTCAAAGCTGATTGGATCGTGCCAACATGATCCTTGCGAGACGAAACCCATGATGTGCCAACGGTGTATGTCTGACAATTTTTCCTCGTTAGGGTTAGCGTTTTCCTGTGCGACTGTTGCACGGCGAGTGCATGCGACGGGTTGAGGCTTTTGGATCAAGTTGGGCCCAACTCGGTTTTCAAGCTGGGCCTGTGTTTATAATTGCTGCAAATAACACTTCTCCATTTCCGCTGCGAAGCTCATTTTCCGGCTAGTTGAAAGCTAGTAACAGGCGCTTAGTTACCTAGTTCCGCGCGTTGACCCCTGGTTTTTTCCAGCTTAGTGCCTGGGAACGGTGTGGAAAATGTGGCGCGGCGAGATAGGGAGACATTGGCGCGGCGAGAGGGAAAGAGAGATAGTTGCGTGGCAGGAGACAGAGAGTAGCGCGGCTGGAGAGTCAGAGTAGCGCGGCAAGAGAGAGAAAGAGTAGCTCGGAAGAGAGAGAGTAGCGCGACGGGGGAGAGAGAGAGAGAGAGAGAGAGAGAGAGAGAGAGAGAGAGAGAGAGAGAGAGAGAGAGAGAGAGAGAGAGAGAGAGAGAGAGAGAGAGAGAGAGAGAGAGAGAGAGCAGCGCGGTTGGAGAGAGGGTGTAGCGCGGGAGAGAGATAGGGAGAGTGTAGCGCGGCGGGGGAGAGAGTGTAGTGCGCCCCTGCGCCCGTTACTACCATTCATCCAATTTTCGTATGGCACCCCATCGCTACTTTACCTCGACGCGGGGTTCGGCAGCCCCCCTCTCACGAGCGCACGGGGCGTCCTCCAAGGGGACCCAATGGGCCCATTGCTCTTCGCAGCGGCCATCCACCCCGCGCTTCAATCCACGGCTACCGCCCACCCCAACGTCCTATGCCTCACCTACGCGAACGACGTGACGTTCGTCGGCGAACCCACCGCCTGCACAGCCGCCTTCCATCACTTCACGGGCGCCATGGGGGCCATTGGCCTCACACATAACCCCTCGAAGTGTGGGGTGTGGTCCTCCACACCTCCCCCGCCCGTCGTCCTTCCCCCGGACGTCCCTTTTCACAGCGATGGGCTACGGGTGTTGGGGAGTTTTGTGGGGACACCGGGGGGCTCGGCTAGCTTCCTGCGCTCCCAGCTAGCCTCGCTGGCCGAGCCACTCACAACCATCGCCTCCATGGACCCCCAAACGGCGTCTCTCCTCCTGACGCGATGCATCTTGCGGCGGGTTAGCTACTTGACCCGCACCACGCCCCTGGACTTCCTCCCACAAACCGAGTGGTTCGAGTGGGGAAGAGGGTTATTCCACACCCTACTCCGCACGTGCAACCTCCAACCTCCTCGGGGGGAGGCTGAGCGCGCACGCACCTGGGCCCAGGCCTCACTCCCGCCCTCGCTAGGCGGGCTGAGCCTCACCGACCCCGCCATCGAAGGCCCCGCAGCCTTCCTAACCAGTGTCACCCAGGCGCAGCACCTCCTAGCCGCCCTGCCAGCAGCGTCCGATGGGCCCCTGGCATCCGCACTGCGCTCCCTCACCCCCCCCTTCTCCAGCCCCAACCATCTCCATACCTGGCTGGCGGGGTGTGAGGCGGCCCTGCCGTCTCGGGCACTAGAGCTCCTGCGCTCCGAACGCCAGGAACCATCTGGAACTCCACTCCAGCATCGGCTCTCCCTCGAGGTCCAGGCCGTACGATATGCGGACCAGGTGGCAGCATCCCGGGGGATGGAGCTGAACCCCAGCTCTGGCCACACAGCGCCTGTTCTCCCTGGCAGGTTACGGGGCAGGGGATTGGATCCATGCCATCCCCATCTTCCCCTCTCTCCGCCTCGGACCACCGCACTTTGCCATCGCCCTCGCCTTCCGTCTCGGCCTCCCCTTCCCAGCCCCACGCAACTGCAACTGTGCAGAAGAGACGGCGATCCTTGACCCCCGGCTGCCCAACCACCTTTTCCGCTGCGGCACGGGGCATGGCCGGACAGACACCCACAATGCACTCCGTGACGAGTGCATCCGTATGGCACGGGATGTCGAGTTCATTGTCACCAAAGAAACCACCATCTACAGCCCTGTGGACGGTCATAAGGCCAACCTTGCCATACGCGACCGAGACTCCGGTGCCGTCTGGATCTGTGACGTCACTGTCACGGATCCCATCAGCACCCGGGACCCGCAAGCACGCAAGAGGCGAGGATACATGGCCCGGGAGCAGGCCGATAAAAATATTTACCACTATCGTAACCGCGCACCTTATGTCGGTTTCTTCCCCTTGGCCGTGGAGACCTATGGCTCAGCTTTCTGAAGCTCCTGGCGGACACAGGAGCAAGATGGCTTTTCAACGCGGACCCAAGCTCCTACCAGGCGGCGAAGCTCCTGCATCAGTTCCGCCAACGCTGGTCCGTCACGCTCCAGCGGGCACAGACCCCAGCGGAGTACCCCCTTGTGGGTACCCCTGATGCCGTCATGGGCCTAGGGGACTGTTTTGCCATAGCGGAGCCCCTCGGGGAGCTCCAGTAGTCCGGCTGCCCACCCCCAGCATGCACGTACCTTTTATAGGCTCTGAAGTTTGCCCACATGCCTCGTATGTACAACGTTTCAATCAATACAAAGGACTGCTTGAGAGAGAGAGAGAGAGAGAGAGAGAGAGAGAGAGAGAGAGAGAGAGAGAGAGAGAGAGAGAGAGAGAGAGAGAGAGAGAGAGAGAGAGAGAGAGAGAGAGAGAGAGAGAGAGAGCGAGCGAGAGAGAGAGTAGCGCGATGGGATAGAGAGAGAGTGGCGCGGTGGGAGAGAGAGAGAGCGAGAGAGAGAGAGAGAGAGAGAGAGAGAGAGAGAGAGAGAGAGAGAGAGAGAGAGAGAGAGAGAGAGAGAGAGAGAGGGAGAGAGAGAGAGAAGTGGCAAGATAGAGTGTGTAGCGCCGCGGAAGAGTGTAGTGCGGCGCGACGAGAATGACATGGCGCGGTGAGAAGGAGAGCGGATGAGAATTTCGCTGCAAAAGAGGATGTGGCGCAGGGAGATGGCGGCAGTCCCACTCCTTTCAATGAGCACTCACCCTCTCCCTCCCTCTCTCTCCTCACCTTTCCCTCCGTTTACGTGCCTCTCCCTGCCTCTCCCTCTCTCCCGTCACCTCTCCTTCTATTTCCGCACCTCTCCTTTTTCCGCACCTCTCCGTCTATTCCGTGCCTCTGCTGTCTCTCCGTGCCTCAAACTCTATCTCCGCGCCTCTCCCTCTCTTTCCGCCCACTTCCCCTCTCTCCGCCCCTCTCCTTCGCTTTCGCAAGGGCTTTCCTTCTCGCGTTGCCGTTCTGAACACCTCTCCCGCTCACCGTATCTCTCCCACTCTCCGCACCTGTCGCCGCGCATCTCTCTGTGTGTCATGGTTTTTGGTATTTTGCACTCAGTATTTCTCTTGCACGTTTTATTTTGCAGGTACTTTGAAGTGACATCTGAGGGGAAATGCATGCCTTGGCTCTCAAAATCAAGGTCCTCAACTCGTCTTTCGCAGAGTAGCGGGATGGCTTGTGATTTGCGAGAATCATGCAAAATGTTCATTCGTATTTTTGTCTCCAGTTTTCGCACAGACACAAGCTGGCCCCCCAAAAAATAGTTGTCTTGCTTGTTTCCAACCAACACACTCTTGAGCTGACCTATTACGAGTTGGGTCCAACTTGAAAGGGGGTTCACTATTGTAGCCTCTCGCTTTAATCAGCAGTTGTTTTCTCCTTCATAATACATTATTTTATTATTAGGAATTATGTGAACAAAAAAATAGCACCAGAGAAAGATATTTTTTTCAGAATCACTTGCTTTTATTTGCATTAGTATGTTTCTCGTTCAAAACATATTCCCAAGATTGTGAATCTAAAATACTTGTGTAATTTTCTCATCTATTATTATTTTAATATGGACAAAAAAAAAACATCAAGACCTGAAACCTTCCATCTATACAGCCATGTTTACCAAACGTTATTGGTATTCGCAGATTTCACATCTTCATTGACAATGCAAGCCAAATATTAGTTGAAATATTTGGAAATGCCAGAATTTATGGTATCCCCGATTTTTGGTTGGCAGAAATTCCAAACCGTTATCTTGGGACTGCTATGATTTTTACTGAGCTCTATTAACCTTGTAACCATAATATCTATCTATATTCTACACGTGAATCTTTTGTAGCGAGATTTCGCCTACTCGATCTACCACACTTGTCGTTCAACTATACGCGCTTCCTCACAGTCATTCAAATGAATTTTGAGGATCGCTTAAGAGCTTCTTTAAACACGCGAAACACCTAGCGGACTTGGTGGCTTGCAATTACTGTAGCTTGCGACTATTTGCGAGGGACTTGATCACGCCATAATTTTGTTTTTTCCTCCCGTCAGAATCTATACAGCTCTATATGTTTTTTTGTTTCAAATTCGCGTGTGTCCATGGAAGTATGTCTGGAGTCCACAAAAGTATTGACGGAGTCCGCGGGAGAAGCAAAACTTCGATGTGGTGTCCGTGAAAGTAGGGCCTGTCCACAAAATTATAAAAAGTTTCGTGGACAGTCAGCGGCAGCAATTTTCCCCAAAACAAATGCTTCTGATTGGGTGTCAGCAACCACCTTTCTAGCTACGACAGCAAAATTTCATGGGTTTGCGATATTTTCTCTGAATTCGCTACAACCATAGCTCACATTCATACGCACTGCGTATAAACAATTTGGGTAGCGGGCTTTAACTAACTTATTGTGACCAAGCAATTTACACATGCGCTAACTACAGTATCTATCAAACATGCATGTATTTTCCCAACATTCAGTTGAAGACTTAAAGCAAAAGTATCCAATAACTTCATGCTTCAAAGGACCTTGAACCTTCCGAGTGGCGAACACTTGACACGCCCACACAATGGAAACTTGGTAACCCTGTTGGCCCGCGAGAGGGGAAACTTGGCAGGAGCAAATGGGTGATTTGCCGAGCGACAACGTTACGACGCAGGATCAGCATTCCAGAACGCGCATCTCACCAACCCACCAAGATCCAAAGTGCCTTGGAATTTACTATGCACTCCTAGGTCATGACCTTGTCCCCCGCCCTTCTCGTCGAGCAAGGACAGCGCACGTCGCGCCGATTCGAAAAACTGCGAGTTTTAAAGGAGCGTGAACCACACTCGGTTTAGGAGAGTCTTTTCCAGCCCTCGGTTTTGCTCTCGCTTTCGCGAGAGTCGCCCTTCCTGCCACCGCATCGCGTGGACACCGCCGTTGGACCGCCGCTTCGAAACCGCGCTTTGCTAACGCGCTTTCTGACCATCTTAGAGTTGTAGGGCACGATTCAGTTTTACTGTGACCCGTAGGCTCTCTTCGCACGCGCCTGCTCTATTCTCACACGCGACACCATCATCCTCTACCTGCTTGCAAGTTTGCGAACGGCTCTCAGGCGTAGTGGAGTCCGAGCAAGCCCCCATATTGGTTTTGAACCACCCTGATTGATCAGTATCGACTTGGAAAAAAAAAAAACAAAAAACTTTCCGTCAGGGTCAGTACGAAACACAACCCTGATTTTTCAGAGTTGGTACCGGTTTCAACACTATGCATCAGGGTTGTGTTTGCTTTGGACACTGATTTCCCGGATTGAATTTGTCCCCTAGTTTTTTTTAAGTCAACTCCTGTCCAGTAATAAACAAGGTCAAGAGCATGACATTGCCCTTAAAGGTGCGTTTCTTACAGTTCCGTAACTTGGAAAGTTTCAGAACTCTGGTGGTCATAGTTTTGCTTCGCTGCACATCTCAGCAAGGCTTCACGAATTCCTCCCCCCGAGCATACGTTTCGCCAATTCTGGACGCAGTTCCGGAATTTTGAGAATCGCAACTGTAACACACACGCCGTAAGAACGAGGGGCAGGCTGCAGGTGACATTGTCTGCGTCATTGACGAGGGGGGGTGGGGGGGAGAGGGTGGTATCAGTGTCAGCTCTGAATTGTACGCTAATTGGTTGTAGTGGACTCGCCTTGTTCTGGGTTCTTTGATTGGTTCTGGTCTCTAGGCTGCGGGGGGTACGTGGGGGGGTACTGTGGGGGACCAGGTTCCGAGGTGCTCTAGCAGGAATATCTCTGGCTGTAGGGGACTCAGCCAAAATTTCTTGGGTTGCGAGGGGTGCGGGGAGGATGTCTCTGGCTGCAGGGGACTTCGCCAAAATTCGCTGGGTTGTGAGGGGTGTGGGGGGGATGTCTCTGGCTGCAGGGGACTTGGCCAAAATTCGCTGGTTGCAGCATGGTTGGGGGGGAGGGGAGGGGGGGCACTTTGCCATCGGCAGGGAAATTTCTGCTAATTTATGAAGATATTGTTTCAGGGTGCATACGCGATATGGCACTGACGCATCAGTGTCGACCCACAACCACACTCTGAAAAATCAGTGTCCTTACATGAAACAACCCTGAAAAACCAGGGTCGACCCCCTCCCCTAGGCTGAAAATTCAGGGTCGGTACATCAAAACACCCTGAAAATGAGCAAAATCAGGAGAAAAATCATGAAATCTCAGGGCCTGAGTCCGGGCATCGCCATTTTGCGACAGCGTTGGTGGGGTCGTTCCTTCCGTTGTGAGGACCCTTACATTCGTGAGGAACGTGCTTGGTTTTTTTGCGAGGGTGCATCCTCGCTATTTTCGCCACCCCTCTTTAAGTTTCAAAACCCTTTGAACCTTGAAGTTATTGTATACTTTCGCTTTAAATGACATTCCAAGAGCGCATCACCTTTTCTTCAAGTTGAAGGGAGCTGTGTTGCTGTAACGATTGCCGCCGCTTCTGCTGCAAAAATTGCCGACACTTCAGACACTCAACCGAACGTACCAGGCTAAGGGCATGTGAATTATTGCAAAAATGCTGAAGCCGTACCAGAAATACGTACAGCAAGTACTTATCGGCTAACTTTGAGAGTTCGAAAAACAGCCCCCAAAATTACAGTTTCCGACGCTGGATTTTGGAATATGTCAAGAGTACAACGCGGTACGTACTCGCGGTATGTGCACAGTCAAGAGATGGCGAGCCACTGTCACATGTTCGCTAAGGGGCTGCGACGTCAGCGAGAAATCACGGCTCGCAAAGCTAATTCTGGAAACCTAGTGCACGATTAAGTCACCTAGACGAAATTGGGGATGACATCGTATGGTTGGGGTCGCGATTAGCGTCTCAGCTGAATTGACCAACTCCGATTCGGCGCGACAACTTTGTTTTCGCAATTTACTGCATTAGCGTGTCGCACGTCGTCGATGTGACAACGTGTGCGTCAAGAGGATGTCAAGTTCGGACTCCGGTCTGGCAGGGTCGTATGTTCCAGAACGAACCAAGTGATTTTAACGGGACGTACTATTTTGTGAGCCGTAATACCAGAGGGTTTGGCGAAACTGTTCGTCAATGTCGCGAGGCCGGTAACCCGCCAAAATTGCGTACCCTCCTCTTGGCACGTTCCATACCTGACACACCCTAACGAACCAATGGACCACATCCCTACGGTGAACCTTGGGGGACCACTCACTAGAGGCGACTTGCTAAGTTAACCCCAGTGGGCGCAGCTGCGCCCTGCCATTCGACCGTCCCAAGCGGACCATCGACCAGCGGTGCGCACGACACTCCCGGCTGACCCACACTTCAGACCTGGCCCAAGCGCCAGGAACCAAAACGGCTCCACACGCCATGTATTAAAACCCAGGTCCCAACTTACAAGCCGCGAAAAGAGTGCGCGACTCGAGTTGGGGCGAGAGTTTTCCGATTGGGTGCGAGGGTGGCGAGGGCTCAAATTCTTAAAACTGGCTTGCGACTATCGCAAATACAAATTTGAACTTCGCAAACCAAAACTCAAACGAGGTTGGGAAAGGAAAGCGGGGAACGAGGAAAGCACAACAGATGGTAAAACAACACTACATAAACTAGGCTAACGTGTCACAGCATCAAGCAGCCGCACTGCGGCAAACGCGCTGCACACAACCAAGAGCAACCAAAGATGACGGGCATTTCCGTGCATGGCCATCACGCGCTGCCAAAATTGCTGACGCACGCGGTCGTCGTTGTCCCGATACTTCAAAATGCCAGATGAAGCCCAACAAACAATTATCCCGTTGTTGGAAATGATAAACTCATGATCCAAGCATTTTAGGGGTATCGAGAACTATACAACACTCGAGTAAGGCAACATCGAAGACAAGGGGAGTCAACTTATTGCGCTATAGTGTTCGGCCGCCAATTGAGACAGTCAAGTGACATTTCGCGTGAAGCAAGGTTACATGACACTTCAGCTGAATAGTAAAAGCTTGTCTAGAATAACGAGGTGCGGTGCCCCTCGGAGTTACAAAAAGCAACAGCAATACCTAGATGCCTCTGTATGTTTTTTGTTTTAATAAATCACTTGTTCTTACAACCAAGTACCAGCACAAGGATTCAAAGACTTCTGCTGTACTACACTAAGTACTCCCAGGACTTAGTCTCTGCCAAATACACCGTGGGTTGCACTCAGCCCAATATCGTATGAGAGTTGGTCGGAGCTGGTTTGAGTTGCTCAGTTAGTCAAGAGTGGCATTGCACCCATAAGTATCGAATCCTCATCATATGCAAGGGGCAACCAGCAGCCCAACTAGTACCCACCTAATCAGTTGACGTCATGATCGTTCAGCTTCATGCCGACTCGACAACCTGCAACAACATCTGCAACAGAAAACACTCCGAATGAGATCCTTCAGCTGCAAGCTCAATGCGCAAATATGCTGAAGCTGCAAACGTCGTTTCCCTTCAATGGACATGATTGCTATAGCTGGAGCTTAGATTTTGAGTGGCACGCACAAATTCCTACGTGGCGGAGTCTCCACCCACCTATGATCTTGATAAGAATCTATCGGTCTCTAACCAGAATCGTCTTTAGCCCAACCCAACGTATGTCGACATCGCTCGTGAAGAACCGTCCGGACATAACACTTGGTTCGTCGACATTTGTTGCGGCCAGCATATGTGTTCTTCCGCATGATTCATCCAGCGTGAACACCACTTAAATCGTGAGGTTGTCATCACTGTTGCCAACAATCAGAACATACGCACCACACGACAAGGCATCGTACAACTGCAATCCTTGGAGACCAATGTCATCATGCAATTGTCTCGGGTAATGGATGTCGAATGGCATTCATCTGGAATGTGATAGTGATAAGAGAGAGTTTCGATAATTCCATGAAGAAGGAGGGTTTATACATTGGCAAAGCTGTATTGAAGTCCGGTGTCTTCGTCCTCGATTTTGGTCCTGATAGCGGAATAGCAGACAACGACAGCATCGTGTCATTCACGACTTGGAAGCACCCTAATCGTGACTTCAGTCTCGGCAGCTTCTGGTACTCCAACATGATCCATGAAGCAGAAAGAACACGAGCATAAGCAATCATCATTGCTTTAAGCAAACCTGTACAACCTACAACAGGGGAGGGACACAGGGATTTTGAGGAACCACAAGCTGGTCCTTTGACTATTTTCATTTCCATTGAGATGTCATTGAAAGAAACAGAGCAGATACATCCAACGCCTCAATATCGAAGCGCTGTGACCTTTTCTACCTTCTATGCCAACTCCGATTTGTACTAATGTTCTGCAAGTCACAAAGCAAGCAAAGACACGTGGCATCAGCGCCTTATATATCCTAGAAATACGACCATGTAAAACACGATTCGAGTTGGCGTACTCGAACTCCTTCGATGGTCGCGACTCACCATACCAGCCGTTTCCATCCCATCATAGCATCGGCCTACAGCAACATCCTATATATACCTCGCAACGAAGGCTGTCTTAACCTCAACTACATCATCACCTTTATAACCACTCATTACATCTGGCACCTGGACTTGCCATCACGCGATCTTGCGTATGACGCATTCGTCGCATGGCACGCTGTGGCCGAACGCGAGTCCAGCATGAAGCGGAATGGGGCTCTGGATTACCAATTACAGCACTGGTTATCTGGTGGAAAGGGGCATCAAGAGACTCATTTCTCTTCCGTACGCACATCAACAACTGGGGGTAGCATAAAGGATTAACAGGACCTTGTAGATGACCATGCACAAGCTACTACGTGGCATGCGACTACCCAATTCAAAGTGATGGGAGGCGATGGACCACGCTGTGATGCTGCACATCTTGCCACCATCCAACAAGCTCCCAAACAACGCATCACTGCAGCTACTGTGGACAGGAAAGCTGGGCAGCACACAACTTTTACACATATTTTGGTGCATGGTACAGTACCGCCTGCACACTGCAAGAGATGGGAGATTTTTGCAGCAGGCACAATGGGGGGTACACCTCAGCATCGAGAAAGATTATCACACCTGGAAGATTTTCAACATTAACGAGCACACGACAGTGGCAGCTTGCTACGTTACCTTCTATAAATGGTTCACCATGCAGCATTACCTAGAGAAGATCGCAGCACCTCGCAACCCTATTGGCGACTTCAATGGCGAATGCACATTCGCCTTGTCAGTAGAGGAAGCAGATTTGGATGGAGTATCGAAAGCAGACGAACCCCTGCCGCACTGTTCCTATTTCGATGAATGATGACGACCCTCACAAAAGCATGAACTCCGAAGCTTATTACCACTTCGCCATCAATGGTTACGTTACCCCACAGATAGTGGACACCAATACTTCAAAACGTAATGGTCTCGTTTTCTTACTCGATCGTGAAGCAGGACCCGAGGAAGTTTATTCCGAGGATCTAACCCTCACGCGTTACACTGCGAATTGTCAACAAATCCTTGGCCTCATTGCCACTGTTAATGCGCCGCCTCTGACGCATCACATCATCAAGCCTACTACGGTGAAGAAGGCTTTAGAGGGAGAGCACAAGGAAAAATGGAAGGCGACAATGGAAAACGAGCTCAAAGTGCTGCGTGTCAGGAACACTTGGACACTTGTCCCGGTTGCGAAAGCCATAGCCAAGACCATTGTCTCCGGCAAATGGGTATTTCATGTGAAAACGAAAGCCAACAGGACCATTGAACATTTCAAGGCTCGATGAGTGGTGAGGGGGTTCTATCAACAACATGGTCGCGTCTTCACCGTTGTTGAAGACATTTGCTCCAGTGAGTTGACACACTTTGCTTTGGATTCGTCTCACTGTTGCGCCACCCAGAACCTCCCACTTTGACAAATCGATATCGCCAACTCCTTCCTGTATGCGCCGTCGACGCAGATTTCTATATGGAGCAACCATATGCCTTCATCAGCAGCCCTACCCAGATCTGTCCGCTAGTGAAATCCCTTCACCAGATGAATAAAACCTCTCGGCTTTGGTAGCAGCACCTCCATGCTCGCCTCATTTGCATCACTCAATTTCCCCAAGACCAGGGCATGTACCATCTTACCCGCCACGATGCCTACGTACTCCTCATCTTCTACAGTATATCGGCGATCTTCTGTACATCGGCTCCACTCCTACCATCACGGCCTGGTTTGAAGTTGAGCTGCAGACAGACCTGGCCCTGACCATGTCCCCTACCATAACACAGTGTCTCGACCTCAACATCCTCACCATATCGCTACATCCCGCTGAATCAAATGGGCAAAAAAACTCTGTTATCGACCAACGCTATCTGCGAGTGTCGACACAATCTGGGCTGCCTGCTCTTAGCGAAGAACGTCCCAATCCATAGGAATTACCCCCCTTCCTTGACTCTCCGCATCTGGCGTTCCTCGCGCACAGCGACCGCAGATCTCAGCGTATCGTACCTCTACAACTGCTGTGGCCAACATATGGTTGGCTCGCCCTGATACATCTCTAGTGCCTGTGCAACGCTGTGAATTTTTTTGTCACGGTTGTCAATGATGAGAAACTCAAGGCGAATGCCTACAGAATGATGGTGCTCACATTACTTTGAATAACATGCTCATTGTTCAAGAACTTAAGTTTAATCTGTCGTCTGTGTCACAGCTGATCAACTGCAGTGTCGAACTCCGCACTAACCTGGAGACCCGCGCTTTGAAGTTGTAGAACCCGGAGCCGGGAACCACCAACAACGAGCGCTACATGCGACAAGCCATCTTGCGGAACAAAGCCTACTTCCTAAACTTTGACCTATACGACTGCTCCGGAGACTCCCACAAGCAAATTGACCTGGTCCTCCAGTCTTTCGAAGGACTCTCTTACAACCAGCATTGCCAACACGATGGCAGCCTTGGGTGATACGTCACCCATATCCGAGGGAGAGAAACCTTCACCATCGGGACCCACATGGCAGTTGTCGCACCCCAGCAACCTTTACGCCCAACATCGCTGGGACCTAAACTCGCTGAGCTAGCGGAAGGAGAGGCCTGTTATCACCTGAAGTCGGACTGACATAGTCCGAGTTACATGGAGCAACCCTCCTTTGGACCACCAATCACCGGCGTTGGAGGACAAGAGATCCCGACGGAGTAGCATATCCGGGAAGCACTCACCAACGTTGGCCAGAATTTGCAGATGCATGTAGCCGAATCATGCTCCGCGTTGTGGACTAACAAGAGATAGCATGCGTTGAAGGAAAAGAGAGAAAGGCACTAAAAGTGTGCAGTGTAAAAGAAGCAGCTGAGGGGCACGGCTGGGATACACCTGTGGTGGCTGAAGGAGAACGAGGTTGTAAGCCCTATGTGGAGGAAGGAGTAGGAGGCTAGGGTAGTGACAACAAGGACGATGGCAATGAGTACGACGAGCCAGGACATCACCGCCCATAAGTCATCCCTCTCGGACGTCGACCTCCGGAGCACCACCCAGGGACTTGGAGGATGTAATGTACTCCAGAGTCCTTTGGTGCCAGGACGAGCCTGCACCCATCACCATCGTTATGGTTACACCAAATATTTGGAGCCCCAAGAACCACGTAGTCCCCGACCTCAGGTGCGGGCACTAGTTCCCTCACCAGTCCCACATTTCCATCTTCGACACCGTCAACATCTGGCTCGCCAACGCCGAACGACAATCCGGCCCGCAACAAGAATGCATCCAAATGGACAGAGCCGCGGAGTACGCTAGTCATTTATTACCTTACGGAGTGCAGGATCGATCAGCAGCTACTACTGTCGTATGCCCATTGTGAGAGGATGAGGCTTGCCAAATCCTTGATCACAACCATTTGCTACTTATTGTGTGTTATTTTGTGTTTTTTTTTTTTTTTTTTTGGTGGAAATCTATACACTCTTCCCCTACACATTGATATATTCTATATCATATGTGTTCAAGTATTTTTTACATTTCTTGCGTGACACGTTTTCTATTGCGTGGAGTGTTCAGTCATCATCACTGTATCTCTTGAATCCCTACCATGCTTCTAGATGGTGTTTCTAAGGACGGTTCCACTCATCTTGAGAACTCTCTTACAAGGTCCTAGTTACCCTTCCCTAGAGTTCTCCTAGGTGTAATAGGATTGTGTCTTTGCTTGTATTCATTCAATTCTTGATTTGTCATTCATTCAAGCTTCCGCTAAATCCTGGACCTGTGACACCCATGCACAGGAGGGAGTTACCAAGCCAATCAATAGCATGCTACAAATGGACTACACAAGTTGACACCCAACTAAGAGGGATCCATTGCCCAGCTGAGTGTTCTCATCATCACGCTAATCTTTAGCAAGCCTAAGGTTCATCTATGCGGGCCAGTATGATTTCTACACTAAGTTAACATGGTAAACCTCGTTTGCGCAATGCTTCCTCTTATTCCTCTGGCCCACCAGATGGCTCAAAAACAACAGCTTGAGTGGCAGCATTCCGAACTCCATCAGCAAGCTCGTTAATCTCGCCAGACTGAATGTTCTCATTTCTGCTTCTTAAAGTGCGAGTCGTAGCCATGCTCCTGTAGAGTTATTCGAAGGATGGACAAAAGGTCACAGAAGGGGATGAATGAACACACAAATGCATCTTGGATGATGGCTTCTGAGTCATTCAAAACTCACAACGAGTGCTTTGCATGGGTAATGGCTGGCGCTGCAGCGAGCTAGCTAGTGGAGAGCTGGCAGGCGCTGCTGGCGAGTAGCTGTCAGCAGGTGCTGGCGGCGAGCTGGCGGACGCTGCTGGCGGCTAGCTGGCTGGCGCTGCTTGCGGCGAGTTGGCTAGCACTGCTGGCGGCGCGCTGGCTAACGCGGCTGGTGAGCTAGATGGCTAACGTGCTGGCTAGCTGGATGGCGTGCTGGCTGGCATGCGGGCTAGAGTGCTGGCTAGCTCGCTGGCGGGCGTGCTGGCTAGTGTGCTGGCCGGTGCGTTGGCTGGCGCGTCAGCTAGCGTTCTGGCTAGCGTGCTGCTGGCGAGCATGCTAGTTAGTATGCTGGTTGGCTCGCCAGCTTGTTGGCTGCCGTATGAAAAAGCGCGAATGCTAGGGGGAGGGCATCGAGGCTACAGAGCATGAAATTGGAGGGCAGGGGGTTTGCGAAATTGAGAGATGCACACGCGCGAGAAAAAAAAAAAAAAAACTTCAAAAAAAAACTAAAAAAACCAAAAAAAAAAAACCTTACCTAGCTCAATACCATGTTAGAGTAGTGGGAAACGTGTGACTAAAGGAAAATGTCGAGGGATACAAAACTAGGGCAGTAATCGCTAAGAACTAATATGGCTAGGCTATAAAGAAATATGACCTAGATAATCTATATAAATATATTTGTTGACATTAACGACTATCCTGTCAAGTGGGGCACTCAGAGGAAGAACTCACGAATGGGCGATCATATGCCAAGCAAGACAGCGGCTTGCTAGAAGAGCGTCGGTATCTTTGGCCCAACACTAGCATGGAGACGTCCCAAGGTGAGACCTTGAACATGGTTAGCCGAACACCAGCTCGAGAATGGTGTAATTAGCCGTTGATATTGTTATGCATAAAGGGCATTGAAAGGTTGTATCACATTTGTATAGCAGCTGCGTTGCATGCCGTTAGGTATGCCCAGTTACAATTGCGCTTCGCGAAGATTCAACTTCATACATACCTGCGCGACCCCGCATTGTGCGAGGTTGCAGCCGCGTTGGCTCAGCAAGAACGAAGCTCTTGATATTAGCCAAACTAGGTGCGGTTGTGCCTAAAGCTTAGTACATTGTAGAATCAACCTAATGTTATAATCACAATAGGCTCAGAAGTGCCTAAAATGAGAGATAGAGAGCACAGTCGGATTTCCACCAGACGGCTTCAAATATTGATGCTGATCTGGTCGCTGAGTCAAACGGTGATTTATAACTTGGATGTGGAGCGCGTTGCTGTCGCCTATTAGCAGCAAGTTTAATCATGAAATTCCATGAAGATTTGACGACACTATGGCAGTTTGACTGGCAGGAGGTATAGCAACCACTATAGTCTTAGAAGTACAAAATTAGCAAGAAGAATCGAGATTGAGATAGTTCTCAGCCTCTACAAGCCCCAAGAGCCGAGGTCTAGGTTGGTGGTACACCACCACAGAGTTCCCAACCACGAAGGGACTCGAAACAAACTCAACAAGGGGCTGGACCAAGTGAAATGTAACACTACATGAAGTAGCATTACTATTTTCACTATTTTAATATTTATCCATTTCCCTTGGGCTTGAAATCTTGTGTTCTTGGTCTTGATTCTGCAAGATAAATTCTTCTTGAGTTGATGAGGTCTTGCTGCACACACCTGCGACGCGATGGACACTTCACACTCGACAAAATAGGAAAACACATGCGACACGTAAACGACGAGTTGACATGCGAGTTGTGAAAACTCGCTAATGTCTTGACCGACACAAACCACATTGTGATACACCATTCAAACACACACACAAGCACTAGATAGCAATGACATAGACTCACAAGTCATTCCATGCCATGCATGCACACACACAAACAAGGACGACAAGCCGAGTGCAAGCTATAGGGTTGCACCAACACCTAACACATTTTATATGTGCATACGAGTATCACCTAAGTTGGACCAAATTATTAGGCGTTCTCCCTGAAATTGACAAATCATGTGTTTGTGCTTGTTACGATTTTGCTATGAGGTTCCTCCAAGCTTCCAAAACTTCCTCCATTCATGTACTACTAGTGCTTGCTTCGCATGCGGTATCCGCATGCATGTATTTTATCAGCTCGCCATGTTTTTCTTATTTGCATGTCTAACATAGAGTTGATGTGTCTAGACTAGGAGGGAGAGGCTGGAGTTCAGGAGAGGAGCGTTGGAAATGCTACACATTGACAGGGAAAGGGTAGGGGATGCGACACATCAAGAAGTTGATGAGAGATTACTGCTAAGTGAAAGCAAAGAAGTAAATATAGAGAAGCTTAAATGGTGCTGATAAGAGATAGCCACCCAAATATTGTGTGGATCGGTCCAGGCAAGCGTTAAGGGCACGAGGAGAGCTGGCGCTGGCACCCTCATTATCCTCAGGGACTAGCAGCATGGAGCAAAGATGGGGAGCGGCCTCGGACAGGAAAGCGAGCTCGTACTACCTGTCCTCTAGAACGTCACTGCCAAGGGCAAGTGCACCCCCGACGGACGGAGGACGGACAGGGTCAGAAACCAGAGCTGTGGTGTAGTCAAGGCGGCAGGTAGAGGCAAAGTCAGCGACGGCCGCGACAAGAGCGTCAAGACTGGAGGCACAAACGGACGGGTCGGTAACAAGAGAAGCGAGAACGCGAGGGACAAGCGGACTAGCAGCACAGAGGAAGTCAGAGAGAAGAGGGGGGGACACAACAAGCGATGACGAAGGAGGCAACGGTGGAAAGGCAGCACGAGACACGTGAGAATGGAGCAACATAGGGTGAGAGCGCTTAACAAGAGAGATAGGATGAGCACGAGAGGCACGGTGAGACCACCAGCATGAGGGGGGGGTCAGGTCAGGCGGCAAGGGAGGAGACACAGCAGGAGAACAAGGGGGGAAACAAGCTGGGGACGAGTTCAAAGGAGGAAACGCAAGGCTGTAGACAGGCAAGAGAGGTGGCAGTGGGGGAGACGCAGGCGGGCGGTCGGGGGAGGGAGGACCGAGGAGGCGAAGGGCGGCGACTGCTGCTGTTGCTGCTCCACGGTGATACTAGAATCTCTAGCTACACCATAGCTACCTCTGGGACACTCCACGCCAACAAACCCAAAACGAGAAACCTCTCCAGCACCCATGCCACCCCCAGGACCACCAGGACAAGCCACGAGAGTAACCCCAGAACGAGCACCCCTAGGACCAGCACTCCCAGAACCAGCACCCTCCTCAACGCCCGCACTCCCAGAGCTCTCGAACCCCTTCGGCGGCGACCGCTGCTGCTGCGGCGGCGGCGACTGCAGCTGCTGCTGCGGCGGTGACCGCGACGGCTGATGCGGCGGCGATGGCGACTGCGGCTGCGGTGGTGGAGGAGGAGCAACAGGGGTGGAGAGATGCGACGAAATCGCAGCCGCAAGGCCCCAAGAGTCAGCCGACTCCTCCCCGGGTCGACCAACGGGAGGGGAGTGACGTCAGACACACCAGACGAGGCAGGACGGGGAGGGAGAGGAGTAGGGGCTACCGGGGGAGTGGGGACCAGGAATAGGGGCGGGGAAACCGGGAGACCTTGGTGAGGAAAGTGGGTGTTGAAGTAGACACACTCATCAAAAGTGACGTCCCAAGAGTGAAAGAAACAGTGAGACGACGAGTGGAAAACGTGCCAGTCAGACGCATCTAAGGAGAAGCCAAGGAAGACACAGGGGATAGTGTGGGCAGTGAGCTTGTCCGTGCCAGAGGCATGAACGTGAGCAAGGCAGCCCCAGACATGGAACGCAGACGCATCACCAGAGGACCCGGTCCAGAAGAGGGTCAGCAAACCTGCGGCCGCTGGGAGTGTGGCCACATGTTTAGCTGGTGAGTGGCATATCGAACAGCGAATGGCCACATAATATGGGTGCATTGGCATGGATCATGGAGGTATGAGCCACCTCCATGACCAAACCGATGCGTCGCTCGGCGACCCCATTATGCTGGGGGGAATTTGGTAGGGTGTACGACTGGGTGATGCCCTCCGCACGACACAGCAGGCCAAGCTGACCAAAGGCGAACTTGCCGCCATGGTCGGAGTGAAGGCGCAGCACAGGGAGGCCGCGGTGGACTCACGCAACTACGACCTGCGAGATAAGAAAGTCAGACATGTCGACCTTCCGCTCTAAGGGAAACACCGTAGTGTAGCGTGTGTAGACATCTACGAGCACCAGAAAGTAGTGCTCAAGACACGGCCCAGGGACGGGGGCTGGACCCCAGATGTCCTAGTGCAGGGTCTGGAGTGGCGCAGTGGTAGGGGGAAGCGAGGAGGAGTGAGGGGCACGACGCAACCGGCCCTCGACACAGGGCTTGTACGGCGATGCAGGCAAGGGAGGGAGGGCAGGGAGCAACGCATAGAGACCTATGCCAAGACCGTGATGGGACATGTGACGCAAATGTGAGAGTGCGGGGTGACCTAAGCGATGATGCCATAGTAGCAACGGATGGGTGAGCGACCGACACGAGCAAGCTGTAGCGACCTGGGAGGGCGCGATCCCCTTGGGGGGACGCTCCCACCAAGGGGGACACAAAGTCTAAAGTGAACAGGCCAGACACCGGGTTCCGGAGGAACATGGTGAGAGGGGCACTAGTGGCGGCCTTAGTGCAGACTGGGTACTGCTCATAATCTGGAAACGAAGTGGTAACGCTAAGGTCCTGAATATAGCCGACACTAGCTAGATTCCTGGAGAATGAGGGGATGTGCAAGCCTATAGGGGAGCCCGAGGGAACCGCCGAATAGGGAAGGGTAGTGAAGCTACGTGCAACCAACGGACCTAGGGAGGGTTTAGCAAGCACTGCAGCGGCAGTAGCGGCAAGCGACGTGAATGCAGTGTGGTCGCGAAAGAAGCAGGCGGGACGCACCTGAGTCTAAAGCGAAAGAGAGCGCGGCAGTGGAGCCGAGGTCGAACATGGCAGGTGGTCCTATGCCTGACGCAGCAAAGAAACCTAGGCTACATCCAGTGGACACACCTACACTAGGCAACACAGGGTAATACAGTGCAGTCACACTAGAGTCATCAGCATACATGACATACATAGCGGACCTAATCTGATCCATATCCAGCTCAAAGACTAGCAAACAGCGACGCACCAGGCTGTACCAATCTGGGGGGTTTGACGCGGGGCCAAAGCGGAGACGAAAGAGGTCATCCAGGCGGCGATAGCAGCGCGTGGCGGTGTGACCAGGAAGGTCGCAGACGGTGCTGCGACAGGGGCCAGAATGAAGCCGGTACTAGTAGTTCACCACACTGGAGCTGCCATCCGACACCGAGCTGTGCGGCCCACCACCACGACCACCACCACCAGCGCCGCCGGGCCACCACGGCGGCGGGGGTCCCCATGGCTGCTGCTGCTGCTACTGCGATTGCTGCTGCGACTTCATTTGCTGCTGCTGCTGCAACGGGGCATCAGCCACGGTTTGCTCGTTTGCACCACCGTCCCCTCCACCATCACCACCAACTCCGCCACCTCCGTCACCCCCACCACCTTTCCCGCCGCCACGCCCCCCCCGGGCCTGACGTCCCCTACCATGACGAGCCTGTGCTGAGGCCGCTGCAACGGTCTCATCAGCGGGGGCTGTCTCAGCAAGAGCGGCAAAGTCGTCGGAGTAAGTGCACTGGGAGGCAGCATAGCCCTGGAAGATAGGGACTACCACAGTACCGCTAGACTGAGCGATAGTGCGATGGCGAGTCTCTATCGCAGTCAGGGCGGTGACAAAGTCAGGAAGGGTGAGGTCACCTTGGTGCTGACTAAGGAAGTGGTCGCGGGCAGTGGCAAGGCGGTCAGGAAGGCGCGTGGCAATGAGGTAAAGGGTAGCGCCGAGGCGAGGAGGTAATGCAGTGAGCTGGGCCTCAGTGCTAGCAGCACGGTAACTAGTCTTAAGTGCACGCAGATGAGTGGCAAGGTCAGCTACAGTGGGGAAGGACGCAAGATCCGGGAACATCATGGGGAGGATCAGACGACCGGCTGAGGCGAAGGAGGGAGTGGAATAGCGCGCAATGACTGCATCTAAGTATTCCTTCGCATTTGCTATAGCAGTAAAGTAGGGACGCTCAGACAGGGGGTGGGCGTGACTAATAGCAAGCTGCATTACCACGTCGCGCGACTCCCAGACAGCACGGGCAAGCTCAGCAGCGGTAAAGGCCTCATGCTCAGAAGTGGTGGGGTAGTCAGAGAGGGCAGCGGGCGCATCGGGGCGGGGGAGCTTACCGTCGACATGGACGGCCAGGGAATAGCCGTCCTGGTGCTGACGCGTCAGCTGACGGCGAAGTTCGACGAGCACGCCTCAAAATCGATTGCCAGACCCTCCGCGTCCAGGCGGAGCACATCGTCTGCCATCGCCTTGGCTGCAGTGGCTGACAGCGACACGACGGCATGGCGACATGGCGGCATGGTGGCACAACGACCCAGTGGCACGGCGGCACGGCGACACGGCGGCACTGTTGCAGGGCGGCACGGCGACACGGCGGGACCGGGGTCGGTGTGAACTGGGGCCGGGGAGCGAGGTGCCGGCAAGTTTTTTTTTTTTTTTTTTTTTGGGCTTTAAGGAGATCCCAGGAGGAAACCAGGCCCCCTTTCCCACGCCGATCCCTAAACCCTAAACCCGGCAAGCTAAGGGGCCAACGATCGAGAGGCTGGGGAGCTAGGGGTCGGCTAGTGAGGGGCTGGCGAGCGAGGGGCCAGCAAGTGAGGGGCCGGCGAGCTAGGGGCCGGCGAGCACAGGTCTGGCGAGCACAGGGCTGACGAGCGCGGGGCCAGCAAGCTAGGGGCCGGCTAGTGTGGGGCCAGCGAGCACGAGGCGGGCGAGCGCGAGGCCGGCGAACAAGGGGCCAGCGAGCGCGGGGCCAGCTAGCGCGGGGCCAGCGAGTTCGGGGCCAGCGAGCGCGGGTCGGGCGAGCAGGGGGCCGGCGAGTTAGGGACCGGCGAGCGCGGGGTCGACGAGCGTAGGGCCAGCGAGTGCGGGGCCAGCGTGCGAAGGGCCGACGAGCGCGGGGCCAGCGAGCTACCGCGGCGAGGGCGACCAAGGGTGGCTAGAGCGGGCTAGGGCGAACTCGCGGGGCCAGCGCGAAGGGATGGGGCCGGCGTGGACTAGGGCTCGGGCGCGGGGGCATCTAGGGCTAGAGCATGGCGCGGCTAGGGCGACGCAGCTCGGCTCGGCGTGACTAAGGCTAGGACTAGGGCTAGGGGTGGAAGCGTAAGTGGGGAGGGGGGACCTAACCTAGCTCTGAGACCATCTCAAAATAACGCAATGAACTAGAATGAGTGATACATGGTGGTTTTGTCCTAAGGTGTTGTACTCTTTATGAGCATGCACCTATCCAGCCTATAACATATACAAATATAAGTTGACACACCCTTCGGCCTGGGAAATCCAAGCTGTTTAGGGTGGTCATTATGGGTTTTTCTAGAGCGTTCAGGTTTGGTAGAATCGTCTGGACAGACCAATATGGGCACACTGTGCCTGTTCACCTGGTGGTAAGTACTTGATATATTTGTCTAGTGGCCTGCTTTATGGACCCTCCATTTGTTGCTGTACTGCGATCGTGACTCGGATTCATGACTATTGGGTGACTCCTGAGGCGGGAGGGGAGGTGCAGCCTTGGGCTTGCTCCCTCGATGTTGGCCATACAGGGCATAATGCGTTTTGGTTTCAGTAGCGTTTCCATCTTATGTAGCTAAGTTGTCAAGTTATGTAAAAATCCATTAATTTCTGGAATTCAACGTTGTCCCAACCAGAAATATAGAACTGTATTTCGACATATCAAACTCTTCTCTTTTTGCATGAACTACGAAGACATTCGTAGGCAAATAGGCAAATACTCAAGACAAATCTTTCCAACATTAAGTTCCTAAGCGGTGCCAAATTCTTCATCAATTTGCGCTTACGCAGGGAGAGCCGGTCGTCTCTAAAGTGACAGGGTTGCAGCAGTGAGTCGAGGGAAAGGAAGGAGTGCTCTTGTTGAGTTGAGAGACCACCTAAAGCATGATATGATTAGCAGCATAAAAATGCAGACGGACTTTCGAGAAACAAGATGGTAAATGCGCTCCTTAGAGAAGTTCCTTCACCTGTTCATCTTTGGTCTGGGTGGCAAAGCCGACCGCGGAGGAAACATAGCCGTATCGACCAACATCGGGGCTCCATCCCCTCCCCCAGTAACCGCAGTAGCCATGGTAACCTCACTCAGCGTCTCTCCTTCCGCCCAACTCCCCTCCACTGCCCCTCTACCATCCCTCCCATTCCCTACTGCCTCCCCAACTTTCCCTCTCCCCTCACCCCCATCCCTCACTTCAATCCTTGGGTTGGGCGATATGTGGACCGCCTTAGTGGCTGGAGACAGGTTGAGGGGATATTGAGGTGACTCTACTGAAGGGGGAAGACACCGACTCCGTGTAGTATCATCTCATGCTGCTGCTGCTGTTGCCTCTTGTCTCACATCATCACCATCTCTAACACCAGCAGCAGCATCTGCTGCATTGGGTGCCACAGGAGCCAGCCCCACAGGGATGGAGCCGGGAGGGAAGTCGCTCCCGGAGGGTTTCGGCGGAGGGCGAGGGAGGTTCTTGGGCTTGGTGGTAGGCGTGTCGAGGAGGAAGTAGCTGGTGGGGGGGGGGGGGGAGGGTGGACGAGACGGGGTGCAGCATAAAGGAGAAAGGGAGGGGTGAGGGGAACAAAACGAGCAAACGTCCTTGGCTAAGTGGCACGAGGAAATCGATGAGAATACGGTAGCTAGGAGGGGTTGATGTGAAGGAGGTTTGATGTGCAGAGCGACAGTACCTCGAAACCCCACTTCCTGCTTCGTATTAATGAGTTATTCACCAATGCTGTAAGGGTTGTGTTGTGATCCTCTTGTCAGGTCAAACATGAGCTTGCAGGAAAGTTGCATGTGTGAGCATTCGGATCAAAGGAAGTCCAAAGCATCATCGCCCGTCATGTTGAAGAGGGATTTGAGGGCTCGTGCTATTTTCCGCAACAAGGATGACTAAAACCACTCAGTGGTGTTGCAGTGCATGTGTTGCTGTGATCCTCTTATAAGTGTGAGCATATGCGAGAGCAAGTCTTGAGCATCATCGCCCAACATCTGGAAGGAAGTAGCGGGGATCGAGGGGAAGCCAGCTTCTTATAATGAACAAGTCACTTACTTGTGCTGCAAGGCTTGTGCGGCTGTGATGCGCTTGTTTCGATCGAAGGCGAGCATGCGGGAAAGGAGGTCTAGGGCATCGTCGCCCGCCATGGGGAAGAGCGACTTGAGCGGCGGGGCTCTTTCCTAGCAGCACTACAAGCACGCTCCCCAAGCCTTTGTGCGTGGCTTACCGGTGTTGCAGTGCCTATGCTGTTGTGATCCTCTTGTTGGGGTCAAACGTGAGCATGCGGGAAAGCAGGCCCAGGGCATCGTCGCCCGCCATGGGGAAGAGGGACTTGAGGGGGGGCGCGGGGCAGTAGTTGAAATGCACGTAGTCGGGCAGGCAGGTCATGTCAGGCCATTGGTCCTCGTGGGGGGTGCCCAGGGCAGCAAAGATTTTACTCAATTGGTCGATGTCGCTCGATCCCTGAGAGGCACGAAGGGGGAGGGGAGAGGCATGAACGGGGAAAGGAGGCATAGGGGACAGTCAGGTCATGTCGGGCCAGTGATTCTTGTGGGGCGTGTTAAGGGCAGAAAATATTAAGAATTTGGTCGATGTCACTCGATCCCTGTGACATGGTAGGTGGGAGGCACGGAGGAGAGGCATAGAGGAGAGGCACGGAGGAGAGGCATGGAGGAGAGGCATGGAGGAGAGGCATGGAGGAGAGGCTTGGAGGAGAGGCATGGAGGAGAGGCTTGGAGGAGTGGCATGGAGGAGTGGCATGGAGGAGTGACATGGAGGAGAGACATGGAGGAGTGGCATGGAGGAGTGGCATGGAGGAGAGGCATGGAGGAGTGGCATGGAGGAGAGGCATGGAGGAGAGGCATGGAGGAGAGGCATGGAGGAGAGGCATGGAGGAGTGGCATGGAGGAGTGGCATGGAGGAGAGGCATGGAGGAGTGGCATGGAGGAGAGGCATGGAGGAGTGGCATGGAGGAGAGGCATGGAGGAGAGGCATGGAGGAGTGGCTTGGAAGAGAGGCATGGAGGAGAGGCATGGAGGAGTGGCATGGAGGAGAGGCATGGAGGAGTGGCTTGGAGGAGTGGCATGGAGGAGAGGCATGGAGGAGTGGCTTGGAGGAGTGGCATGGAGGAGAGGCATGGAGGAGTGGCATGGAGGAGAGGCATGGAGGAGTGGCATGGAGGAGTGGCATGGAGGAGAGGCATGGAGGAGTGGCTTGGAGGAGTGACATGGAGGAGAGGCATGGAGGAGAGGCATGGAGGAGAGGCATGGAGGAGTGGCTTGGAGGAGAGGCATGGAGGGGAGGCATGGAGGAGTGGCATGGAGGAGTGGCATGGAGGAGTGGCATGGAGGAGTGGCATGGAGGAGAGGCATGGAGGAGTGGCATCGAGGAGTGGCATGAGACTTGAGATGGCAGCAGAGATCTTCTGTAGGTGGCCGATTTCGCTCGATCGGGGGAGGAAGCATGAGGGGCACTCCAGACATAGGTCGTAGAGACCATGGGCAGGAGGGAAGAGGGGTGTGAGTGGGGAGGAGGGAAGAGGGGTGTGAGTGGGGAGGAGGGAAGAGGGGTGTAAGTGGGGAGGGCAGTGGGAGAGAGAAGGTTCAGAGCATCATTGTTATTCTAGCCATGATGGATGGTGGGGAGAACATACGTGCAGAAAGGGCAATGTGAGCACTAGCTCTGCAAAGAAAGACACAAGCAGCACCCCAGACGTCGCCCCCGGATGCATATATCTTTCTGCCAAGCAGCAACACTGGGCGCCTACCAGAGGCCAAGAGGTGTCTACTGAAAGGAGGGAAAACATAATTAATCCAAAGAGCGAACACCTGGTGGGTGAGCTTCCTGTCAGGGCTGCCAAAGAGGCATGCGAAGCCGAAGTCAGCAATCTTGAGCTCATCCGTTGGGCTGATGAGGAGGTTGTTGGGCCTCATGTCCCTGGTTGTATGGGTGGGTTGGTGGGTGGTACGGGGTGGGGGGTACGGGGGGGGTGGGGAGTGGGGGGAGAGTGGCGGTTGAAATCAGCGATCTTCAATTTGCCCATTGGGCCTATTTGGAGGTTCTTGGGCTTCATGTCTCAGAGAGGGTGGGGAGGTGGGAAAGGATTTGAGCCGAAAATGCAGAAGGAAGAGGGGGGGGGGGGGGGGGGAGGGGGAGAAGAGGGGGGGCTAATTGTAGTCCACATGTTGGGTATACAATTGTGGCGGTCTGGCTATCAGCCCATTTGTGGTGGGGCCCATTATTCATCATAAGCATTGCATCCCTACTACTGTGGAATTGGATAGGGTCTTTGACTCCTGATTACAAATGGTTGAGGGTCAGTAGTGCTGACAAAACCAACCAGCATGATTGGCCCTCCCCAGTAATCTGGGGCAAGGATAAACCTAGGTCCAATAATAGTAGACCCTCCAATACTCTCGTATGTATAGCCCTTTTGAGCAATCAGCACTGCTGCAGTAACATGTCACGAGCAGAGAGGAATGTGGCCAATCGGCAAGGAAGAAATATATATCAGCTCGCACCACCAGCACCAGCACTCACCAGTACCAGCACTCACCTGTGCACCAGCACTCACCTGTGCACAAGCACTCACCTGTGCACCAGCACTCACCTGTGCACCAGCACTCACCTGTGCACCAGCACTCACCAGCACCAGCACTCACCTGTGCACCAGCATTCACCTGTGCAACACCCACCTGTGCAGCACCCATTTGGCGTGGCAGTAGGCGAGCCCCTCCAGCGTCATCCTCATGAAAGCCTTGATGTCTGCCGGGGACAGATGCATCGACCGGTCCTTGATGATGTTCTGACGGGTGGGGGTATGGGAATGTGGGATAGAGGGCAGGGCAGGGGAAGGAGCAGTCACCGTCACTCATTGCATGAACGCCTTGATGTCTGCTGCCTGGGGATGCAGCAACCGGTCCTAGATGTTGTTCTAAGGGGGGGGTGATGGGAATGTGGGATAGATGCCAGGGCAGGGGAAGGAGCAGTCACTGTCACTCGTTGCATGAACGCCTTCATCTCAGCTGCATGGGGGGGATGCAGCGACCGGTCCTTGACGTTGTTTTGCAGGAGAGGGCAAGGAGTAGAGTACTACAGAGAATGAGGGAGGAATGGTTACTGTGGAATGGGCAGAGCAGTCTTCTTCATGAACTCGAGCACCAGGTTGAGGTTCCTCTTCTGAGGATAGATGTCGATGAGCTCGATGATGTGCGGGTGGTGCAGCTCCTGCAGCAGCTTGATCTCCCTCAGCGCTGTCACGTTCACGCCCCCCTTAGAGTCACCCAGGTGAATCTTCTCTATACAGCCACCGTCTTTCCCATCCGCATAACACAAAAGAAATCGCAAGAGATGGGTAGAGGAGTAGCAGGAAAAGGGGAGAGGAGAGGAGTGCGGCAGGCAGCCAGCTCGGTTTGAGCTCCCTCGGTGCTGCCACAATTGCTCCCTCCTTGGAGTCTCCTCAGCTCGATGATGTGCGGCCGGCCGGGTGCTGCCGCTCTTGTAGGAGCTTCATCCCCCTCAGCGCCACACACGAGATGTAAAGGAGTTTAGAAGGCATGAAAGCAGGACAGGAGCCATGAGATGTGAACATGAACGAAGGTGGCTAGAAACCGAACACACGCAACACGTAAGAACTACTCAGCATGGTGGGTTCTCGAAACACTATCAACGAATCACAAGAAGGACACACGAAGCATGGCCACGTGTCAAATACGAGGCCCTGAGAATGAGACTTGTGTTTAGGGTTTCGGGTTTGGGAAGGGAGGGAGGCATGGGGCAGAGGGGAGGGATGGGGCAGAGGGTAGGGATGGGGTAGAGGGGATTGACACATATGTGTTACTTCATTGCTGTCGGTGATGGTTTCATTTGAGGGTATCAAGAATGGTTGCTCCTCCCCTCAATGTATCCACGAGTAGCAATCCCTGGTATCCTCATCCGTGCCTCCGATATATGGTCGGTAGGGTGCATGATCGTGTTGCAGTAGTCAGCACCTCTCTTATTTGTTGACTTCTCGTATTGTTTGGCATTCTCCTGCATCGTCAAAATTACTTTGATGCTTGTAACGCTTCAGCTTATGGTAGCATTGCCTCCATTGCATATGCCATAGGGGTCTGTCAAGCATCATGACATGCACGGAAAAACTTCCACGCAAGTCATTGACGATGGAAGAAATGTCACATCGATAAAGATCAAATCTTCATTCAGCTCTGATTTTTTTGCAAGTGAAGATCTGCTGCATTTATGTCGATCCAACTTTTAGCGAAGATCAAAAATCCATCCGGATAGGTAGATCGTGCTTGACACATATCAGAATATGTGTCGATTGTGCAGACACTGGTCACAAATGTTGTCTCCATGATGATGCTTTTCCATAGTGTAGTCTCTGCTGTATTCGTGTCGTTGATTCCGTGCCGATCCGATAATCCATGTTCTCCTATCAATTTTTTGCTTACAACTTTTACCAAGTATGTAATTGTTCGGCATATTTCTGACTCTGCAGATGATGCATGCGCCAAAGTCATCACCAAATGGAGGAATCCGAATTTGGTTGTCCAGATGATGTCAGCGGTGTCAAAGGCAGCTGCATTTCGGTTATGCGCATCAATCTCCCTTTTAGTAGACTGCTCGCTCCATCTCGTCCATTGAAGCAAAAATCAATCCGGCGGTCCAAACTCAAAGGGATCTGAATATATTCCCAAGTCACGTTAAGCAGCTTTCGGTATCCGAGTCAACTCGTTTTTTTTGCAGCGATTCTCGGTGGTTGATGTCGGCCGTCGAACGATCTGACGCTCTGAAGAATTTCTCGTAAAGCGAGGCCCCCTTCGCAAAGCGCCTAAACTCGATCTTGCTAAGAAGGATTTTGCTTCACTTCAATCGATGTGAAGTGTCGAATCTAAGTCGGATGGATGTTATCGGTCGCAGCTCCACAATTTTTGTAGCACTCCAAGAGTCGTGGCAAACTCCAATTTTCTTGGAATGTCGCGTGAGTGTTCCGCCAGAATTGTCGAATTCAGGAGGTAAAGGATGTTTGCCCCCACGGAAAATTTTCGACTCTGTCGATGTAGTCCATCGAACGGTTGGCGAGGCATCTCGCCTTCAATGGGGACCCCAGGTGCAACTGCGCGAGGTTAGTGGAAGCATAAAATGAAAGCGCATTGTACTTACTGGAATTTAAGTTTCGACTCCATCCTCTGCATGCTCCTGGGGGCCCAGCGGTTAAGCGTTGAGCTAGAACCTTGGCTCTGATTAAGTGTTACAGGATTGAATGACATTTGCTCAATGTTGCACTATCAATTAGTACAAGATGCTTTTATACTTCCACGATACATCAGGTAACGAGGTTTATCCAATGCAAAGGAAATAGACCCTTCTAGAAATAGAATCATGCTGTGTATAGCCATTCAAGACTATTGGCTTTAAGGGATTATGACACGATTACGCTAGATAGCATAAGCCAGTACATCCCAAGCCTGCTCGGTGATATAATTATGATAATAGGAAAATGCGAAAGATAGTGGATCATGAGGAATAGGAAACCAAATTATATGAGATAAAGAGCATGAGTATCATGGTAAAAAGAGGAATGAAATAGAAAGGAAATATGGGAAGGAGAAATTGGTGTAATGG
Source organism: Closterium sp. NIES-67 (assembly GCA_027943415.1). Lineage (NCBI taxonomy): Eukaryota > Viridiplantae > Streptophyta > Zygnematophyceae > Desmidiales > Closteriaceae > Closterium > Closterium sp. NIES-67. The sequence goes on along the minus strand of BQMB01000300.1, from coordinate 60,850 downwards.
GGTCGTACTCTCACAGCTCTCCTATGGAGGGGTATCAACCAGATTGCATGCGTGTCGCAGGGTATCAACTAGATCGAACGCTGCTCAACCCAGCGATGCATCAATTTTATGAGTAGCAACTGAGCTGCCTCCTCTTCGCCACTGTCATCTCCCACCCTGGTGTGTTCTACATTGCCAACCAGCTCGCCTAGTGTTCTCGGCAACCCAAATGGGAGAACTGGTTGGACCAACAATGTGCGCTCTTGTACTTCATCTCTTTGCCTCACATCGGACTCACCTTATCCATCGTCACTTCGCCTGCCTTCCAGCTCACTGGCTATGTCGACGCCGGCCACGCAACAGAACCTGACATTTGCTGCCCTCGCACGGTGTTCTTATTTTGCTTAGAGCCTACTGAATCCACCTCTGTAAACTCACTAAAACAGGAGCTCGTGGCGTTCTCCTAGGCTGAATTTGAATTCGTTGCCGCGACCCCAATCGTTTGCGAAGGGCTGTATCTTCAGGAACTTCTACAGGAGGGAAAGGTTCTCACATCGTAGTAATTCAAGTTACACTGCGACAATCTGAGCATGATCAAAATTCCAAACGTGCCCAATTTCGTCAACCACACAAAGCACATCGTGCTGCGTTACTTCTTCGAGAAAAATAAGACCATCAAGGGCAATGCTGATCTTAACTTTAACCCAACAAACGACATGGTTGCACATCTTCTGATGAATAAACTTTCATATCAGAGGTACCAGAACTACACCAACCTCTGTGACATCGTCGAGATGGCCTCGTAAACATATCTCCAGTAATCAAGGGGAGTGTTGAATTAAGTTGGAAGACTTAATCAACAATTCATGTGATATGATGTTCCTCTCCTCTTATGTTGTTTCTCTCTTCTTATGGATATTGTGTCCTCTATAAGGAACGCACTACTGTTGGATACAAAGGTTAAATGGACGGAATACCATTGACCGAAGAAATCTAGTCTTATTCAGAGTCCAAGGTTTGTCAGTCCAAACACAGCGTCACGACATAATGCAAGTCGACTACAAATCGGGCAGGTGCCCAGCCGCATACGGTTGAGGAAACCATATATGGTTACTGGGTCGTAGATTGGCTTGAAAAGGAAATGTACCCCTTTAAAGTACATGGCTAGCTATAACATTTCATCTTCATTTGTACCATTATATATACCCTTGTATCTCTTGCTATTATTATCTTGTCATCCTATGTTCACTCTAACAGTGTCAACCTCAAGGATTAACTTTCCGCTTCGCCTTTTTCACCATGTTCAATCATCACATTCCTACCAGGTGTTTTTCCTTACATACCATATGACATACATGTACACAATGAAAACAGTTGAAAGTCACAACGTGGCTTCTAGATATATAATAGCACCGTAGTCACCCTGATATATCGGTTCCTTCATTCTAATTCCACCCACAATTTCTTAAAACCTAGTCAGACCGTTGACGGTCAAACCAAGAGTCAAAAGACTTAACGAATCAGATGTCAAGCCAGGAGTAGCAGGCTACTATGTCCACCAGTCTGTTAAGTCATTTATACTGAGGAACAGTTATCGAGTCTAGAGTAGACCTAAAAGGGAATGCAATTTTTTGGATTTCATAACTAGAAAAAATCAGCATGCTTGATGGAGCTATACAGTATAATCTTTTATGCTCTATGCTAGTGCCACCTTGCTAATTTCATTTACGATAGAAATTCCAACTGCTACAAAGACCTTCGTTGTCTCAACAAGGACTTGGTAGTACAATCCAAAAGATCCTTTCTTAACCTTGTAATCACAACTTGGTATATGAGCCATTTAAAGTCGGTGTACACATTCCCGGAATATTAAAGAAAAGAATAGTGAAAATTGGGGTGGGTTCATGCCGATGGGATCACGAGCTTGACAAACAGGTGGTTAATCGCGAGACATGTCAAATGGTTCATAACCTCCTCCATTTCGTTGCACTCCAGAACAAGTAATAGGACAAAATAGGATTCCGGGGAGGTTGTAAACATTTGACGTTGTGGAAGGGGGGGATACAAAACTGATGTGGGGGGGGGGGGGGAGGGGGGGGAACAAAATTTCTGGGAGGGGGTACTCAGGGGCCTTGGAAGAATGAGGGATTTTTAGTACACAAATCCTGCAATTGGCTCTTTTAAATGTTTTCCAACACTGGCGAGGTCGAACATGGACCGGTCAAACTTTTCTTCAACATACATGTAGCCGATCTGATTGCATAATCCTTGGAAGCCACTGGTGTAGTCCTGGGCCGATCCGAGCTGGCGCCAAGTGTGCAGGCGGTCGCCCGCTTGGCTGCTAGCGCTGACCTGTTCGAAGTGACGACATATTCCCAGGCACCACGATTGCCACGTGTTGTACTCATCCATCTCGCAATATCTTCCTGACCAATGTCAGATCCTGCAAAATTTCCCAACCATGCATGGCGCTGTATCCGTGCTCGTACAACTGTACCACCTGTCTCAGATGGCCACAGTTTGGTTCTATTGCTAATGATTTTTCAACTAATAGAGTCAGTCACTCTTAGTCTCGCTCAATGGGTGCAGGTTTAGGTTGGGGTTTGCTCAATGGGTGCATATCACTGACCTGCTTGCTGCAGCAGCAATGCTATGAGGTCTGTCATGCCAAGGGCGTCACTCAGTGAGGCGACGAGCGAGTCGACTTGAGCGTGAGGGCCGATACGTCCTGATTCCGTGCAACGACCCTCTGAGTCAGCACCGCCATCCACTTCCTCAGCAATGCGCGGAGGTTGGAGAGATTGCTATCCAAGTCAGTGTTAAGCGACACTCTTGGTGTCACTTTGCTTTCCGTGATCACCGCCACCAACCGCTTCAGTCTTGGTGCTGATGCTTGCTGCCACTTGCCTCCCCTTAGGCATGGGGACCACAGGGATTTGCCATGTCTCATTGTAGATGTCCCTGTCCTCATGAAGGTCCCAAAGCTTCCGCTCACCAAGCCTCGCGGTATATGTTTGGAACCCTTGGAAGATGTGTCCATGCCGGTCTTTTGCAAACGCCGCATGGAAATCAGGTTGGCTGCGAGGTTGGGCACCCAAAGCACGTTCTTGAAGCCCAACATCTTCCCATCAGAACCCTTGAACATGGCCTTGCCCATGCCTTTCACCTCTGCTCGCTGCCCCAAAGCCGATGTAACATGCTTGACTGGCGACGGTTCGAGTTCGGTGAGCAAGTCCGCACGAGGTGTCATGCTATAGATGGCGCCGCTATCGATCACCCAAAAGTCCAGAGAGTAAAGGGTGACCTTTCCCACAGTAGCTGGCTCCTAAAAGCCTCCCACACCTCCTGTTGCAGCTGCCGCTTGCGTGGAGACAAAGTAGAATTGGCCCGGGTATCGATCTTCACTCGAGCCCGTCTCGTAGTCTCCATCTTTCATGCTTGCCGCTTCGCTTCCACGACCACCACGGCCTCCACGACCTCTGCCTCTTCCTCCCCTTGCTCCTCTGCCCTCTTGGCCTTGAGAAGGGGTCCATCCTTTGGGCAATCTGTAGCAATCTCTCCATATGTGGCCGGTCTTGTGGCAAAAGTGGCATTCGCCATCAAATCGACCGCGCCCACGCCCGTAGCCATTATTGTTGTTGTTGCTGCAATACCCTCCATTACCACGGCCTCCATTGAAGTTATTGCTGCCAAATCAGCCTCCTCGCCTTCTGCCCCTTCCACGGCCATGCCCACGGCCCATGCTTGCAACTCCGGCACCATCAGGACCCGCCAATTCGCGACGGCGGAAATCTTCTTGTAAGATTTCCCGCTTCACATCTTCGAGCGAGAGGCGAGGCAGATCTCGATTTAGGTTGATGCTGAGCGAGGACCATGAGTCTGGAAGTAAGGCCAGCAGCTTGGTCTTCTTTTGAAGATCACTGTAGTTCAGGTCAGCTCCTTCGAGCTGTGTCAACAAGTCGAAGTATTTCTGCACTCCTTCCTCCACCTGTTCGCCTTCGTCAATTCGAAGTGCCGCCATTTGCCTCCCCAAAACCACAGCCACCGCCGCTGTTGCAGGAGCATGTACACCCTTGAGAGCAGCCCATGCCTTGGCTCCTTTTGCTGGTTCACGCTGAAAAGGCTTGATGAGACGGATTTGACTGCTCCCCAACGCTTGCCCAGATATTAGATAGCCTTGTGCGCTCTTCCGCACCCACGGGCTCTTCTCCGGGTCGTTCTCGGGGCGCTTCTCCGTTCCTTCCATCACCTCCAGCAGATCATAGTGGTCAAATATGTTCTCCATCTTGAAGGACCACTCAGCAAAGTTGTCACCGTTGAACTTTTCAAGGCCAAACACTCTAGGCTCATCCCTAGTGGGGCCAAGGCTAGGTTGCATGGTAGCAACGGGTGGATCTTGGTGTTGACCGTGTGCTTGGGCGTCTTCTCTGCCTCCAGCACCTCTGCCACCCCCTTCCTCAAGTCTACGCATGGTCGAAATGGCTCCAAGGGGCTCTGATACAACTTGTTATAATCACAATAGGCTCAGATGTGCCCAAAATGAGAGATAGAAAGCACAGTCGGATTTCCGTCAGACGGTTTCAAATATTGATAACGATCTCATCTGTGATTTAAACGGTGATCTATAACTTGGATCTTGAGCGCATTGCTGTCGCCTATCAGCAGCAAGTTGAATCATGAAGTTCCATGACGATTTGACGGCGCTATGGCGGTTTGACTGGCAGGAGGTATAGCAACCTTTATAGTCTTAGAAGTACAAACTTAGTAAGAAGAATTGAGATTGAGATGGTTCCCAGCCTCTACATACCCCAAGAACCGAGGTCCACGTTGGTGGTACACCACCATGGAGTTCCCAACCACGAAGGGACTCGAAACAAAGCCAACAAGGGGCTACACCAAGTGAAATGTAACACTACACGAAGAAGCATTGCTATTCTCACTATTTTAATATTTATCCACGTCCCTTGGGCTTGAAATCTTGAGCTCTTGGTGTTTGATCTACAAGATAAATTCTTCTTGAGTTGATGAGCACTTGCTACACACACCTGCGACGCAATGGACACTTCACACTCGACAAAAATAGAAAAACACATGCGACGCGCAAACGACGACTCGACATGCGAGATGTAAAAACTCGCTAATGTCTTGACCGACACAAACCACATTCTGATACACCATTCAAGCACAGACAAAACCACTAGATAGCAATGACATAGACTCACAAATCATTCCATGCCATGCATGCACACACACAAACAAGGACGACAAGCCAAGTGCAAGCCATAGGGTTGCACCAACAGCTTTTCTCCAGGGCAGTCTAACATGAGCAGGTCTACCTATACCGTCCGCAGGGCTTCACCGGTAACTTCCCTCCTGGGACCCAGTGTATCCTGCGGTGCCCGATCTATGGCCTACGACAGGCGCCCCGTGAGTGGCACGACACACTGCGTGCTACGCTTGCTGACCTGCAGTTCTTTCCGTCCTCTGCAGACCCCTCGCTCTTCGTTCATGCTTGTCATAAGATCGAATGTGTCGAGTAAAAGTTGCAGTATCGATTGATACAAGGCGCTTTTATACTTCTGAAGTAAATCACGTAACCATGTTTATCCTATCCAATGGGAATAGACCCTTCTAGAAATAGAATCACCCTGCGTATAACCACAAGAGGCTGCTGGTTTTAAGTGATTACGGCAAGATTACGCTAGATATAGTGCGCCTGTACATCCCGATCCTAGTCGGTGATATAATTATAATAATAGGATAATGAGAACGGAGGAATAAGAAACCAAATGGGATGAGATAAAGATCAAAGGAATTAGGATAATTAGAAGAATGAGGTAGAGGAAAAAGATGGAAATGAAAACGATGTGTAACGAGGTCGTACTCTCACACTTCCCCCCCTCAAAGCTGGGTGGTAGATGTAACACCCTGCCTTACAAGGTAGTCGTGGAGGGGACGACGAGCGTTACCCATCTCAGATTTAGGAACCCAACTATCCTCAGAAGGATCATAACCCTTCCAACGAATGAGAAGCTCGATGGTGCCATTTTGACGACGGCTGTGTGCAAGCACGGACTCGACCTCGTATTCGGGTTCAACGTGGATGAGGACAGGCAGCGGCGGTGGGGGTTGGCGTCTGGTGAAGACCGTAATAGGATCTCGATATGGCTTCAAAAGTTGGACATGGAAGGCGTTGTGAATCTTCCAGGAACCTATTGTAATAGTTAGCGAAGCCTAGGATTTACTGCAACTCCTTCACGTTCTCGAGTGTCTCCCATGTGAGTACGGCTTCGATCTTCTTGGGGTCGACGTGAAATCCTTGAGCATTCACTATGTGTCCTAGGAATTGGACTTTCTCAAGGGCGAATTCGCCCATCCACAAGCATGGAAGGAGATACTCGAATTGTTGTAATTGCTTGTGGTACGATTTACCCAGTTGATCTCAGGGTTGAATCTTTTTAGGACGTCTTGCCCGAAGATCAAGTCAAGCCCTTTTATGTTGGTGATGGGGAGTGCAGATTTCCAGCGCAGTGGTCTGATTTGAAGGTGTAACACTGCTTCGCCGTGTACTGGTAACTTGCTGCCGTCCACCATCACTGCAGAGAATACTGAAGGCTTGTACACTTTCCGAAGTCGGTCGATTACTGTCTTCTCGCAGATGGTGTGTGATGCTCTGCTGTCCACGAGTGCTTGGAGGTGTCATCCTTTGCAGATGACCTCGAGCACGAGGGGCGGGCGTTGCTCGGAGTACTCAAAGATAGTTTCGTTAATAGGATCATAGGGTACATCCCAAAATTCCGTACACACCTCTTTCTTGCTATCTTCTCATGGGTTAGCAGCTGGCCGAGGCTGCTTGGAGAAAGTCTCTCCCTCAGGACCCTGAGCTTTCTAGACGACTGTGTGTGTCGTTGATGCCGAATTTGTTGAGCTGGATGCATCCGAAGGAGGAGTTCGGGGTTTTTGCAGCTTCTTGTAGACCCCTAGCTTTCTCTTGAGCTGCTTTAGCTCCACCGACGTCTTCCCTGGGGAACGGGTTTTCGTTGTGGGCTGGTGTCGAGAGAGGACATTGAGTCCGTGGAAAGGTCAGCTTCTTTCCACACTCCTTAATTTTGTCCCCAAGTTTTCCGGTACCGGTATGATCTCCACAAGTTTCTGCTTCTACTGAAGTCCCTCCTGAAATTTCTCCAAGGCTCTAGCCCCTCCAAAATCATAAGTTTTCATTCAAGCATCTTTATAAGATAACTTTAACAAATCCTTATAATTTCTTGGGTCTTCTTGGAGTTTTCCAGTCTCCGTTGATTCCTTTTTCGCGGAGTCAGATTTTTTCTCTGCGATTTTCTCTGGTGGAGACTAGTCGTGGGGTGGAGATTTTTCCCCATCATTTCCTCCTGCTCGCGTCGAATCAGCTTTGTTGAATTTGTTTTTCTCGGAATCCCATGGCCGCTTTCGGATCTTTTCTTTTTCGCCAGCTAGATCCGCAATCACTTGCGAAATTTATTTTTTGTGTTCTGATTGGCCAAAGAATTTCCGCCACTGTTGCGTGCCCGATACTCTGCTTGTGCAGTTTTCATTTTGTTGCAGTCGAAGATTCGATGGCCCGGCACCCCGCAAAAATCACATGCGTAGTTGGTGTTTTTCGGACGTGACTGCCCGTCGAACCTTTTGATTTCCATCAGGTCGGCGAACGTGGGGTGAGCCGCGTGGTCGCCTTGTTGCGTACTGCCGAAGTGCGCCCGTCGTGTTCCGGTGTTGACCATGTCAAACCGCTCTGCTGCCGAAACGACATCACTGTAGCTCGCGTAATTTGTCGCCGCTACCTGTCGTTTGACTTCGATCTTCAGCCTGGCGAGATACGACTTTACCTTTTCCCCTTCAGTCAGGTCAGGAATGCGGTTATAAAAGTCCTCCATCTGTTGCGTGTACTGCGCTACACTCCCGAACTGTCAATGGCGATGATTTTTTTCCCGGGCAAGGAAACCCGAATTTGTCGGCTCAAAGCGTTTCAGCAGGTCGGTGCAGAACTGCTGCCACGTGGCTTCACCGTAGATGAAGGTAATGTTATCGCCGATCCACTCGAGTGCCGGCCCTCGCATCAGTGTCGCCGCGAGTCGTACGCGTTGACCGTCCCAGACTAGCGAGCTCCATCCGACGGCTGCGAAGTAGATCTCCATGCTGGCAATCCATCTGCGGACGTCGGAATTTTGATCACTCGGATTGAACAGCTCAGGTGGGCGCAGTTTCGGAGCCTCGAGAAACTGTTGCGTCGTCGCCGTTCTCGTATCATGCTGCAGGCCGGCGAGTCGAGTTACTCGCTCGAACTCGTTTCGCCAAGCTTCGCGATCGGCTCGCATCTCCTCCTGAAGGGCGGTGATGCTCGGAAAGAGCTGCTGAGTAGCCTCATCGTTGTCGAAGTTTGCCATCCAGTTCAAAACATGTGTGGAGGGGTTTATTTCAAAAAACGCGGAGCTGGTGCTTACCAGAATCTGCGCCGAATCAGTCGCCCCCGGCGGTTTTTCGAAGCAGGTTTTCCTGCTGCTTCTGCTTAGCTGAGCGTGGCTGAGTGAGAAAGGCTATGATTACCAAGTGTTACAGGATCAAATGTGTCGAGGGAAAGTTGCACTATCGATTGATACAAGGCGCTCTTATAATTCCGAAGTACATTAGGTAACCAGGTTTATCCTATCCAAAGGGAATAGACCCTTCTAGAAATAGAATCAATCTGCGTATAGCCACACGAGGCTATTGGTTTTAAGGGATCCTCGCTTTTAGCAAGGAGATTCGCAACTGAAGTGTAGAAAGAGCCACCAGTGTGACATGGGAAGTGCTGGACATGGTGATTGTATTGGGTGTGACGATGTCGAGGTTTCCATTGAGCTCGTTCAGCACGGTGATGCTACTCTGGAGGGTGGAGATTTGCCCTTGACATATGGATGTCGCTGCGGACGCATTAGCGTTTAATGCATTTACGAGCTTTTCAAGTGATTGCATTACGAATCCTTCAAGCGAACTAATTTGTGCTTGTAATGACTATTTTAGTTTAGTGATGCTGTTGTTGAGGGTGAGTGAGACCTTGAGCTTGACAACACCATTTACTGGCCAAATCAGGATGCCATTTTTTAGCAGACTGTTGGAGACAAATCTAGCGTCGGCGCATGATATCAGCAGTGCTGCTATAATGCCACTACTGAGAAAGCTAGAGCAGAATATCAGCTGCTGGTACAAGGTGGGTTTTCTAAATTTATCGAGCTGAGGACTGCAGCGTGTGGTGATAGGGACGAGTGATTTGGAAGATGTTCTAGAAGGCTGGGTTGCTGGTCTAAGAGTTTGTTAGAGCCAATCCTGGTTGTGGTTCTGGTCCGGTCTGGTAGTCTAGTTCATAGAGTGGTGCCTCAGGGTATGAGGCATTGTTGTGGAGACCACGTTGTTGTCGGATGACGATCGACGGGTGAGTGGTGGCAATCGATTGAGGGGTGAGTGGTGACGTTCGAGAGGTGAGCAATAACGACCAAGGGGTGAGTGGTAGCGATCGCGGTGACGATCGATGAGATGAGCAGCGGAGGTGCTAGCATATTCGTCCCTTCCACCAAATGAACCCCCCCACTGGACTTCATGCGAAAACATTTGTGGGACTCGCTGGATTGGCCAGGGTACCCTGAGTGCAACTTAGCGGTGCAACTTTTTTCTTCCTTTTCTTCGTTTTTTCCTGCAATACATCTGGCAGGTTTTTTCCCCGCTTGCCCGAAATCTCGTCCCCTTGTAAGTCCGAACGTGCACCTGAAAGCCATTGCAATACGCCTCAGCACCTATTTTGCCTGAAACTTGTTGCCCTCAAGAACCACGTCACACCGGTCCAACCAGATGTGCTATATGTCAATCACTTTGAGATATGCCCCCGGAAAACTAGACTTCGTGGCTTCCTCTTGGAAGAGCATGTCCTCTAGTGACTTGATGTTCCTCCTCGGATTCAGCATGTGGACAACATCAATAAGCACGCCAACGAATGGTTGGATCTTGCGATATGTGAACAGGCAATGGGCTAGAGTTTCCTCATCTCTACAGTGAGGATACCTCGCCTTGTCCCCTAGGAAAGCCAAGCCACTTCCCATCTGAAGTTTGAGGCTGTGGCTGATGACAATGCACAACGGGGGAAACAAACTTTCTGGGAGGGGGTACTTAGGGGTCTTGGAAGAATGAGGGATTTGTAGTAAACAAGAAAGCGGTTGGAGTAGAAGAGAGGGATGAAAGAGAAGGTTTCAAGAGAGTCCCCGGCCAAGGAAACCTCATAAGCACAAAGATATCTTCCCTATAGAAACCCCAACTTTGACATTTGTCCCTTCCCAACCAATCCAACCAAGATTGCCACACTTGCCAACCTAGCTTAGTTTTTCCCAACCACATTGCAGCTACTACAGTAGAGTGACAAATTTCCCAACCCCCAGTAGTCCCTATTCCACATTGAGTCACCCCACAACTTCACACTTTGTAATTGCCGCAATTGTAACACAAGCTCATGAACTTTGAATCTTCATAGCATTCACGTTCTTACTCCGATTGAAGCGATTCTTGATTCGATGAAAAGCCCTTCTCAAGAGAAGCCATTTTAAATTCCTTCTCAACCAGAATAACATGAACCAGATTCACAAACTACAGAAACACACCATACATTACTTCTTGGACACACATTCAAACCACACATGCTAGTTGAAAACATGGGATGGGAGGCAGACATAATGTGCTAGCATATGATGACATAACACAATAGTTTCAGCTGAGGAGGCTTCGAACGGTTCTTGCCAAGAGGGATGATAACCGATTTTCCTTGATTCTTCTTCGCATCAGAGAGGTTTGCAAAGTCCTGCAGTAGCTGCTCTGCCTTCTCCTATTGTTGAACACGGTAAGGAGATCAGTCGGTAGTTATAAATACTATCTACCTGGTCTTTATTGTGTAAGAGTACAATCACCACTTTTTAACATGTTTAGACAATGACAATATTTCTTCAAAATGCCTGACAAAATACCTACTCTCCGAGTATGTCCTAGTGGTTCTCGAACAGCTTCTCTGGCATACCATCTTGCCATGGTGACTTGTTCATCGGCAACTCTGAAATTGTGCGCTGGACTTCTTCCTCTTTCCACAAAGCCCCCAACAGGTCTTTTTTCTGAATCGTTGCAAACTGTACTCAGATCAATCTCCCAGGTGGTTGATACTTCAGCTACCTCCGCCGCACCGAATGCCTCCTCAAAGTAACTCGTTGCCACTTTTCGTACGCTATACGTTTTATCTCTATATGGTACTGCGGCGATCACCGTCTTTGCCTTCCTGGCCTTAACCTTGGCCTAGAGGTAACACGAGGGCACCTCCCCATGCAGTCTAGCCATAACCTCTTGTCTATACTCTGCTGCCTTGGTCTTCTTGTGGGATATCATAGCTTTGGATCGCTTCCTCACCTCCCATGAGTACATCTTTAGAACCGCCAAGAGCTTACTTACGAGTCCATCAAAGTTGCCTTGACCTTTCCCTTCATGATCTCACGGCACCTATTCTATGATGGCTCTAATCCCAGGTCTGCAGATCTATGAAGCTAGGAGCCGCCAAAGGTCGGGACCCATAGTGTTGCCCTCCCTCCTGAAGCAGATGCAGACTGCAAACTAGTGATCTGAGAGACACGATGGGATTGGTTGGTGGTGTGCTGACTGTAATATATGGAGCAGTGAGTGTGAGTCTAAGGCTCTATCTATGCGTGTGCTTGTGCAGGTGGTTCTGGAGAAATATGCGTACTCGCACTTCAGTGGTTGCAATGTGCGAAAGGCATCGAGGAGGTCTACAATTGCAAAGTTCGACACCAGTCTACCATTTTCACCGGTGTCGGTGAGATCTCCGATCAATGCGAAGTTGCTCAGTGCTGGGATGTGTGCGATGAACGATGTCAGTACATCTCTGATTAAGGCCCCTCTATATTGTGCTTGTGTAGGAAAGCAAGCTGATGTCAGAGGCTGTTGCAGGTCCTGCCATGTGACCATGAGAGATAACAGGCAGCTTGTTGGGTGAGGTGCTAAGGACCATGACCCCACCTGCTTTTGTTATAGGTGCCACCCCAGCTAACGTCCGAGGTTTCAGTTGCAGCAATAAATGGTGATCTTTGGGAATCCTTGTGTCATTAAGGAATACCACAACCGCTGCTGACCTGATCCATTTGGTGCACATCTACTACTTTCTGGCACTTCCAAGCCCATTTACATTCAACTTGCAGTTGCTGAGAGTCTCGGGTTTACTCATTTGACCACTGATTGAAGGCCTTTTATTATCCACAGGCCGAGGCTGTTCCTCCTACAGAATGAACTATTACACAGGTGGTGCATGGGTGCTACCGCTATGCTACATCCACCAGTACCGATTCCTACTCCTGCATCCTTTGTCTCCAAGTTGCTCTGCCGTCCACGAAACTGGTACTAAGGAATGGCTGCCTTGATCACAGCCTGAAAACTATTTCCACTGCCGTGAATGGCTCGGTCCACTTCACCTTTCCCGTCAGCAGAAGCAGAGCAGCTGATTGTAGGTCATGGAGAGGGGGGTCAGTACAGCAAGGAGGCAAACCCAGTAGCAAAGAAGCTAGTGATGAAAAAAATGTAGCTGCCTAGGCATGGGTAGTGATCAAGGGAGTCGTGTGGTATTAGGAAGAGGTAGCAGAGTTGACCACAGGTGTTACCGTTAATCTAGTGCAGCTTTCCCAATGTAAGCTTCCAACTGCCTATGATGTTCTGCCAATCAAACGACGAAGTCGTCATGCATCTTCGTCGAATGCTGGCCGCCGCAGTAGAGTCGGGTAATGAACGCGGATTTGCTTGCTATTCTTCAGCGGATCTTCAACCAGTTAACGCCATCAATAGCTGTCGTTAGGCTGGTGCAGCACCAAGTCCTTCACTTTGTCCATGTCCAAGCCAGAGACTGGGTTCTTCACCTGTGGAAGCTCGAGCCCGCCAGTAACGACGTCTGTTTCCGCAAGACGAAGGGTACATTAACCAGCATATTGTAAAGTGTCTCCGGTGTGATGGCTGCCGGGATCCCATTGAAGAGGACTTCAAAAAGCTTTGAGTTCTACAACTGCCCCATCAGGTACTCCTCGTTCTCTAGGATCTGCCAACCGAATATGATGCTCCTCCCATCCACGCAATGATGCTCGACCTTCTGCTTCCGAACGAAATCCGCAGCTTTGGCACAGAGGAAGGTGACATGGAGCCTACCAAAGTGCAGCGTCAGCAGGTACGTAGGCTGCAACTCTTGGAAGGTTATTGAGAATTGAGCTTCTGGACTCAGTTCCTTCCAAAGCTTCTGCAAGATTGTGATCCTCTTCGTAGTCCTTGATACTTCCTCAAGATGAGAGAATGGGATTAGTAAAGTTATTGAAAACTTAGCCTTTGCAGCTGCTTCCCTTTTCTTAACCAGATCTGGCCTTCATCCGGGTCATCGCTTAGGTAGCCGTCATCATCCTTGTCTTCCTCTTCCCCCTCTGGATCTTCTGCGTAAGCAGGTGACACGCTAACAACCTCAGGAGCCGTCTCAAGGTAACATATTTGTCCTCGACGCCCGGAGCCGTCACAGGAGCTGTAGAATTGAACCACGTGTTTAGGGTGGCTAGGATCTAGAGTTGGTGTAACCAAGAGTAAAAGTCAGTGGAAGACTTTACACCTTGTATTGGAAATTTTCGAAATGACAAGGATAATAATAATGAGTAATGCATACATAATTTATAGTCTAGGAAGTATCTATTCGGGATGTACCTATTTGCAGTGTATCGCGACTATTCGCGTGACATGACTAGTGACTGGTCATGTGACTGAGAGTGGCATGACCCTTCGGTTGACTATACGCGTGAGCCTACTGTTCACGCGTTGACTCGCTACTGCTGAGGTCATCACGCGCTTCCTTCCATATGAGGTATCGCGCTACTAGTACAGTCAAGTATAATACCAGGAATGCATAAGTGGTAACTCTATCGAGTATACTTTAACACTCCCCTTCATTCCTGAGTGTATGTCTGTGGGTAAGTGTCGCCTCGTTTGCATATTCCAACAAGGTTGGAGAAGTATTGAAACTTGCCACGTGGGAGCTTCTTCGTGAGAAAATTAGCTGCCATTTCTTTTGTAGGGCAGTACTTTAGGATGACCTTCCCTTTGTCAATTTCGTCCTTGACGAAGAAGTGTTGGAGGGCGATATGTTTTGTCCTGTTGACGAAGCCAGGCTTGTTTGGAATCTTGATTGCGCTTTAGTTATCGCAGTGTAACTTGAAGTTACAAGTCATTGCAATTTTCGACTCTTGAAGTAACTCTTGTAGGTAGAGACCTTTGCGAACTGTAGAGCTTGCTGCGATGAATTCCGCTTTGGCTGACGAAAGTGCGATGACCTCCTGTTTCGTTGAATTCCATGAAATGACACCACCTTGTTCAAGCTTGAAGATGAACCCTATTCGTGAACGCCTGTTGTCGGGGTCAGCAACGTGAGCCGCGTCCACGTATCCAATCAATCGAAAATTTGCTGCAAAATTTGCCGTGTAGCTGAGAACGATTGTAGGAGTCGAAATGAAATATTGGAGGGCTCGACAAAGATCGGCCATATTCTCCCCTTCAGGTCTGCGCATGCAGCTGCACAAAGTTGAGTGAAATGAGAACCCGGTGGAGATGCTGCTGCAACAGGCGAGGAGCATGTTTGATGTCGTAGAGTGATTGAAGTAATTTGCAGATGTAGAGTTCATCGACAAAACTATCTGCATCGACGTCTGCGTATAAAAACACATATTTAACGTTCATTTGGCAAAGTGACTGATGGCGGCTGGCAGCAGTGGCGATACGAATTCGAAGTGAGATATGACGACTGATCGGAGAAAAGGTCTGGTCGTAATCGATGCCGTGGGTTTGTTCGAAACCTCGAACGATGCATCTCGCCTTGAATCTATCTGGTTTGCCTGCTGCATTTGTCTTTATGCAAAAGACCCACTTGACCGAAAGAATTTTCTTGCCGTGTGCTGCTTCACGTAGAACGAGTTTCCACGTTTTCCGCTTCTCGAGAGCCGATAATTCTGTATCCATAGCTGCTCGCCATTTGTCAGCATCAGAACTGCAGAGGGCCTGCTGATTATTATTGGCTCGATCCCGGCCGTCGGTGACTGAACTGCGACAGCAAGGCCAAGGATCTGAAGAGCCGATTGGTCACCATGAGGATGTGATGGCAGATGGTGGGCACCGTTATGTGATGCTGCGTCAGTTCTTTGTTGGTGCAGGTGCTCTTCATAATCATAGGCAGCCCGTGTCGTGACAGGATACAGCAGGTCGGAGAGGGGAACGAATAACGGAGTGGCTGTGTTGTTGGCACATGTTGAAGGAATATTATGAATCAAACAGTGGTTCAGCTGCTGACGTAGACGGCTGCGGAACCGTAGAATGTCTTGCTGCTGCGCTGTCGGATGGATAATATTCTTCGGCTACATCCGCTTCGTCTTAAGGGGTGGCGAAACTCCGTTCGGCACTGTAGCGATCAGGATCCCGCTGCTGGCGTTCCTTGCCGCATTAGAAGTCATCGAGAAAAAGTTTCTCGTAGAAGATGCAGTCTCGGGCATACAAAACCTTTCGGGTTTCATAATCCAAGATTATCCAAGAATAGGAATCCTTGGGTACATCAAGGAGTATTTCCCATCGAGCCCGTTCAGTAAACCTGCCCACAGTTGTGCTCGGAGGTTTGCATTGGACCATGCAGCCCCAAACTTGGAGAAACCGAGTGTCGGCGGGGTGTTTTGTCTAGATGACGTGTGACGAGCTGAACTAAGGGAGAGCAGTTGAAGACAAACAGTTGTGTAGTCTGACAGCTTGCGCCATCGCAAACGGCCAAAAATCTGTTGTCAAGCTGGACTGTTGCAGCAACACGCGCATCTTCTCTTCCAGTGTTCTGTTCATCCTCTCAGCTTCTCCATTCTGCTGATGGGCTTAAGGCACAGTCTTGCGCCAGAGGATCCCTTTCCGCGCCAGGAATTCATCGAACTGCTCGCTAGTGTACTCGCCCGCGTTGTCTATTTGGATCTCTTTCAGCTTGATGCCGCTCTTCCACTCCGCAATTTTCGGCCATATTTTGAAGGCATCGAGAGATTTAGACTTGTGAGAGATACTATATTCTTGTGCCAGACATATCGAGTAGCACCGTCGATGAAGGTAATTATATAGAGGTAGTTGTTGCCGCTGAAATCCTCTGCTTCCTGCGGCATGAAGAGGATGTCACTGAAGAAGACGTTGATAGGTGAGTACTTAGTAGCACTTGGGAAGTGCAACAGGAACGGAGCATGACTCAGGTGAGCACCGGGGCAGATGGCGCAGGGTAGTTGGCGACTGCTAGGTCAAAGTTTTTGGCCGTTGTTTACAAGGAGTGCGCCCTTGTCGAAAACTGAGGCTTTAATCGAGTTGTTAAGAGCTTCTTGTGAGTTATGAGCTAACCGCTTGTGCCAAGTTTCTGCCGTAGTCCTGTGTCCCTTTGAACAAAGGTATAAGTCGGAGGGAGGAAGAAGGCCGGCGAAAGATGAATCGTTGGTGAAGGGTTAACGCAACGGCCAGTGCCAAAAGGCTGGATGAATCCGGCTTCTTTGATAGTTTCAGCCCAAGCTATGCCGAGGTGTCGGCGACGAGCCCAAGCATCGGGTATGAGCAATTCTTTTTTGCCCCATGTACGGTCAACTTCCATCAGTGCTTCGACTGTAGCAGATGTTGGTTCTTGATTAGTATAACCCCAATTGCTGTCTCGGTGCTTGATCTGTTTCTGTTGATGCTACTACTGCTGCTGCTTTTGTTATCTCTGTTGTAGATTTATCGACAAAGTTGGTGCGAGAAGGCTGAGGTGTGACGCAGAAGACGTTGAGACCACGATGGTCTTGGCGTTGGTAATCTATGTCCCAGTGATGATGCGAAGGAGCAAGGGAGACGTTCTTCTCACTGTCGCCGGATGCTTTGACAGGTGAGAACCGTAAAACGGAAATGTTGTCTTTAATTTTTACGACGCCGACTTAGTTACTTTTGTCTTCCTTCTTGTCGCCCAGGTACAACTCCGTGAGCATCGTGTCAGCAGTGCTGACAAAGCAGATGCCGCGTTCCATCAGCTGAGCTTGTGATAATAAGTTGAAGCCTAGCCCCATGGCACCGAGAACCTTGTTAAGGTGAAGTGAAACTTCTGTGTCATTGGATTCCAGTATCACGTCACCGATTCTGGCTGCTTCAATGACTTGATTATTGGCTATAGGGAATGAAGAAGGGACTTGCACTCCCACCATTCGGGTCCAAGTCCAGCCAGAGGAATAGTGACAAAGAGTTCATTGCTGAGATTTCCTACGCACTTGCCAAGCTGGTCCTAACGATTTCTGCACCTGTTGATGTAGCTGCCGGCTTTTTCTCTAGGAAGCATTTGCATTGTTGTGAGTTGAATTAACAGCTTGCTCCGTGAAACGGAATCTTGTGCTTGATACAACCTTTGCAGATAATCCCAGGCGTAGAAGGCTGGAGCGAGTGAAGGTTTGAATAACTGAACTCCCAACTGCTCTTCAGGTATGAGATTCCGGACCCGTAATGTATAGGCCATAAGCGAATACTTGTAATTATACGACTGATCTTCGGTCATTCTTGTTTCTGGATAATGGATTGTACCATCGAAATATCCCTAGATACCCAAAGATTGTGCGAGTTCGAACTCGAATCCTCAAGTATAAAAGTTGCGGCCATCAAAGTAAGCAGAGGTCTTCAGCTTGGAGATAGTTCAAAAATCTGCTTGATTAACGACAGCTTCTGTAAGAAATGGTATTTCTTCTGCCATTTGATGTTGTTGATGCTGTGGTTGTTATTGCAGTGGTTGTTATTGCTGTGGTTGAGCAAGTTCATCTCCAAGGGCTGAAGCCGCAGCGGCAACATCAACTCTTGCATAACAAGAGTTATCAAGGCTCATAGAAGCTTTAGGATGCGCTGGAGCATGTTGTTATTGCTGAGTAGGCTGATTAGCCATCAAGGAAGTGAAGTCAGAGATATCGTCAGTAGATGGACCAGAAGTAGGAGAATTGGTAGTTGAATTTCCTGTCTTAGTAGCTGACATTGTTATAGATCCCTAACTTCAGGTTAAGGGCGTAATCAAAATCAGCTTGTATCGGTTCCTGTAACTCTACTTGCTCATAATACCATGTAGAAATGAACCACATGTTTAGGGTGGCCAGGATCTAGAGTTGGTGGAACCAAGTCAGTGGAAGACTTTACACCTTGTATTGGAAATGTCAGAAGGATAATAATAATGAGTTCCGGTAATACAGGCATATTTATAGTCGAGGAAGTACCTATTCGGGATGTACCTGTTCGTAGTGTATCACGACTATTCACGTGGCATGACTAGTGACTGTTTGTGTGATTAAGAGTGGCGTGACCCTTCAGGTGACTATACGCGTGAACCCACTGTTCACGCGTTGACTCAATTTCCTCCGCCTTTTCTCCTCTCCTGGTCAGCGGCAGTCAGGCGCTGCAGCCATGGTGATGGCGGACTCACTAGTCCGCCAGAACGCGGAGGGCCAAGCGGTCGACTTCGAGGTGTGGCTCGTCGACCTTCACTGTCACCTTACAAGTCAGCGCCAGGACGGTCACTCCCTGGCTGTTCAAGTCGATAGCCAGCTTCCCCGCCCGCTGCGCCTGTTGCCCTCCCTGACGCCCCCACCACTGCTGAGCGTGAGACCTTTTATGCTGCTGCTCTTGCTCGCGCTGTCTGGGAGTCGCGCGACACAGTTGCACAGCTTGCTATTAGTCACGCACTTCCCTTGTATGAGCATCCTCGCTTTACCACTGTAGCGAACACCAAGGAATTCTTAGATGCAGTCATAGCGCGTAATTCCACCCCCATCTCAGCCTCTGCTGGCCGCTTGATCCTCTCCATACCGTTCCCTGATCTTGCGTCCTTCCCCACTGTCGCCGATCTTGCCACTCACCTCCGGGCACTTGAGACTAGCTAACGCGCCGCTAGCACTGAGGATGAGCTCACTGCCTTTCTACTGCCGCTTTGCGCTACGCTTTACCTCATTGCCATATGCCTTCCCGACCGCCTAGCCACAGCCTGCGACCACTTCCTTAGTCACCACCCAGGTGAACTCACCCTCACCGCCTTTGTTACTACTGTCACATGATCGAATGTCTCGAGGAAAAGTTGCACTATCGATTGATACAAGGCGCTTTTATACTTTCAAAGTACATCAGGTAACCAGGTTTATCCTATCCAAAGGGAATAGACCCTTCTAGGATTAGAATCACCCTGCGTATAGCCATGCAAAGCTATTCGCTTTAAGGGATTACGGCAGGATTACGCCACATATAGCGTGCCAGTACATCCTGAGCCTGGTCGGTGATATAATCATAATCATAGGATAAACCAAAGGATAATGGAATCGGAGAAATAGGAAACCAAATGAGATGAGAGAAAAAGAGGAATGAAATAGAAAGGAGATATGGAAAGGGAAATTGGTGAAACGAGGTCGGACTCCCACACTTCTCCCCCTCAAATCTGGGTGGTAGAAGTAACACCCTGTTTGACAAGGAATTCGCGAAGAGGACGACGAGCATTACCCATCTCAAATTCAGGAACCCAAGTGTCCTCAGAAGGGTCATAACCCTTCCAACGAATGAGAAGCTCCACGATGCCATTCCGACGACGGCGGTGTGCGAGCAGGGACTCGACCTCGTACTTGGGTTCATCGTGGACGAGGACAAGGCAGCGGCGGCGGGGGTTGGCGTCCGGTGAAGACTGTGTTAGGGTCTCGATAGGGCTTCAGAAGTTGGACATGGAAGGCGTTGTGAATCTTCCAGGTAGCTGGCAGGCGTAAGCGGAAGGTAACAGGAGTGACCTGTGCTTCAACGAGAAAGGGCCCGCAGAAGCGAGGTCGCAATTTGGATTTTTGATGACTGATGTTGATATTGCAGGTATCAAGGAGAACCTGACCTCCCACGGTGATGGTGTGGTCAGTGCGGTGGAGATCGGCCAGGCACTGCTATTGCTGCTGAATGTCGAGAAGGCGCTTGTGGGTCTGATCCCAAAGCTGATGCATGGTCGTGATGAAGTCGTGTGCTGATTGGACTGTGGCTGATGCTGTTGGTTTCTGTGGCATGAGCGGGTGGCGTCCGTAGCAGAGGAAGAAGGGCGTCTGTCCAGTAGCAGCGTGAGTGGCGTTATTGTAGGCAAACTCCAGGACGGGCAGATGCAAGTACCATTTAGAGATTTCGCCTTTGCATGCTGTGTGGAGGAGTTGCTCTACAATTTGGTTGAGGCGCTCGGTCTGTCCAACTGTCTGCAGATGGTAGGCAGATGACATGGCGAGTTTGGTCCCGAGCAAAGACATTAGTTCCTTCCAAAACTTGCTGGTGAACTTGGGGTCTCGGTCGGAGATGAGTGTGGCTGGAATGCCATGTTGTGAGAGGATGTAGTGAACGAATAGTTGCGCCGTTTCTTCGGTGCGTGCTGTCGTGTGTGTCAGGATGAAGTGTCCCATTTTGGAGAATTTGTCGATGACGACGAGGATTGCGTCATGACCGCTAGTGGTAGTTGGTAACCCGGTGATGAAATCTAGGCTAACCACTTGCCATGGTTTTTCTGGGACAGGAAGAGGATGTAGCAGTCCTACTTTTTTCTGCTTGCTGCTCTTCATCCGTTGACATGTAGCATACGAGGTGATGAATTGTTGGACGTCAGCTGCCACATGGGGCCAGTAGTAGTGCTTTGCATTACCGGTGAGTGTTTTGTTGCTACCGAAGTGTCCCGCTTATAGGACATCGTGGTATTCTTCAAATAGTAACTGGCGCAAACGAGGGTAATTGGGTACCCATATTTTTGTTGATCCCTTCCGGTATGCGATGTCACTGTCCCACTGTAGTAGGTGTCGTTTTTTTACCAAAAGAATTTCGGGGTCGATGGCGTACCCGTGTGTGAAGAGTCCCTTGAGAATTGGGCTCATCCCTTCGACCTGGATTGCGGCAACGTGTGCAGGCTGACTGAGAGCGTCTGCTTTGTTTTTGTGGCCGGGCTTGTACACGATGTCATAGTGGAAGTGCGTCTCGAGGAAGTCAATCTACTGGACCTGCCACATGAAGAGGTTTGGCTGTGTCTTCAAATATTTCAGGCTGCAGTGGTCGGTGTAGACGGTTGTTTGTCATCCTTCGAGATAACATCTCCACGTTTTGAAGGCAATGATAATAGCAAGGGCCTCTTTGTTGTGTATCGGGTAGTTTAGTTCTGCCCCGTGTAGTTTCTTGCTAAGGTAGGCGATTGGTTGCAATCCCTTCCCCTGGTCTTGCATCAAGACTTCTCCCACTGCCTAGTCGCTAGAGTCAGCTTTGATGACGTAGTCGCGTTCGGGGTCTAGCAAGATGAGTACGGGTGCGGACGTGAGTGCTTGTTTCAGCTGCTCCACGTCTTCTTGATGTTTTGGTTCCCACTTATATGGCGTGTTTTTCTTCAGCAGATTCGTGAGTGGCGTTGCGATTTTCGCGTACTGTGGCATGAACCTGTTGTAATAGTTAGCGAAGCATAGGATTTACTGCAACTCCTTTACGTTCTCGAGTGTCTTCCACGTGCGTACAGCTTTGATCTTCTTGGGGTCAACGTGAACTCCTTGAGCGCTCACTATGTGTCCTAGGAGTTGGACTTTCTCGAGAGCGAATTCGCTCTTGGATAGCTTGACGTAGAATCGTTCTCGTCAGAGAATGTCGAAGACGCATCGCAGGTGATGGACATGCTACTGCATGTCACGCGAGTAGATGAGGATGTTGTCTAGGTACACCACCATGCATTCGTCCAAGAGTGGGCATAGAATATGTTTCATTTCATCTTGGAACATTGCCAGTGCGTTGGTGAGTCCGAACGGCATTACCAGATACTCGTACGACCCGCACCGAGTCCGAAAGCAGTTTTGTGGATGGAATTGTCCGCCATTCGTATCTAGCAGTATCCGAACTGTAGATCCAGTTTGGAAAATGCCGTGGCTCCCCAAATCTAGTCAAGCAGGTCATCGATTCGTGGGATTGGGTATTTGTTCTTGATGGTTTGCTTGTTGAGAGCTCGGTAATCGATGCACATGCGCAGGCTTCCGTCCGGTTTCGGTGTGAAGAGTACTAGGGCACCGTATGACAAAGTGGATGGTTGGATGGGTCCTTTTGCGAGGAGATACTCGATCTGTTTCTTCATGTCGGCTAGCTCCGTGGGGCTGAGCCGATATGGTGCTCGGAAGGCCGGCTTCGAACCTGGTTCTTTCACGATCTCGTGTTGGTGCGTTCGGTATGGTGGCAGCTCCTTCGGAAGGTTGTCGGGAAGAATGTCATGGAACTCCTTCAGTAATTCCTTGTTTTTTTGTGGAGGTTCCGAGGTTTTCTCCCCGTCCTTTTCCACCTCTGTTGCTATCGCCAGGAACCCGGTGTCCGTTCGTTTTACGTCCTTCTCGAATCTTGCGAGTGTCTCCACTTGGATATCTCTAGTATCATCCCTGTTGGGTAGCTGGACTCTCCTCCCATTGTTGTAGATGCTTGCGGTACAATTTACCCTGTTGATCTCGGGGTTGAATCTTTTTAGGAAGTCTCGCCCGAACATCAAGTCAAGCCTTCTTATGTTGGTGATGGGGAGTGCAGGTCTCCCGTGTTGTGGTCCGATTTGTAGGTGTAACACTACTTCACCGTGTACTTGCTGCCGTCCACCATCGTTGCAGAGAATACTGAAGGCTTGTACTCTTTCCACAGTCATTCGATTACTGCCTTGTCGCAGACGGTGTGTGATGCTCCGCTGTCCACAAGTGCTTGGAGGTGTCGTCCTTTGCAGATGACCTCGAGCACGAGGGGCGGGCGTTGCTCGGAGTACCCAAAGATAGGCTCGTTAATAGGATCATAGGGTACATCCCAATATTCCGTACACACCTTTTTCTTGCTATCTGCTCGTGGGTTAGCAACTGGCCGAGGCTGCTTGGAGAAAGTCTCTCCCTCAGGACCCTGAGCTTTCTTGATGACTGTGTGTGTCGTTGATGCCGAATTTGTTGAGCTGGATGCATCCGGAGGAGGAGTTCGGGGTTTTTGCAGCTTCTTGTAGACCCCCAGCTTCCTCTTGAGCTGCTTCAGCTCCACCGACATCTTCGTTCGGGAACGCGTAGTCGTTGTGGGTTGGTATCGAGAGAGGACGTTGAGTCCGTGGAAAGGTCGGCTTCTTTCCACACTCCTTAATTTTGTCCCCAAGTTGTCCAGTACTGGTATGATCTCCACAAGTTTCTCCTTCTTCTTGAGTCCCTCCCGAAATTTCTCCAAGGCTCTAGCCTCTCAGAATCATAAGTTTTCATTAAAGCATCTTTATAAGATAACTTTAACGGATCCTTATAATTTCTTGGGTTTTCTCGGAGTTTCTCTGTCTCGGCAGACTCCTTTTTTGCGGAGTCGATTTTTTTCTCGACGATTTTCTCTAGCGAAGACTGGTCGTGGGGTGGAGATTTTTCCCCATCATTTCCTCCTGCTCGCATCGAATCAGCTTCGTTGAAGTTGAATTTCGCGTAATCCCGCGGCCGCTTTTGGATCTTTTCTTTTTCGCCAGCTAGATCCGCAATCACTGGCGAGCCCCATTTTTTGTCTTTTGATTGGCCGAAGAATTTTCGCCACTGTTGCGTGCCTGATACTCTGCGCGTGCGGCTTTCATCTTGTTGCAGTCGAAGATTCGATGGTCCGGCACCCCGCAAAAATCACACGTGTAGTTGGTGTTTTTCGGACGCGACCGCCCGTCGAACCTGTCAATTTCCATCGGGTCAGCGAACGTGGGGTGAGTCGAGCAGTCGCCCTGTCGCGTACTGCCAACGTGTGCCCGTCGTGTTCCGGCGTTGACCATGTCAAACCGCTCTCCTGCCGGAACGATATCACTGTAGCTCGCGTAATTTGGCAATGCTACATATTGCTTGACTTCGGTCTTCAGCCCGGCGAGATACGATTGTACTTTTTCCCCTTTGGTCAGGTCAGAAATGCGGTTATAAAATTCCTCCATCTGTTGCGTGTACTGCGCTACACTCCCGAACTGTCGATGGCGATGATTTTTCCCGGGCAATGAAACCCGAATTTATCGGCTCGAAGCGTTTCAGCAGGTCGGTGCGGAACTGCTGCCACGTGGCTTCGCCGTGGATGAAGGCACCGCCGATTCACTCAAGTGCCGGTCCTCACATCAGTGTCGCCGCGAGTTGTACGCGTTGAACGTCCCAGACTGGCAAGCTCCATCCGACGCCTGCGAAATAGATCTCCATGCTGGCGATCCATCTGCGGGAGTCGGAATTTCGATCGCTCGGATCGAAAGGCTCAGGTGGGTGCGGTTTCGGAGCCTCGAGAAACTGCTGTGACTGCTGTGCCGTCGCTGTTGTCGTGTCGTTCTGCGTGCTGGCGAGTCGAGTTACTCGCTCGAACTCGTTTCGCTAAGCTTCGCGATCGGCTTGCATCTCCTCCTGAAGGGCGGCGATGCTCTCAAAGAGCTGCAGGGTAACCTCGACGTTGTCGGAGTTCGCCATCCAGTTCAAAACACGCAGGGAGGGGTGAATTCAAAAAACGCGGAGCTGGTGCTTACCATAATTGGCGCCGAAGTAGTCTCCCCCAACGGTTTTTCGAAGCTAGTTTTCCCGCTGCTTCTGCTTAGCTGAGTGCGGCTGAGTGAGAGAAGCTCTGATTACCAAGTGTCACAGGATCGAATGTCTCGAGGAAAATTTGCACTATCGATTGATACAGGTGGCTTTTATACTTCCGAGGTATATTAGGTAACCAAGTTTATCCAAAGGGAATAGACCCTTCTAGAAATAGAATCACCCTGCGTATAGCCACGCAAGGCTATTCGCTTTAAGGGATTACGACAGGATTATGCTAGATATAGAGCGCCAGTACATCTCGAGCCTGGTCGGTGATATAATAATAATATCATAATTAACCAAAGGATAATGGAATAGGAGAAATTCGAAACCAAAAGAGATGAGAGAAAAAGAGGAATGAAATAGAAAGGAGATATGGAAAGGGAAATTGGTGTAACGGGGTCGGACTCTCACAACTGCCCTGTCCGCAATAAAGACCCGCCAGCGCACTATCGCTCAGTCTAGCGGTACTGCGTCGGTCCCTATATTTCAGGGTTGTGCTCCCTTCCAGTGCACCTACTCTGACGTCTCTGCCGGTGTTGCTGAGACCATCACTGCGGCCACAGCGCAGCCGCGTCCGGGTAGGGGCTGCCGTCGCAAAGGGGGGCGTGGCGGAGGGAAGGGTGGTTGGGTTTGTGAGGGTGGTGGAGGTGGGGGCGGGGATGGTGGTTCCGATGAGGGGACCGGGGCTGGTGCCCCAGAGCAGCGGCAGCCGCAGCCTCAGCAGCAGCAGCAGCACCAGCAGTCACCGTAGGGACCCTCACCGCCGTGGTGGACTGGCAGTGCTGGTGGCAGTGGTCGTAGTGGTGGGGGGCGCGACTTAGTGTCGTGTGGCGGCTCCAGTGCGGTCACCTGTCAATACCAGCTTCAAACCGCCCCCCCCCTCCCGCAGAACCGTCTGCTCCTGTTCTGGCCACAGTGCCGACCGCTACTACCACCGCATGGACAACCTCTTCCGTCACTGCTTCGGTCCCACATCGGATCCTCCTGACTGGTACGCCTTGGCGTGACGCCATGTGCCTATATTTGAGTTTGACATGGATCAGATAAGGGCTGCTATGTCGGTCATATATGCTGATGACTCTAGTGTGATTGTACCCTATTACCCAGTGTTATGTATGTAGTCTAGACTCCCTTGCTGCGTCAGGCGTAGGACCCTCTGCCTTGTTTAGCCTAGGCTCCACACTAGCCGCCCGCCCCCCTTCCCCCCCCCCGTCGGCTGACGCTACTGCGTTGCTTTCTTTCACGCTTGACTCTGGAGCGTCTGCCTGTGTCTTCCCCAACCACACTGCGCTTACGCCGCTTGCCGTCCCTGCCGCTGTCGCACTTGCTGACCCCTCCTCAGGGTCAGTAATTGCCTGTAGCTCCACCACCCTTCCCCGTCCGGCTGTCCCCTTGGGCTCTCTTACAGGTCTACACATCCCCTCGTTCTCCAGCAACCTAGTTGGTGTCGGCTGTCTTTAGGACCTCAGCGTCACCACTACGTTCCCCGTACACGAGCAATACGCGGTCTGTACCGAGGCCGCCACAGATGCCCCCCTCACCACATTCCCCCCAGGACCCGGTGTCTGGCTTTTTTATGCTTGACACCGCGCCCCCCCCCCCCAGTGAGGGCGTCGCCCTAGGTGTCTGTGTCGACCGGCTTGCTCATGTCGGTCGCTCACTCACCCGTAACTTCTGTGGCACCACCGCCTAGGTCACCCCGCCCTCCCGCGTCTGTGTCAGATGTCAGATCACGGTCTTGTCTTCGGACTTCCCGCGTCACTCCCTGCCCTTCCTCCCTCGCCTGCGCCACCGTGCACACCTTACGTCGAGGGCCGGCTGCGCCGTGCTCCTCACTCCTCCTCGCTTCCCCCTACCACTGTGCCACTCCAGACCCTGCACCTGGACGTCTGGGGCCCAGCCCCCATCCCAGGGCCGCATCGAGAGAGCTACTTTCTAGTGCTTGTTGATGACTTCACGTTCTACACCACGATGTTTCCTCTGGATTGGAAGGCCGACGTGCCTCACGCCCTTATCTTGTGGGTCATAGCTGCGCGAGTCCACCGCGGCCTCTCTGTGTTGCGTCTCCAGTTCGACCGTGGTGGCGAGTTCGCCTCCGGTCAGCTTGGCCAGTTCTGTCGCGCGGAGGGCATCACCCAGTCGTACACCCTGCCGGATTCCCCCTAGCAGAATGGGGTCGCTAAATGACGCATCGGTTTGATCATGGAGGTTGCTTGTACCTCCATGATTCATGCTGGTGCACCCCGTGTTGTAGTGGCCGTTCGCTGTTCGCTACGCCGCTCACGAGCTTAACCTGTGGCCGCACTCCCAGCGCCCGCAGGATTCGCTGACCCTTCTCTGGACCGGGTTCCCTAGTGACGCGTTTGCGTTCCACGTCTAGGGCTGCCTTGCTCACGTTCGTGCCGCTGGCACAGACAAGCTCATTGCCCGCACTGTCCCGTGTGTCTTCCTTCGTTTCCCCCCCGACGCGTCTGACAGGCACTTTTACCACCCGCCGTCTCACCCCTTCTTTCACTCGCGTGACGTCACTTTTGACGAGTCTGTCTCTTTCTACACCCGCTTTCCCCACCAAGGTCTCCCGGTTGCCCCGCCCCTGTTCTTGGTCCCCACCCCCCCAGGTGCCCCTACTCCTCTTCCTCCCCGTCCTGCCCCGACTGGTGTGTCTCACATAACTCCCCTCCCGTCGCTTGTTCCGGTTGAGGAGTGAGCGGACTCCGGGGGCCCTGCGGCTTTGGGTTTGCCGCCTGTCTCCGCCCCGGTGTCCCCTCCGCCGCCGCCGCTGCCACCGCAGCAGCAGCGGTCGCCGCAATCGCTGCAAGGGTCCGCGAGTTCTAGGGGTGCGGGCATTGGGGAGGGTGCTAGTCTTGAGGTTACTGTCGTGGCTTGTCCCAACAGTCTCGGGAAAGGCACCGGTGCTGGAGAGGGTTCTCGTTCTGGGGGTGCTGGTTTTGAGGGTGCTAGTCCTGGGGTTACTGCCATGGCTTGTCTCAGCGGTCTCAGGGGTGGCACTGGTGCTGGAGAGGGTTGTTGTTCTCGGGGTGCTGGAGTGGAGTGTCCCGGAGGTAGCCATGGTACAGCTGGAGGCCCTGGTGTCGGCGTGGAGCAGCAACACCAGCAGCAGTCGCAGTCGCCACCGGTGTCCGCTCTTCTCCTCCTTAGTCTTCCCTCCCTTGACCACCCGCCTGCGCCTCCCCCACCGCCGCCTGCCCTGCCTGTCTCCAGCCCTGTCTTTCCTTCACTGGACTCGTCTCTGGCTCGTTTCCCCCCTCGTTCTCCTCCTGTGTCTCCGCCTATGTCTCCTCACCTGACGCCTTTGTCCCACATCTGGTCTCGCCGTCCCTCTCATGCTCATCCTGTCTCCCCTGTTCAGTGCTCCCACGTATGTTGCTTTGTTCCCACGCGTCTCGTCCTCCCCTCCTCTCATCGCCTCCTCCGTCGTCGCTTGTTCTCGCTTCGCCTCCTCTGTCTGACTACCTTTGTGTCGCTGATCCTCTTCCTCCTCGGGTCCTTGCCTCCCTTGTTACCGACCTATTTGTTCCTGTCTCGAGTCTTGACACGCTTGTCGCTGCCGTCGCTGACTTCGCCACTACCCGCCGGCTTAACTACGCCAGTACTCTGGTCTCCATGCTGCTAGTCCCTGAGTGTCACAAGATCGAATGTTTCGAGGAAAAAGTTGCACTATCGATTGATACAATGCACTTTTATACTTCCAAGGTACATCAAGTAAGCAAATTTATCCTATCCAAAGGGAATAGACCCTTCTAGAAATAGAATCACCCTGTGTATAGACACGCGAGGCTATTGGCTTTAAAGGATTACGACAGGATTACGCTACATATAACGCGCCAGTACATCCCGAGCCTGGTCGGTCGGTGATATAATTAGAATAATAGGATAAACCAAAGGATAATGGAAAATGAGGAATAGGAAACCAAATGAGATGAGAGAAAGATCAAAGGAAGGAATTGAGAAAGAAGTTTAACGGGGCCATACTCTCACACTAAGGGGAACCCAGAAGCCTTCGACATCCCAACCCCTCGCACTTACGCTAAGGCGACCTCGGGACTCTGGGCGTCCCACTGGATAGCTGCCATGGACGCAGAGATGGCATCTTAGAGATCCACCGGCACCTACGTCAATGCAGTTCCCCCACCTGGGGTGAACGTAGTCGATGATCAGTAGCTCTTCAAGGTGAAGCACCCTCCTGGAGAGCCGCCGGTGTTCAAGGCACGCTACGTTGCTACAGGCTTCAATCAGTGCGAGGGTGTTCACTTCTTCCAAACCTTCACCCCGACGCCGAAGATGACTACTCTTCGGACGCTGCTATACGTAGCAGCACAGCGTGAGTATGAGCTGCAATCTCTCGACTTCTCGACCGCGTTTCTTCAGGGCAGTCCGCACAAGCAGGTCTACCTGCGTCGCCCGCCAGGCTTCACCAACACCTTTGCCCCAGGGACCCAGTGGCTCCTCCGGCGCCCGAATTACGGCATGCAGCAGGCGCCGCGTGAGTGGCACGACACGCTTCATGCTACGCTAGCTGACCTGCAGTTCATCCCGTCCTCTGCAGACCCCTCGCTCTTCGTTCGTGCTGGCCAGACCCCGTTCTACATCCTTGTCTACGTACACGACTAGGTATTTGCTACTGCAGACAGAGATGCGTTGGCCTCCGTGAAGGCCGAGTTGCTGAGGAGACACACCTATACTGACCTAGGAGAGTTGCGCCGCTACCTTGGCCTTCGGATCTCCAGGGACAGAGAAGCGCACACCATCACTCTCATACAGTTACACTTGGTGCACCAGGTCCTTCAGAGGTTCGGTCTTCAATTCTCCTCCGCACAGCCCACACCTCTTTTCGTAGATCACAGGCTCTCGGCTCTAGTCTCTGAGGAGTCTGTAGAGCCTAGTGGTCCTTACGCAGAGCTGGTGGGTTGCCTCATGTATATGATGACTTGCACTCGTCCAGATCCCGCATACCCTCTCAGCATCCTGGCTCGCTTTGTGGCCACAGGCAGGCACCGACCACAGCACAGGTCGGCCGCTAAGAGGGTTTTGCATTATCTAGCAAGTACATCGGGCATGGGACTAGTGCTAGGAGGACACCGGCCAGTGGTCCTTAGAGGGCACAAAGACGCTTCATGTGCGGACGACGCTGAGACAGTAAGGTCCTCCCAGGGCTACTGCTTTAGCCTTGGTGCAGGCACCATCTCGTGGCGGTCCACCTGCTCGTCCTCTGTTGCCCAGTCTAGCTGTGAGGGTGAGATCTACACCGGTGCCATGGCGGCACAAGAGCTCCGCTGGCTGACTTTCTTGCTCACAGACTTAGGTGAGCGGCCTAGTTCTGCCCCAGTCCTGTACGTTGACAACAGGGCCATGATTCTCCTGTGCCTGTAGCCTCGACTGGAGGGCAGAGCAAAGCACATCCAGCTGCGGTACTTCCTCCTGCACGAGCTACAGCAGCGCCGCGAGGCCCGCGTAGTACACTTGGCCTCTGGTGCCAACACAGCTGATATCTTTACGAAGGCGCTTGCGCCTAAAGATCATCAGCAGCACTGTGTACAGCTTGGTCTAGTTCCTGTAGCTTCACACTTCCGAGGACCATGATTGTGTACTACTCCTTATATTATCTTGAATGGCCTTGTGGCTCTTGTCCCAGTGGCTGGACTAGTAGTACCGCCCTGGGTTGCTCTTGTTTAATTTGTAGTCTTGCTGACTGGTCTTCGGACCCCTACCTCAGAGGTTGGACTAGTAGTGCCACCCTGAGCTGTGTGTCTCTTGCTAGGCACTGCCCCTCATCTAGCCTAGGGGGTGTGTCAAACATATTATGCATGTCTTATAGGCTAGATAGGTGCATACTCTTAGAGGGTACAACCCCTTAGACAAAACCAACCTGTTTGCCTCATTTTAGTCAATCTTCCTAACTTTGATACTGAGAACTTGGTGTCACTGGTTGTGATGCGGCGGTGCAACTCTGGAAAGAGATTTGGGAATTGTTTAGACATGTATACACTGCTGAAGCAGCAGGAATTTCGAAGCGACACTAGACCAGCCTAGTCAAGCATCTTAGAAACATGACGGGATACACCATCACAAGTTTCTGGCTCAACCATCAACCTTCACATTCATAGAGGAACGTTCTCCAAGCAGTTGTGCAGGCAATTGGCACCCATGAAGTAGAGGTTGGCATCTGGGCTGTTCCCTTTCCCATCATCCCGCCAGCAGGTGTGTTTGCATCCATGTGATTGTCTTGTCCCACATGGCGTCCGTCACCTCATGCCCCACTCCCCGCTCCGCATAGAACTGCCACAGACGAAATCGTGGAAAGAGGCACGGGAGAAGAGGAAAGAAAACCTGAGGAGAGGGCACAGCAGGGCAGGTGAGGGGAGAGGGGGGGAAACATGAGGAGGACCCCATGGGTGGTGGTAGGTGGCGAAGGTGAAGGCAAACCCACGGGATGTGCTGCAATGAGCTCGTGACGTGCGTACCAAGTGAGACGAGACACAGCAGAGGGCCCCTCGCCGTGCCTCAGCCTGTGTGTTTGCAAGCCAGGGAATGTACCTCGAATCTGTGTGGCACGCGTGCCCTGCTGTACGCCTCCTCTGTGCGCCTCACTGCTTCCCTCAACCCCTCCACGGGGCACCTCGGATCACTCTCCCCTGCAAACATGTCGATACAGTAGAGAGGTAATGGAGTGAGTGATATGAGAGAGGCCTACGGGTGCCTACCCCCTGCATTCAAACGAAGACTTCAGGGTACGATGCAGCACTGTGGTGAGGTGCATGGTGCCACAAGCGCACCATTCAGAATGAGCAGTGGCCGCGGGCAAATTGCCGGCAGGGAGTTGCGAGGGCCAAACTGGTGCAGCAGGCCAGGAGTGATTCGGTTCCACACCTGGGCTCAGCAGGCGGGTGGGGGGAGGTGGGGTGGAATGATGATGGGGGGAGAGGGAGGGTGTGACACGGAAATGGCTGAGGGGGACAGGGAAAAGGTGGTACCGGGGTGTGGGGAGAAAGGGACGTAGAAAGTCGAGAGGTCCATAGAGTACAAAAATGCACCACGCTGGGATGCATGCTGGCTGCCCTGCAAGAAGCTCATGAGGTGGGCTGCTGCCATGAGTCATTGAGCATGCTAACGAGCCACGCATGCACCGGGAGATGGCAGACGAGCAGAATAAAAGGCCTTGCATTCTCATGCTACAAGATCGGGTTGTAATTGACATGTGATAACTGTGCTCCACTCCCAAGTGGCACTCACCGCTGTGACCACTTGTGCATCCACCTCTGACTTCCCCATGTCCGCTGCTGCTGCTGTTGAGGTGAGGCGAGCAGGGGGGAGGCAGGAAGAGGGAGACTAAAGGCGCTAGGTAAGGGAGGATTGACAAACAAAGACACAGGGAGAACGGCACCGAAATCAAGTATCGCCGTGAACCCAGTGAACACACGTAATAAAACGAAACGAAATCCAGTGAATACAAGGGCTCAAGGATGTGCACCATTGAAAGCATGCGGTATGGAGGCCACTCTAGCGTGGAAGCAGTTGTTGTCCACCGCCCACTTGAAACACTGCAGGGAGAACGGATGGGGGAGATTGAGGTGGGAAGGCAGAGATGGAACATGTAACGCAAATGGAGGCCACCACAGCGCGAAAGCAGTCATTGTCCACCGCCCGCTGGAAGCACTGCAGGGAGAATAGAGAGGGGAGATGGACGTGGGACGGTGAGAGTGCAGAGATGGAACATGGGAGTGCAGAGATGGAACATGGGAGTGCAGAGATGGAACATGGGAGTGCAGAGATGGAACATGGAACACAAATGGGCCACTCGGGCATGGAAGCGGTTGTAGTCTACGGCCCACTATAGCACAGGAGGAAGGACGGACGGGGGAGATTGGCAGGGGGAGTGCAGAGTTGTAACATGGAACACAAATCGATGCCACTCTGGCATACAAGTGCCTTTTTTGCTGCCCTGCAGGTCCAGCGAGGAGCTCCTTGAGGTGGAGGTGGCACGAGGCTGAAAAAAAACAATTCTTCAAAATAAACCCAGGGTATCTCTTCTTTCCGTGTTATCTTCCCTACAAACACAATCTACCCACAGGCTCTCTAGCATGTACAGCCAGGTATGGTTGACCTCACTAAAGTCCTTCCAAAAAGCGTGGTCAATAGGGCAACTTGCAGACTTGAGGTAAGTAGCGGCGCTCTAGGATGCCATGGTACGAGGCAGATGCCATGGTACGAGGCAGATGCCGCAGGGAAATCAGAACGAGCTAAGGGGGTTGGGGGTTGAGCTGGAGATCTGAGGCATGAAGGAGGACGATAATGAGAGGCAGGGCTGGGTTTGTAAAAAAATGGAAGGATCCCAAGGAGAAGGTGAACGGTGGGTGGAGCCTGGAGGTTGTCAGGGTTTGTAATAGCTGGGGCATCCAAGCTCCATCCACAGTTCACCTCCACTTGGGACACTCAAATTTCTCCAATCCCAGAACGCCTCAGAGCTCCATCCATCGTTCTTCTTGCTTTTGGTGCTCGTTCCCAATCTCAGGGGCCTCCGCCTACTTTGAGTCGACTCAAAATACAACTGGTTCCCAATCTCAGTGGCCTCCGCCTTCTTTGAGTCGACTCAAAATACAACTGGTTCCCAATCTCAGTGGCCTCCGCCTATTTTGAGTCGACTCAAAATACAACTGGTTCCCAATCTCAGTGGCCTCCGCCTATTTTGAGTCGACTCAAAATACAACTGGTTCCCAATCTCAGTGGCCTCCGCTTATTTTGAGTCGACTCAAAATACAACTGGTTCCCAATCTCAGTGGCCTCCGCCTATTTTGAGTCGACTCAAAATACAACTGGTTCCCAATCTCAGTGGCCTCCGCCTATTTTGAGTCGACTCAAATACAACTGGTTCCCAACCTCAGTGGCCTCCGCCTATTTTGAGTCGACTCAAAATACAACTGGTTCCCAATCTCATTGGCCTCCGCCTATTTTGAGTCGACTCAAAATACAACTGGTTCCCAATCTCAGTGGCCTCCGCCTATTTTGAGTCGACTCAAAATACAACCGGTTCCCAATCTCAGTGGCCTCCGCCTATTTTGAGTCGACTCAAAATACAACTGGTTCCCAATCCCAGTGGCCTCCGCCTAGCTCTTCGCTCGTACCATGACCTCTCAGAACAACTCTTTTCACCTCAACTTTGCAAATTGGTCCATTGACCACGAGTTCTGGAACGACTTTATTGAGGCCAACCGGACGTGGCTGTACATGCCAGGGAGCTCGTCGATGGGGAGTGTTTTTTGGAAGGATTACACAAATGAAGAAAGAGCCTGGATGTATATATATAAAATTAAAAACAATTAAAAAAACCCTTTTTGTAAGCCATATGTGACGCCCGTGCTAGGGAGGTGCTCGTCGCTGTTGCGGGCCCAGCGATTGGGGTCTGGAAGATTTTGGATACAGAAAGAGAGGGTTCTGGGGTTAAGCTGCCAGCCTGCCACTATCAAGTGCTCACTGGAAACACCACAGAGAAACGGGAAGAGGGTGGGGGAGGTAGATGCGAGTGGGTGGAGAGGAGAGTTGGGGGAATGAAAATTACAGGGGAGCAAGGGGAAGTGGGGTGGGAGGGAGGCGGGGGTGATCAAAGAGGAGATGCAGCAGAGGCCGGGGCGAAATGGAAGATGCTCCAACAGTCCACACTCACCTGCACGTATCTTCAGCGCCCGTACGCTCCACACACCTACACTACCGCACGCCACACACTCACCCACACCACACCCCATGCACCAAGGTGCAAAAAAAGGGTTTCTGTATTAAACGGTGCGTTTTTTTACGGTCGTTTTATACGGCATATTTTTGCAAATTCTACCGTTTTTTTGTTAGAGCTTTTTTCCCCCCCCCCCCCCCTTTTTTTTTTTTTTTCAACCCTTAACTTTAAAAAACCGCTTGGAAACAGAGCGGCGACAGCCTACGTGCATCTAAAACACCATCCTTTTCCTCCTAGACCTGCTTTCATTGTCCTTCTCGCCCTTCCTTCACCCTCCTAGTTGTCCTCCTCCTAGTCCTCCTACTCTACTCCGGCTCTGCTCCTCCTAATTGTCCTCCTCCTCACCCTCCTCGATATAAAGCGAACTTCCGTTTTTTACGGCGGTATGAAAAAAACGACCGCATAAAACGGCAGTTTTTTTGCACCAGTCAGAAAACACCACTTGTAACCGTTTTAATCGTATTAAACGGCCGTTATATATGGTAAAAAAAAGTAAAAAACGCCGTTTTTTTGCACCTTGCCATGCACCACCCACCCACGCCACACCCCATGCACCCACCCACCCCCTATGCACCCACCCACACCCCATGCACCCCATGCACCCACCCACGCCCCATGCATTCATCCAGATGGCCCGCCCCCACCTGCACGCCTATCATGGGAGCAGCTGCTGCTATCCGGGGGTCCACCATGGCAGCCAGCCACGCTACCATGCCTGGGGGCGCAGGGAGAGAGGGCGTAGCGATGATGCCAGGAATCGAAGGCTCAGGATGAGGCACCGCTAAGGGGGTGCCTCCTGTGGCAGCCAGCCATGCAAGCATGCCTGAGAAAACAGGAAGGCAGGAATTTGAGAGGCGTGATGGGGAAAGCGAGCTATTTGAGAATGGCAATCTGCGAGCAGCTGGCAGAAGTGCACAAGATGACGCACAGCAAGGGGTGAGAGCACACGCAGACCCCCAAGCGAGACGCCTGTGGTTCCGATTCTAAAGGGTGAACGCTGTCGGTGTTAGCAGCTGCTAGGTGCTGGGTGGCGCATGGGACGACGGTCAAAGGGGGATGGGCGCCCACGCGTACCGCCGAGGGAGACACCCGTGATTCCAATGCGCGAGCAGTCGATGATATCGGTGTGAGCGGCTGTAAGATAATCCAGCAGGCGAAGCACGTCCCACACCTGGAGAAGGGTGTGTGGGGCGAGGGAACGAGACGAGGTGTGTGGGGCGAGGGAAGGAGAAGAGGTGTGTGGGCCGAGGGAACGAGACGACCACGTGGCTCGGTGTGCACCTGTGTTCCAGCATACCACACAAGCGAAAGGGCGCAGTACGATTCGGAGAATGCTCTGTCAGATGGAGTGCTTTGCTGTATGGAGTGCACGCATCCCATCCAGCAGAGATGAACGGTAAAGAAGAGGAAAGATGAAGTGGACTTCATGACAAACTTTGTTGGGCTGGATATGAATCGCATCTGAAGGTGCCACACCTGAAAAAGCACCTGACAAAGCACATGATAAAACACCTGACAAAGCACCTGACAAAGCATGGGAAAAGGCAGCTGAAGGAAACAATACGACACACCAGGACGAGCACATGAAAGGCGCAAGAATGAATACGTGGAAACGCAGGCACTCTTAAAAGCAACAGAGAAACAACCTGGTAAATCTGGAAAAACACCTGAAATGCACCTGTCAAGTACCGGATCAAAGAGGAACGGCATTTCCTGTCCGGTCCTCCACGCCTTGACCAACGCCTGCCGGTCCGAGACAGGGGAGCAACGAGACGAGCGGTGGGAGAGGGGACGGGGCAACGGAGGGGAGGCGTAGGGAAGGAATAAGAGACGCCCTCATTGCTGCTCCAAAATAAGCTGGTGCCACATCCCTTCCCCATGGATACAACCTCTCAGCCATAGCTCCACTCTCCAGGAGCTGGGTTTTATGCGGCAAGACCAGCACGCACAAAAGCTCCTAAGTTGTTTTCACCTTTAATCGATCCCAGGAGAAATTAAAAGCACACTATGGCAGCAAAAATGGGGAACTAGCTATTCATCGCCCATTCAAGGATCCACAGTTTTAAACCATTATCCCAGTCTCCAAAGCTACCCTTTAAGCAGTTCTGGTCACATGGCATGCAAGTAGAAGGTGGCAGTTGGAGGAGGTGCGCGTTCAGACGCACACCACGGCCGCACCACTGCGGCGGTCCTCCCTGTCCACTGCATCGCCACCCATTCCAGCATCCCGCCGACGACAGGCATGCAGCGTGCAGCTAGGGTGCACGCACGCATTGTGAAGCGCCTCATATCAGATCAGATGAGATGAGATCAGATCATCCATACTTCCTTCAAGAATCCGCGCAGCAACACCTGTGGGCATCAAGTCGCATGCAGCACATACATCGGAGTATGCAGAAGGGGAGGACGCACGAGCGCCATGGTAGCGGTTGTCACACGTGATGGCAACGAAACCTAGACACGCTATCTCCTGCAAAGGGTGGAATCAGGGGGAAGGGGATGGGGGGGGAATAAGCAAGGGGACGGAGGGTGGGGGGGGAGAGGAGGAGTACGTGACATGGCATGGCATGGAAGCACGGGCGCCATGGTAGCAGATGTGCCATGTGATGGCCACGAGGTTGAGACGCGCCACCTCCTGCAACGGGTGAACGGACGGGACGGGACGACGGGCATGGATGATGACGTGGAGTGAGGGGCAACGATGATGACGTGGAGTGAGGGGCAGCGATGATGACGTGGAGTGAGGGGCAACGATGATAACGTGGAGTGAGGGGCAACGATGATGACGTGGAGTGAGGGGCAACGATGATGACGTGGAGTGCGCAGGAGACATGGCACGGAAGGCGAGCAGGAGACATGGCACGGAAGCCAGAGCACGTGGGAGCATCTCCTGCGAGGAAGGGAGGGGTGATGATACAGCCTTGGGGTTCACGGCGCGTCAAACGTAGAGAGTGGGGCATTCGGGTGGGTGGGTGGATAAATGCATGCAGACACGACCATGCATGCAGACACGACCATGCATGCAGACACGACCATGCATGCAGACACGACCATGCATGCAGACACGACCATGCATGCAGACACGACCATGCATGCAGACACGACCATGCATGCAGACACGACCATGCATGCAGACACGACCATGCATGCAGACACGACCATGCATGCAGACACGACCATGCATGCAGACACGACCATGCATGCAGACACGACCATGCATGCAGACACGACCATGCATGCAGACACGACCATGCATGCAGACACGACCATGCATGCAGACACGACCATGCATGCAGACACGACCATGCATGCAGACACGACCATCCATGCAGACACGACCATGCATGCAGACACGACCATGCATGCAGACATGACCATGTGCAAGCACAGAAGCACGCAGAGCAAGGTGAGACAGGGAGTGGAGCAGGAGGCAAGCAAGTGGCCTTCAATCAAGCGTGAGTCTGTGCCTGCTGGCATGCGCTAG
Source organism: Closterium sp. NIES-67 (assembly GCA_027943415.1). Lineage (NCBI taxonomy): Eukaryota > Viridiplantae > Streptophyta > Zygnematophyceae > Desmidiales > Closteriaceae > Closterium > Closterium sp. NIES-67. The sequence continues at coordinate 22,971 of BQMB01000300.1, read as the reverse complement.
TTGCAGACCGGCACAGCATGAGCAGTCATGCCGCTTTGTCAAGCGCAGGCAGACCGGCACACAAGAGATGAAATCCAAGGCAGACCGGCACACAAGAGATGAAATCCAAGGCAGACCGGCACACAAGAGATGAAATCCAAGGCAGACCGGCACACAAGAGATGAAATCCAAGGCACGGCCAGCTGGAGGCCACGAGCAAATTCTTTACTCGTGAGAGATCTGAGGCGGACGCAATAGCAGGCGGGCACCAACCTTCTGCTTCTCCAGCAGAGCCTCCTTGCTCTTATTCGTGCTGTGCAGCAGAATCACTGCTGCCCGCTTCTGCTGATGCTGCTGCTCATTGTTCTCTGGTATAAGCAGACTCACTAAAGTGACAGGCATACGGCCCTGCTCTCCCTCCTGTAGCATGCACTTGTGAGTGCGTGGTGGGGGAGAGGGGGAACGGGGGGGGTGCGGGGGTGCGTGGGGGTGGGAGAGAGGGTGGACGGCAACAGGAGACGAGGACATGAAGTGGGAGCATGGAGAGCAAGGAGAGGAAGAAGAAAAAGGAGAGAAAGGACAAGACGGCTGCAAAAAAGGAGAAGCAAAGAGACATGGAGGGGGGGCACGTGCAACAGCATCGTGTTTTGAGGAACGTTCGAAATCAAGCGAGTGGCAGTGAGGATGCGATACAAACTGTTTCCCTCAATCAGACCTCCGCGCATGCCAAGGGCAATGCAGCAATGCCATGCATGTCATGTGCTGAGCGCGCACCTCTGTCACCAACTCAACATCTTGGTACAGAAGGGTCCGGCCGTCTGAGAGGGGGTGATGCGAGGCGGGGAAGGGAGGGAGGGATGAGGTGCAGAGAAGGGAGGGAATGGAAGGGGGGGAGGTGAGGGGCGGAGAGAGGGGGTGAGAGGAGCAAGTGGTTGACAGTCACGCTTCTGCAGAGAGAAAGGGAAGGAGGTGCAGACGTGAGAGGAGGCAGGGGGGGAGATGAGAAGGAAAATGAGAGGTGGGAAGCATGAGAGGTGGGAAGCATGAGAGGTGGGAAGCATGAGAGGTGGGAAGCATGAGAGGTGGGAAGCATGAGAGGTGGGAAGCATGAGAGGTGGGAAGCATGAGAGGTGGGAAGCATGAGAGGTGGGAAGCATGAAACGAAAGTGCATGTGAGGGAGGCAAGCGACACATGCGGGACACCTTCTCAAGGCCGGTTCTAAGTCCTGCTACCACCCTTCCTACCTACCATCACCTTCGTTTGGTCACACTCCAACCATCACCATCCCACCATCACCTCCCCACCACCACCCTGCGTACAATCGCACCTGGCAGTATCTGACTGCTCTCCTGCCAGCTCGCCTCCAAAAAACCTGGAGCTGCAGCCAATAGCAAAGGAGAGAGACACGTGGCATAGTCCGTGTGAATTCTGTGATAGCATGATGGGATGATGGCATAATGGCATGATGGGATGACGGCATGATGGGATGATGGGATGATGGCATGATGGGATGATGGCATAATGGCATGATGGCATGATGGCATGATGGCATAATGGCATGATGGGATGATGGCATGATGGCATGATGGCATGATGGGATGATGGCATTGAGACGTCTCAGAAACCATGCAGTCCAAAGAGGAGGGCGCCAGATTGAGGCGTGGCGTGGCGTGGCGTGGCGTGGCGTGACACTGGTAGCGCTGGGGGCAGGACGAACAGATATTGACACATGCCATTCAAACGCACACCACGTGCATCGCTCTAATGCATTGTTTGCTACCATGGGGCATTCCCGTGCTACCATGGGGCATTCCCGTGCTACCATGGGGCATTCTCGTGCTACCATGGGGCATTCTCGTGCTACCATGGGGCATTCTCGTGCTACCATGGGGCATTCTCGTGCTACCATGGGGCATTCTCGTGCTACCATGGGGCATTCCCGTGCTACCATGGGGCATTCTCGAGCTACCATGGGGCATTCTCGTGCTACCATGGGGCATTCCCTGAAGGAAATAGCTTGGAAGAGAAAAGATTGGTTGAGTAGGGAGCCAAGAGGCTCTTTTGTACAAAACAAGGAGCAAGGAAGACTTGGAAGGGAAGCTCTCCTATTGGCCATAAAGTGGACCAATGGGAGAGGCTGCTTGTAGGGCAAGCAACCACAAAGTGTGGTGCTTGGTGATTGGTTGGTTCCTAGGACCAAGGACCATTTGGTTGGAATAGTGCCAACCAAATGTCTAGGACCAAATCCAATCTTGACCAACCCAAATGTGGGGTTGGTCAACCCAACCAACAACCCCCCAATATTTATAATGACTACACCTCCTAATCTAGGCATGCATGTTGTATAGATATATATTTTACAACACAACCCCCCAACATGCATAAGACTAGAGGGCTTGAATCAGGAGGCGGACGAGGGAACAGGGGGAGCGAGTCCAAGAAGGCGAAGGAGGGATGAGTGGGCGGCGTGGGGGAGGGCTTTGGTGAAGATGTCGGCAAGATTGGCAGCAGAGTCAATCTTGCCCAGTTGGAGGTGGCCACCCTGCACAAGCTCGCGAATGACGTAGTGGCGGAGCTCAATGTGCTTGGAGCGCCCGTGGAACACGGCATCCTTCGTGAGGTGGATGGTCGCACCAGATGGTGGGACAGCGCTGAGGGGCACCAAGCTCCTCAAGAAGGAAGGAGAGCCAGCGGGCCTCCTGCGCAGCCATGGTAGCGGCATACAGCTCCGCTTTGCAAGAGGAGAGGGCAATGGAGGAGGAGCGGGTGGAGCGCCAGCTGATGAGGCCACTGCCAAGAGAGAAGCCATAGCCCTGAGAGGAGCGGCGGTCAGGCCTAGAGTCAGCCCAAGAGGAATCAGAGTAGCCATTGAGGAGGGGAGGGGAGGGGCCGCCAAGGGTAAGGACGTAGTCCTTGGTCCTCCTAAGGTAGCGGAGGACACGCTTTGCCGCTTGCCAATGGGCGGCATCATGCTTGCCGGTACCAACGAAGCGGGCCAAAACGCTGATGGGGTATGCCAGGTCAGGGCGGGTGGAGACCATGGCATACATGAGAGAGCCGATGAGCTCAGCGTAGGGGTGAGAGGAGGAGGGGGAGGTGAGGGGAGTGAGGTGGTGCCCAACAGGAAGAGGGGTGACCTGAGGGGTGCCTCGAGCCATGTCGAACCGCTCCAGGACCTGCTGCAGGTAGTGGCCCTGGGAGAGGGAGATGGTGCGAGCAGCACGGTCGCGGGTAATCTCCATGCCGAGATAGTGCTGCAGCTCCCCTAGATCCTTACACTTGAGCCGGCCGCCAAGATCACGCTTGACGTGCTCGAGCTCGGCGGAGTCGGCAGTGATGAGGATCATATCGTCGACATAGACGAGGATGTAGAAGGGGGAGGGGGAGGTGCGGAGGAAGAGGCTGGGGTCGGCGCGGGAGGTGCTGAAGCCAAGCTCCGCGAGGGTGGCAGCAAGCTTGGCATGCCACTCCCTTGGTGCCTGCTTGAGCCCATAGACTGGTCGACGCAGCTGCCAGACAGAGTCGGAAGGAAAGGGGAGGTGGAAGCCTACAGGACGCTCCATGTAAATGAGCTCGCGCAAGACCCCTTGGAGGAATGCGTTGGAGACGTCCATGGAGTGAATCTCCATGTTGAGGCGAGCTGCGAGGTCAAGGACTGCGCGAATGGTAGCGGGCTTGGCGGTGGGAGAGAAGGTGTCGAAGAAGTCGACAGCGTAGCGCTGGTTGAAGCCCTTGGCGACGTAGCGGGCCTTGTAGACCGGCGGCTCACCAGGAAGCTGCTTCACCCGAAACACCCACTTCCCTTTGACCACGTTCGTGGTAGAGGGAGGGCGGGGCACATCCACAAAGGAGGAGTTGGCAATAAACGCCTCCAACTCCTTGAGGATGGCCGCGAGCCAGAGGTGAGCGTCAGGGCACGCCATGGCCTCCTCGTACGTGGCGGGGACGAAGATGGTGGGGGCGAAGGAGAAGGCGAAGACTGGTGTGCCGCTGGGGTCAGGGGAGATGGGTAGGAGGGCTGGATCATGTAGGTGGAGGTTGAGGAACTCCTCATGGGAGTCCTCGAGGAGGGAGGAGTGGAAAATGAATGGGAGGACTGCAGCTGCTGCGGCTGCTGCTGCGGAGGATACATCTGCTGCTGCTGCTGCTGAGGCGGCTGCTACTGCTGCATCTGCTGCCGCCGCTGCTGCTGCTGCGGGTGAAGGCGAGGAAGGAACGACGGCTGCTGCTGCTGGTGGTGCTGCTGCTGGTGCTGCTACGGTGGGTGGAACTGCTGCTGCAGTTGTTGCTGCTGCTGTTGGGACTGCTGTACTAGAGCTCGACGACAGGGTTGGGCTAGTGTTTTGTTGTAAGACTGTCTGTAAAAGGAGGTCCATGAGAGGGGAGAGAGGAGGCAAGGTAGAGGAAGAGAGGATAACAGGAGGCGGGGCACCTAGGACTGCGTCACGCGACCTGGTGTGGGGATACCGGGTGAGGATGGAGCAGGTGGGACGCAGGGGGGGAGGGGGTCGGGGGGGACAGGGGGAGGAGGGGAGGGGGGAGGATGGGAGGGAGCGGAGGGGGAGGAGTGGGACGGGGAGGCGGGGGGAAAAAAAGGGTCAGGGTCAAATATGTCACCACAGGAGGGAGGAGCACTAGGGACCGAGGCAGCGGGGAATGGAGGAGGTGGAGCGGGGGGGAGGATGGGAGGGGGAGGGAGAAGAGGGGGTGGGATAGTGTCGGACCACGTGAGGGGCCTGGGAGCAGGGGCGAGAGGGTCAGTGGGGGGAGGAGTGGAATAGTAGGGTGTGGACTCATCAAAGACTACATCCCGACTGCGGAGGAAACGACCTGAGGGGGGGTGAAGGAAGAGGTAGTCCGGGGAGGAGGGATTATGACCAAGGAAGATGCAAGGGAGGGTACGGGAGGCGAGCTTTCCCATGGTGCGGGGGCGGTCCGCAGGGTGAATGAGGACATACGCCCTGGAGCCCCACACACGGAGGGAGGAGACGTCAGGCTTGGCCAACGTCCAGAGCTCGGTGGGAGTGGTGGAGGGAAGAATAGGGTGGGGGTATAGGTTAGTAAGGAGGGTGGCGTGAAGGAGGGCATAGCCCCACAGAGAAGGGGGGCAAGAGGCATGGACGAGGAGACACCGAGCAATCTTGGTGATCTCCCGAACACGGCTCTCGGCCACACCATTCTGCTGGGGGGAGTGGGGGAGGGTTTGAGTCTGGCGAATGCCATGAAGCTCACAGTAGGAGGCTACCTGTCGATTAAGGAATTCGCCACCGCCATCAGAGTGAAGGCGGCGCACAGGGCGGCCAAAGTGGGTGCTCGCCTGCTTGAGCCAGGCGATGATCGCAGCCGGAGCGTCACCCTTCGAGCGAAGAAGGGAGACGGACGAATATCGGCTGTGATCATCGACCAGAACAAGCATGTAGCGATGGCCCTGGCGGGAAGGGGAGGGGTTGGGGCCCCAGAGGTCCATGTGAACAAGATCAAGCGGCTGAGCAGCAGCGGAGGGGGAACTCCGATGCGGCAGCTGCTTGAGCTTGCTCTGGACACAGACGGAGCAGGGAGGGGCAAGGGAGGGAGGGAGGGGAGGGAGGGTGAGGGGAAGACCTCGAAGGAGACCTGAGGAGACGGTCGAGCGGAGGGTGGCAAAGTTGGGGTGACCAAGCCTGTGGTGGAGGAGGACGGTGGGATGGGAGAGGGATCGACAGGAGCAGGTTGGGTCAGGGGGGAGGGGGGGAATGGTTGGGTTAGAAGGAGGGAGAGGAGGGGGAGGGATGTGAGGTGGGGGGAGGGAGTGGGAGACTGCCTGGGCAGAGGGAAGACGAGAAACTCGAAGGGTATATAGGCGGGAGCGAGGACAAAAGGGAATACGGGAGAGGAGGAGACCTGTGGGATGGTATAGGAGGCAGTGATTAGCGCGACCTGGGAAGACGGTGGTGATACCAGCCTGCTGAAGGGATCGCTGGGAGAGGAGGTTAGTACGGAGGGAGGGGATGTGTAAACCAGTGACGGTACCTAAGGGGAAGAGGGGACAGGGGAGGGTAGAGGTGTGGCGACAGGGAATAGAGAAGCTGGAATCGGCACCAAGGAGGGAGGTGGGGGCTGGGAGGGGGTGAAGGGTACCAGCATCACGAAGGACGGACTCGGTGGCTCCACTGTCAAGGACAAAGTCCAGCGTGGTGGAAGGGGGAGGATGTGGGGGAGGAGGTGGGACGGAGTACTGAATCACATTCTCATTAATAGCAGCCGAATACATAGAAGGGGCGGGGGTTCCAGTCTGACTAACCATGCCAACAAAACCAGAGGAGGGGAAAGGAGTCACACTGCCTGTGGCTGAGGGCGCGGGAGACGCGCCCGAGAGGTGAGCTGCGGAAGCGGCGGTGCCGGCGGTCCAACGGGGTAGGGCTGCTGGGGGGGAGCCATAGGAGGAGGTGCAAGGGGGAGCTGCGACTGGAGGTCAAGCTGCTGCTGCAACTGGGAGAAGAGGTGCTGCTGCCCCTGCTGCTGCTGCTGCTGGAACTGCTGCTGCTGCTGCTGCTGCTGAAACGGCTGCGGCAGGATTTGCTGCGGAGTCTGCTGCTGCTGCTGTTGCTGAGAGACGGCCTGGTGGGCCAAGGGGGAGGAGACGGGCTGGAAAAGAGGGGAGGTACGAACCTCTTGAGGAGTGGGGCGAGGGGAGAGGGAGGACCAGCGGGGGGGGGTGCCGGTGTTGCCGCGGGCAAACCACTCATCACTGAGCGCTTTGAAGCAAGAGTCAGTGGCATGAGTGGTCTGGCCGCATCGCTGACCCCGCGTGGGGCCATAGCGAGGGAGATACTGACAAGGAGGAAAGGCGGCTGCTGCACCACGTCCTGCGCCGTTGCCACCACGACCCGCACCACCACCACGACCAGCGCCACGCCCACCCCCGCGCCCTCCCCTGGTGTTGCGCTGCTGAGCAATAGCGGCAGTTGAGGAGGAATGGCGCAAGAGGTCGGCTTCGGTGGTGATAATCCACTGGGCGACTTCAGCTGGAGTGATGCGCTTGTCGATCAGCTGCATGTAGGCGATCTTATGGGTGTCGAAGGCAGGAGTCAAGCCTTCAAGGAGGTGGCAGCAGAGCACTGGGTCCGGGTACGGCACGTCAAGAGCCGCCAGGCGCCGAGCAAGGTCGAGGACGCGATGCGTGAAGGCAGCTGCGCCGGTGGTAGAGTCCATGGTGAGGCTCTGGAACTCCTTGATGAGGGAGTAGAGGGTGGCAACGTCCTGCCGATCATAGAGATCGGTGAGGAGGCGCCAGAGGTGGGAGGAAGAAGTGGGAGCAAGCTCGCACTTGAGGGTGGGAGGAATGGTGGCGAGGAGGACGGTGAGCGCGCGCCGGTCAGCGACACGCCAGGCGGCGAGGTCGGTGATGTATGCGCGCTCGCGCCTGACGTACTCCGCGAGCTCCGCCTGATACGTGTTGTAGGCGGTAGTGGCGGCGTCATGCTCGGCGCGGGAAGCCTCGAAGAGCAGCTGCTGGCGGACGTGGTCGGTGAGGCCGGCACGGTAGGTGCGAATGGCGGTCTCGGAGCTCTGAGGGTCGTTGACGTCAGGGGCGAAGGTTGGAGGATCGCCAGGGCTGACGGGAGCATCGCCAGGAGGAGGAGGTGGAGGGCCCGCGGGAGCAGTCGGCTGGGCAGGCTGAAGACCGCGCTCCTCGAGATGGACAACGGCTTTCAGGTTGTAGCCGTTGACCGTCACCGAGGAGAGAAGCACCGTGACGGTTTGGGCATAGGAATGCCAATTGACCGCGGTGTTGTCGGGCAGCAGCTCAAGAGCGTCGACGAAGGTAAGGTCCACCGAGGAATCGGACGCCATTGAGGAGGAGGAGGGGAAGGAAGGGGGGGGGGGGGGGGGGGGGAGGAGGAGAAGGAAAGGAGGAGGAAAAAGGAAAGGAGGAAGAGAAGGAAAGGAGGAGGAAAAGGAAAGGAGGAGGAAAAGGAAAGGAGGAGGAAAGGGAAAGGAGGAGGAAAGGGAAAGGAGGAGGAAAGGGAAAGGAGGAGGAAAGGGAAAGGAGGAGGAAAGGGAAAGGGAAAGGAGGAGGAAAGGGAAAGGAGGAGGAAAGGGAAAGGAGGAGGAAAGGGAAAGGAGGAGGAAAGGGAAAGGAGGAGGGAAGGGAAAGGAGGAGGGAAGGGAAAGGAGGAGGAAAGGGAAAGGAGGAGGAAAGGGAAAGGAGGAGGAAAGGGAAAGGAGGAGGAAAGGGAAAGGAGGAGGAAAGGGAAAGGAGGAGGAAAGGGAAAGGAGGAGGAAAGGGAAAGGAGGAGGAAAGGGAAAGGAGGAGGAAAGGGAAAGGAGGAGGAAAGGGAAAGGAGGAGGAAAGGGAAAGGAGGAGGAAAGGGAAAGGAGGAGGAAAGGGAAAGGAGGAGGAAAGGGAAAGGAGGAGGAAAGGGAAAGGAGGAGGAAAGGGAAAGGAGGAGGAAAGGGAAAGGAGGAGGAAAGGGAAAGGAAGGAGGAGGAAAGGGAAAGGAGGAGGAAAGGGAAAGGAGGAGGAAAGGGAAAGGGAAAGGAGGAGGAAAAGGAAAGGAGGAGGAGAAGGATAGGTGCGCGGAGCGCAGCTCTTAAGTCGCCGACGCGCTCCAAGGAGGGATGCGGCGACGGACGGCCGCGCGCGGTCGGCGGAAGCGACGACGGACAGCCGCACACGACGGCGACGAAATCGGCGACGGCTGCGGCGGCGAGCACGTTCGCGATGAACGGATTCGTCGGCGGGTGCACGCGAGTGCCGCGACGAACAGGCGGGTGGTGCGAGAGCGCGACGAACGGGTGCGCGCGGTGGCAGAGGGCGCACGACGGGAGGACGCGACGACGAACCGCGCGAGGAGGAAAAGGGCGTCGAAAGACGCGAGGGGAGGTGCGCAACGGAAGGGAGAGCGGGCGCGATAGGAGGTGCGCGACGGGAGAGAGAGTGTGCGCGATGGGAGATCGCGTCGGGAGAGGGCGCACGGACGGCGCGCGAAATAGCCTAAGAAAGGCTAGGCTTCGATGGCGAGGAGGGACGGCATAGGGCCGTGCTAGTTAGGATCGACTAGAGGTGGCGTGAGCCATTGTGGCTCTGAATCCCATGAAGGAAATAGCTTGGAAGAGAAAAGATTGATTGAGTAGGGAGCCAAGAGGCTCTTTTGTACAAAACAAGGAGCAAGGAAGAGTTGGAAGGGAAGCTCTCCTATTGGCCATAGAGTGGACCAATGGGAGAGATTGCTTGTAGGGCAAGCAACCACAAAGTGTGGTGCTCTCTGATTGGCCACAATGTGGACCAATGAAAGAGATTGCTTGGAAGGCAAGCAACCACAAAGTGTGGTGCTTGGTGATTGGTTGGTTCCGAGGACCAAGGACCATTTGGTTGGAATAGTGCCAACCAAATGTCTAGGACCAAATCCAATCTTGACCAACCCAAATGTTGGGTTGGTCAACCCAACCAACAACCCCCCAATATTTATAATGACTACACCTCCTAATCTAGGCATGCATGTTGTATAGATATATATTTAACAACACTAGGTGCATGGATACATACATTAAGCTTCATCAGCTATTTTCAAGAGCATGTTGATTGAACCGATTGCATCAATTTTGTTAAATAAAAAGAGAAGAAAACCTGGTGACTTTTGGGTCGACTGAAAAGTCACGTCCTAAGAGAAAGAAAACCTGGTTGCGTCTTGGTAACGGAGCTCACGATTGAAGCTGCTCCAAGATCCCCTTCCATTCACCCTGTCCTGCCTTTGTGCAATCCCTCCCTCCCAGCTCTCCCAAGCTCTTGGGTTCTCAGATACCCAGCATCTGCTGCTGCACCATGCTGCTGCTGTGGAGGCGATGGGTTGGGAGAGCGAGGAGAGCATGGGGCAAGGAAGAGACGAGCTGACCTTTGATTCGACTCAAAATCACGTGCTGCTGCACCATGCAGCCGTTGTGGAGGCTGTTGGATGTGAAGGCGAGGAGAGCATGGGGCACAGAAGAGACGAGGCACTGGAGGGTGCAAGCGAGGAGAGGTTGGGATTGGAGAAGGAGGAGACGGTGGGATGGGAGAACGAGGCGAGGGTGGGGAGGCTGGCAGAGGATGGAGCACGTGCTGATGCTGTTGCTGATGGCAGCACCTCATGGCAGCCCCCCTCACAGACTTCTCCCAGCCAAGCCATAGCACCGCTAGCAGCAGGCCCAGCAGCAGCTGAAGCAGCACAAGCAGCACCGCCACAAGCAGCACCACAAGCAGTACCGCCACCACCTGTAGGAGTTGCAAGAACTGCAAAAGCAGCAGCAGCAGCGCCTGGAGGCACATGGCACAGGCAAGCAGAGGCAGCAGAGGCAGCAGAGGCAGCAGAGGCAGCAGAGGCAGCAGAGGCAGCAGAGGCAGCAGAGGCGGCAGAGGCAGCAGAGGCAGTGCGGCATAGAGGGGAGGTGTGGGGGGGAAACACGCAGTGGGAGACAGGGGTTGAGGTTTGGAAGGGTTCTAGGGGAGGAGAGGGGGTAGGAGCAGGTGACACACATTCAACCGTCCAGCAACAGTTTGGCTCTACTCAGCAGCGGTTTGGCTCTGGTGCGGAGCAGCCGCATTCCTCTCAGCGTTCCCACTCTGCCACCTCTTCCCAAACTGCTCTGTCTGCTCCTACTCTCGGCTCTCCTTCTGCTCCTTCTGCTCCTTCTGCTCCTTCTGCCCCACATGCTTCTTTCGCTGCGATGCGTTCGGAGAGGCAGCAACGTGCCATGCGAGCAGCTGCCGCTCTTGCCCGCGCCGCCACACAAACCTCCGCCGCACCCGCCACCACCACCACCTCTACCTCCGCTGCTGCTGCTGCGTCCTCTCGCCTCTCAGTCCCTCCGTCCACACCTCCTCCCTCCACTGCCCCTCCTCCCTCTGCTGCTCCTCCCCCCTCCCCCTCTACCCCTCCCAGTCTTCCCGAGTCCGACCCACAAGCACCACCCCCTCCCTCCTGGCCCTCTGACAGCCACAGCCCTTGGTCTTGGAATCGAGCCACAACCGTTCGGCAAGAAGCAGCTCGAGTTACCGTTGTTAGGCAGGATGTGGGGCAAGTGTCAGTGCAACGGGTCGAGCGGTTTTTTTTTAGGCGATAGGGTAGGGAGTCAAGAGTTGGGCCAAGGGATAGAGGCAGTGAGCACAGAATCCCTCGAACTCTATACTGGTCTTTCCGAAGCTGATGCTTCCCCGCATCCTGCCGTGGCTGCCCTGCTGGCTCGGTGGCGTCAGCCCTATCTTGGCTCGGTCTGCTTTGAGAACCGGCCGGAGCTGAAGCTGCCGAGCCTGGGTGAGGCTCGGGAAGCAGGCACGGGAGCTGTGGATCTGGTGGGGGAAGCAGAGGGGGGGAAGATGGGAGGTGAAGGTGGAGGGGTGAGAGGTGTGAGGGAGCTTGGGGCGGTTGACGTGGAGGATGATGATTGGGTAGAGGGAGGGGAGGATGAGGAGGAAGAGGAGGAAGAAGGGGATGTAGAAAGTAAAGAGGAGGGGGAGGAGGAGGAAGATGAAGAGGATGAGGAGGAGGGAGTGGAATGGGTGAGAGCAATGGGAGAGGAGGAGGTGGAAGAGGTAGAAGAGGAGAGCGATGTTGAAATGCCAGTCATGGCACTGTGGGAGGCTGACAGCAGTGCACGGGCTGAGAGCAGCGCAACAGGCAGAGGGGCGTCCAGGAGGGGAAGGAGAAAGAAGACTCTTGAGGCGAATGAGGAAGCGATTGAAGCCAGTGAGTGGATGCAGGAGGGCAAGGGTGAGGTGAATGAGACTGGTGGGTGGATGGGGGAGGCAGGCCGAGATGTGGGGGGAGCGGATGAGAGCGCAGGTATTGTCAGTGGGGCGATGGAGACTGGGGGTAGCAGCAGGGCGCGAGGAGCGAGGGGGAGGAGGAAGGCAGCGGATGTAAGCACTGAAATGGGGGGTGACTTAGCTGCTGTCGGGGAAATGGGGGGCAAATCGGTGTACAGAAGCCAGAGTACTAGGCACCGTGGCTGGTGGTGCTGCAGACACGTATCTGGACTCGCGTGCAGGTGATGCAGCGGAGCAGGTGGGGTGGCTGGAGACGCCGTTGCTGGGCCTGGCGAAGCGCAGCGGGGGCGTGCTGACTCACGGGCAGGCGAGGAAGCTGCAGGAGGGTGGGCTGTGGACGGTGCGCCACCTGCTGGAGCACTACCCGCACACTTACCTGGACCTGTCGCGGAGCAAGGAGGATGTGATAAGAGACATGCAGGTGGCTGCTGTTGGCGTGGTTGAAAGTGTCAAGTGAGTGGCTGTTTGGGTATGTTACTGTGAATCTGTTGCTGTCAACGTGTTGTATGTATGGCACTACTGGCACCTGCTGGAGCACTACCCACACACTTACCTGGACCTGTCGCGCAGCAAGGAGGATGTGATGAGAGACAAGCACGTGGCTGCTGTTGGCGTGGTGGAGAGCATCACGTGAGTGGTTGGTTGGGCAGGGATTGAGTGAGTGTGTGGTTTGCTTGTTGCATGGCACTGCTTGCACGTGAGGCCCCTGCTGAATCGCTACCTGCACACGTACCTGGATCGGTCGAAGAGCAAGGAGGGTGAAATGAGGGATGGGCAGGGGCTGCTGTTGGCGTGGTGACAGAGTCTGGTGCTGGCGGGTGCTGGCCGGTGCTGGCTGGTGCTGGCGGGTGGTTGGGGGTGCTTGGGGGTGCTTGGGGGTGCTTGGGGGTGCTTGGGGGTGCTTGGGGGTGCTGAAGGGTGCTGAAGGGTGCTGGCGGGTGCTGGTGGGTGAGTGGGAGGCTGGCAGTGGTTGAATGAGTGTGTAATTAGTGTGTCATGTGTGTCATCTAGTGTCTCTTTCTCTGTCCCCCTCGCCTCTATGTCCCTCTGCAGTGTGTACCGCGGTGCCTCCGTCGCTATAGCCGACATCAGGATCCGCTGCAACCTTCCCAACAATGCCGAAACTCCAGCCACCACCACACCCACCCGCAGCAGATTGAGCAGCAGCAGCAGCAGCAGCGGTGGCAGCGGCAGCAGCGGTGGCAGTAAGGGGTTTGTGGTGTCAGCCAAGCAGTTTCGCCCGGGCCAATGGGGTTCCTATGCTCTCTCCAAGGCCTTCACAAAGGGTGCTCTCGTCTCCGTCGCTGGTCAGGTGGGTGGTGGGCGGTGGGCGGCGGGCGGCGGGCGGCGGGCAGTGGGTGGGCATGACGCAATCAAGAAGCTGGTTAAGCATTTGTTGAGAAGCTGCTCCCCCTCTTGCTTATATTCCCCATGCCCACTCTTCGCCCGTTCCCCCTCTCCTCCCCTCTCCTCTCCTCCCTTATCCCCCCTTCCTTGCTTCCCTTTACCACTCACCTCTCCTCTCCTTTCCGTCCCCTCGTCTCTCCACCTCCTAGGTGCACCGTGCTCAACGAGATGGGGTCATAGAGCTGGGCAGGAACAGCGACATAGATGTAGAATATGCCTCTGTGAAGCAGACCTTCTCTGCGTCAACTCAGAGGCAGGCCTTCCCTGACTTCCCCCGTATCCCCTCCCTCTAGGTGCTCTGCATTCAGCGTGATGGGGCCATAGAGCTGGACAAGAACAGCCAGATGTAAAGGTGGACGCAGAGCCAGGCTTGATTCCTGACGCACCTCAATAGCCCCAGGCCCCCGCTCGCTTCTCCCTCCCTAGGTGCTCTGTGTGCAACGAGATGGAGCCTTTGAGCTGGACAAGAACAGCCAGATAGTGAAGGTGGACGCAGGGCCCGGTGCGGAAGCCATGTGGGCGAGCGATGGCGCTGTGCCCGTTTACTCGGCCAAGAAGGAGATGGATCCTCTCGCCCTGCGCGCCATCATTGAGAGGTGCGTGCCTTGCTGTGCGTGGGCAGATGTGCACCCCATGTTGCTGTGCCCATCTACTCAGTTAAGAAAGACATGTGCTGTGATGCCGCTACTGTGAGTGTAGCATGCGCATTGCATGCATGTAGCATGCGCATTGCACACTTGTAGCATGCGCATTGCATGCATGTAGCATGCGCATTGCACGCATGTAGCATGCGCATTGCACGCATGTAGCATGCGCATAGCATACATACAGACTGCTTGCAACGATATATGATGCATGTGCATGGGGAAACGCCCGCTCTCCAACCCCTTCCCCGTCCCCCCCACACAGGTTAATCAAGCGTGAGGAGTCTATTTTTGAGGTGCCTCAAAAATAGACTCTCCAACCCCTTCCCCGTTCCCCCCACACAGGTTAATCAAGCACATCCCTCCAGCGATGGACTATCTCCCCCCCTCCCTCCTTTCTCGCTACAACCTCGTCCCTCTCCCTCTCGCCCTCGCCACCATCCACTGCCCGCCCGACCGCACGCTCCTCCCCGCCGCCCGGCGCCGCCTCGTGTTTGACGAATTCTTCTTCCTGCAGCTGCGCATCCTGCTGCTGCGCCGCCGAATCCAGCTCTGCCACCTGGCAGCCGCATCCGCCGCCGTAGGATCCGCTGAGTGGAATCGGACGGTGCTGAGCGCGGAACACTGGGCTCCCCTCACGCAAGAAATGCTCGCCTCGCTGCCGTACAGGCTCACAGCTGGGCAGATGCAGGCTGCCCGGGAGATAATTTCTGACATGAACCGGCCCGTGCCCATGGCTCGGCTCCTACAGGGCGATGTGGGGTGTGGCAAGACGGTGGTGGCCCTTTTAGCATGCATGGAGGCGGTGGCGCAGGGCTACCAGGTGGCAGTCATGGCTCCCACGCAGTTCCTCGCCCAGCAGCACTACGCGCGCTTTGAGCAACTACTCGAGGCGCTGCCTCCTGCTCGCCGACCGACTGTTTGTTTGTTGACCGCGACGGTGAAACGGGCCAAGGCCGTGCGGCTGGTGAGTGAAGGGGGCCGACTTAATCTCTTGTTCATGGTGTAAGATCTAGGGGGGTGTTAGGTTTCGTAGATTTGGGCTGACAGTCTGAGGATTAGGTTTCAGGGCTTGGGGTTGAAGGGTTTGGGGTTTGGGTTTGGCGTTTCAGGGTTTGGGTCAGGGGTTTGGGGTTGAAAACGGCTGCTCGTTCTACCAAGCCCACCTCTTTCCACCATTTCATGCTGGTCTCTCCGTCATTCCCTCCAGGCCATCAAGGAAGGGCGGACTCTATCGTCATCGGCACGCACGCCCTCATTCCCACCGCCACGCCTTTTCCACCGCCTGAGTCCAAACCAAGTCTCTTTGTACTATCCCCATTGCCTTGTCCCCTCCAGGCCATCAAGGAAGGGCGGGCTCTATCATCATCATAGCATCGGCACGCTGCACGTGCTCATTGCCCACGCATGCACGTGCTCATTGCCCACGCCTGCACGTGCTCTCCTCTCCTCGGCCTCAGTTGCTTGGTGCACTTTCCCCGCCGTTGCCCCCCTGCACTTGCCCTGCTCGCAACAACCCCCCAGGCCATCAAGGAAGGGCGGACCTCTATCGTCATTGACACACATGCACTGATTGCCAAGGGCCAAGGCCACGTCCTTTTCCACCACCTAGGTCTAAGTCTCCTTGTACTACCCTCATCTCCTTGACCATGCCAGGCCATCAAGGAGGGTCGAACCTCTATCGTGATCGGCACGCACGCGCTCATCGCCAAGGCCACTTCTTTCCACCGCCTGGGGCTGGCAATAGTGGACGAGCAGCACCGGTTCGGAGTCAACCAGCGGGCCAGGCTGCAGGAGAAGGTGAGAAGGCATGAGGAGGTGAGGTAGACCTCCTAGGAGAGAGTTGCATGAGACTGAGAGTAGTCTGCGCAAGCAATGGTTGATGCACCCCTGCCCCAACAGCCACAACAGCCACCTCCTTCCATCGCCTGGGCCTGGCCATGGTGGACGAGCAGCACCGCTTCAGAGTCAACCAGCGGGAGACTGCAGGAGAAGGTGAGAAGGCACCAGGTAAAGCACAGGAGGATTGACGGTGTTTGAAGCCAGGAGGTGGGCTGGTCCAGCGTCTCACGAGTCACATCTAACCACCGCATGGGGCTGGCCATTGTGGTCGATGGACGAGCAGCATAGGTTCGGAGTCAACCAGTGGGCCAGACTGCAGGAGAAGGTGAGAGGAATGAGAAGGTGAGAGTAACTGGGGCATGCACGGGCCGATGGATGGAGTTTCAAGGCAGGAGGTGGGTTGTTCCAGCGCCTCACGAGCCGCTTCTTTCCACCGCCTGGGGCTGGCCATCGCGGATTAACCAGAATGCACGTCTGCGCGAGAGGGGGAACGTGCACGAGAAGGAAGCGGCAGCGACACGGAATCAGCTGCTGAATCCGGGAGTGAATTTTCCTCCTCCTCCTCTTCGTCGTCCTCCTCCCCCCTCCCTCTTCTCTCGGAGCCCCACACTCTCACCATGACGGCCATGCTGATCCCCCGTTCGCTCGCCCTTGTGCTGCACGGAGACGCCGACATCTCGCAGATCGCCAAGGGCCGACTCCAACGTGCACGGCGACACCCACATCTTGCAGATCACGGAGAGAGATTCTTGAGGCGACTCAAGTTCACCAGTTTATTTCTCTGCCCCTCCCCCCACGCTCCACTCCCGTGATTCCTGCAGGGTTCTGTGGCTCTCCTCAACAGCCAGCAGCAGGAAGAAGGAAGTGCCAGCGACACCGAATCAGCTGCTGAATCCGGAAGTGAATCCTCCTCCTCCTCCTCCTCCTCCTCCTCCTCCTCCTCCTCCTCCTCCTCCTCCTCCTCCTCCTCCTCCTCCTCCTCCTCCTCCTCCTCCGCCTCTCCCCCCCTCCCCCCTCTCTCGGAGCCCCACACTCTCACTATGACCGCCACACCCATCCCACGCTCACTTGCCCTCGTGCTGCATGGCGACACCGACATCTCGCAGATCGCCGAGCTGCCGCCCGGCCGCACGCCGGTGGAGACCCTTGTCTTTTATGACAAGGAGGGGAAGGGCGGCAGCGAGGGGGAGGAGAGTGATTCGGAGGATGAGGAGGAATCGGAAGCGAAAGAGAGGGCTGTGGCGTACCAGGTGAGACAAGGGAAGAGGGAGGGGGGGGGAAGAGGGAGGGGTGGGGGGGTGAGGGGGCGGGCTAATGGCAAGGTTAATGGCAGTTTGGAGCCTTGCTACTGAGTAACTGAAGGGTGGTCCATTAGGTTCTCCTGGGACCCTTCACCTCACCCGGTCGCTTCTCCTTTCCTCACCTAAAGATAGCTTCTTGAGAATTCTCAAAATCTCAACGCATTCGCTCCTTTTCCGACCTAATGCATTAGGTCGAGTCTTGCGGCCTCTTCCTAATGCAGATTCTCCAGGAAGAGGTCGAGTCTTGCAGCCGGGCCTTCGTTGTCGTCCCAACTATCGACTCTGGAGCAGAGCTTTTCCCCTCCACTCCCAGCCCACCCACCCTGCCATCCCTCCCTCTCCTCTCCTCTCCCGGCATTATCCATATCTGCTGCAGATCCTTCTTTTGAGTCGACTCAAGAACCCTTCCTCTCCCCTCCTCTCCTCTGTGATCCGTGTCTGCTGCAGATTCTTCGGGACGAGGTAGAGTCGGGCGGCCGAGCCTTCATTGTCTTTCCAATCATCGACGCCTCAGAGGAGCTCCCGGGAATCCGGCCAGCCACAGAAGAATTTAAGCTGCTGACCAAACAGGGCGGCCTGCTTGGTCGGCCGTTAAGACCTGGCAGCAGCACTTGCAGCGGTGCTGGCAGTGACAGTGATGGTTGCCCGCACATCCCTAACAGGGGGCCGCATGTTTGGTACAGTGAGGACCCCACTGGTTACGACACAGACCAGTATAACGCCGAGCTGGATGCCATGTACGGTCCTCAATACGATGACCAAGTCTTTGAAATCTCTGATTCTGATGCCGATGGTTCTGATGCCGATGGTTCTGATGGCGCTGATTCTGACGATGATTCGGATGATGAGTCTCTTGGAAGGCTGCGCTGTGGGCTGGTGCATGGGCGGATGGAGCCAGACGAAAAGGACAGCGTCATGCGCAGCTTCCAAGAAGGATCTATACAGGTACGTGCGCAGCTTCCAAGAAGGATCCATACAGGTGCTCCTGGTTTGGTGTTACTTGTTCAAGGGAAGGGGCCGGCAAAAGTGCTCTTACATGTGCTTACATGTGCTCCTGGTGCGGTGCGGGGATTGGGAACAGCAATCGTACATGTGCTGTTCCCTCCACTGGTGCTCGTGTGCTCGATGGTTATAGAGGTGGGGATAGACATTCTCAAGGCAACCGTGGTGCTGGTGCGTCGCGGCACTAGGCTAGGCGCCAATGCACATGCATTCACAAGAATTCTCTCTCATCCGTTCCTGTTCATATGTGTATTCACAGAAGCTCATTTCTTGCAGGAGCGTGCTCGTGTGCAGAATGGTCATAGAGTCGGGAATCGTTTTCCCGAGGCCGCGGTGATGCTGGTGGAGCATGGGGAGCGCTACGGCTTGGCGCGAGATATCAGTGCGCCTACACACAATACTCACACGTGCCCTCGCTTCCTCATTTTGCAGGTGCTCGTGTGCACAACCGTTATAGAAGTGGGCATCGACATTCCCGAGGCCACAGTAATTCTGGTGGAGCACGCAGAGCGGTAGAATCAGTACACATACATTCATTCAAACGCATTGTCCCTTGTCCATTTTCTTCCGTCTACTGCAGGTGCTCGTGTGCACGACAGTGATCGAGGTGGGGATCGACATCCCCGAGGCCACGGTGATGCTGGTGGAGCACGCAGAGCGCTACGGCTTGGCGCAGCTGCACCAGCTGAGGGGGCGGGTGGCAGGGGCCAGCGCAAGTCGCGCTGCCTGCTGGTTGGAAGCTCCAAGAGCGCTCGCCAGAAGCTGAAACTGCTGGAGACATCACAGGTGAGCAGTTTGTTGACGGTGATGGGGGGTGGTGGTTGGTGGGTGATGGGTGGTGGGTGGTGGGTGGTGGAGCATGTGGAGCGGTATGGCTTGGCGTGTTGCACCAGTTGTGGGGGAGGGTGGGGAGGGGCCGCCGAAAGTCACGCTGCTTGCTGGTGGGGAGCTGCAAAAGCGCTCGCGAGAAGCTGAAGCTGCTGGAAACGTAGCAGGTGTGTGGGGGGAGTG
Source organism: Closterium sp. NIES-67 (assembly GCA_027943415.1). Classification (NCBI taxonomy): domain Eukaryota; kingdom Viridiplantae; phylum Streptophyta; class Zygnematophyceae; order Desmidiales; family Closteriaceae; genus Closterium; species Closterium sp. NIES-67. Next base: position 3,999 of record BQMB01000300.1, on the reverse strand, counting down.
GCGAGAGGAGGCGGCTGGGAAGAAAGGAAGAATGCAGAGAGGAAGGAGAGGGGCGAGTGGGGAGAGTGGGGAGAGAGAGGTGCTGTTTGGTACCCCAACATTACGCTTTGCACTCTCCCATTCTCCTCCCCGTTGCCCCTCCAGGACAACCTCAAGCTGGGCCAGCTGGACCTGAATGTGCGCAGGCCAATGAGGCTGCTGGGGAAGAAGCAGCATGTCCCTTTCCTCTCATTTTCATCACGTTCTCCTCCCCGTTACCCCCCATCCCTCCCGTCCTTGCAGGACGGCTTTGAGCTGGCCCAGCTGGACCTCAAGAGGCGCGGCCCGGGGGAGCTGCTGGGGAAGAAGCAGTCCGGGCGGCTTCCAGGGTTCAACCTTGCGCGGCTGGATAAGGACCTGCACATTCTGGAGGACGCGAGGAAGGCTGCCGAGGTGAGTGGGAATGTTAGGGACCGTTGGGGGCTGTGCTGCACAGAGCAAGGGTGTATGCTGGGCTGTTGGGGACTATGGGGGGCTGTAATGCAATGAGAACCCTGCCAGGGCGTGATGGGCGGCTGCCGGGATTCAACCTGGCGCGGCTGGATAAGGATCTGGACATTCTGGAGGACGCGAGGAAGGCTGCCGAGGTGAGTGGGAGTGTGGCAAAACGAGCAGTTGGGGAAATGGCACAGCAATTCAAAGGTTTGGGCAGTTTCAAGTTGCATCGAGTACAGACAAGTTTGGATGCTGCAGGACATGTGCAGCGCTGGCTGTTAATATCACAGGTGCTGAATTGAGTGGGCGGTTAACTTTGTCACTTATGCATCTGTTCCCCCTGTCTGACCATGACTAATTTCTCCAGTGATCCCATCTCTTCTCCTGCACATCTCTGCCCTGGCACTGCCCCTTTATAGGAAGTGGTTGAATTGAGTCAAGGCACTGGAGAATTGGACCCGGCACTTGCTCAAGAGTTGCGAATTCGCAACCCTTTGTATGCTTCAACCCAATGATAGTGAATATTTGTGTTACGAAGGTAGCTTGCATAGGGCGTATTCCTACGGAGTTGGATCCGGAAAAAAATAGGATCCAACGCGCACGGTACAGTGCGGTGCGAGTGTTGTCATGCACATTTGAGGGCGGTTCAGCTTGGTAATTCACTTGCGGATCCAGCATTGTCTGCATAGACCATTAGGACGTAAGTTGATAATACCCTTTGTGTGTGGTGGACTAGCGTCTTTTGTTGATAAATTCCTGAACATGCATAGGTTTGAAGCAAGGTTGCTCGCATCGCATGCATAGACAATCAGCCTCAAATCGCAGAAATACAGGTGTGTACCTCTGCATCTAAGACTTTGGTGGCTTTGTCAACTTATACATATTATCTATGTAGAAGTTATAGGCTAGACTGAGGTATGCTTCTAGTGAGTACAACCAACTAGTATTTGTTCTAGGTTTCCACCTCTAGTAATCATTCGTTTCTACGTTAACATGGTATCACGCTTAGGTTAGGATCCCCCCGCCTACCGCTTCCGCCCGTCGCGCCTCCTAGGCCCCGTCGCGCCCCCTAGGCCCCGTCGCGCCCCCCCTGGGCCCCGTCGCGCTCGTTAGGCCCCGTCGCGCCCCCCTGGGCCCCGTCGTGCCCGCTGGGCCCCGTCGCGCCTCCTAGGCCCCGTCGCGCTCCCCCTAGGCCCCGTCGCGCCCGCTGGGTCCCGTCGCGACCCCTAGGCCCTAACGCGCCCCCGCTGGGCCCCGTTGCGCCTCCTAGGCCCCGTCGCGCCCCCCATGGGCCCCGTCGAGCCCGCTGAGCCCCGTCGTGCCTCCTAGGCATCGTCGCGCCTCCTAAGCCCCGTCGCGTCCCCCCCCTCTGGGCCCCGTCGCGCCCGTTCGGCACCGTCGCGCCCCTCCTAGGCCCCGTCGCGCCCGCTGGGCCCCTTCGCGCTTCCTAGGCCCCGTCGCGCCTGCTAGGCCCCGTCGCGCCCCCCCCTGGGCCCCGTCGCGCCCGTTAGGCCCCGTCGCGGCCCCCCTGGGCCCCGTCGTGCCCGCTGGTCCCCGTCGCGCCTCCTCGGCCCCGTCGCGCCCCCCCTGGGCCCCGTCGTGCCCGCTGGGCCCCGTCGCGCCCCTTAGGCCCCGTCGCGCCCGCTGGCCCCTGTCGCGCCTGCTGTTAGCGCTCGCCCGCCTGGCCTCCTCCTAGTGCCGCTCGGCTCCTCCTAGTGCCGCCCGGCCTCCTCCTAGTGCCGCCCGGCCCCTTCCTAGCGCCGCCCGGCCTCTCCTCAGCGCTGCCCGGCCCCTCCTCGTGCCCGACCGGCCCCAGCAGCACCAGCCTGGCCCCTCCCAGCACCAGCCCGGCCCCAGAGCACCTGCCCGCCTCCCCTGCTCGGCCTGTCGTGTCCTCTCGGGCCCTGTGTCTTCTGCTTGCCTGCGCTGGGACGCCTAGCTGCTGCCCTACTGGAGAGTGCTGCCGCCGTGTCCCCGCGCCGCTGTGCTCCTGTGCTGCTGAGGAGCTGTGCTGCTGTGCTCCTGTGTCGCTGAGGAGCTGTGCCGCTGACCCTGCACGATGGCTGACTTTGTGCTCCGCCTGGACGCTGAGGGCCACGCGGTTGACTTCGCCGCCTGGCTCTCCGATCTTCGCCGCCAGCTTACAGGTCAGCGCCAGGATGGCCACTCTCTGGTTGTCCATGCTGATGGCTTGCTCCCCCGTCCCCCTGCACCTACTCCCCTCCCTGCTGACCCCTCCTCTGATGACCGTGAGGCTTTCTCTACTGCTGCGCTGGCCTGTGCGATCTGGGACTCACGCGATGCAGTAGCTCAGGTTGCTATTAGTCACGCCCTCCCTGTGTCTGAGCGCTCGCGTTTTGCTACTGTTGAAACGGCCAAAGCTTATTTAGACGCCGTTATTGCTCGCTATTCCACCCCTGCCTCCGCTTCTGCTGGCCGCTTGCTCTTTCCGATGCTGTTCCCAGACCTGGCTGCCTTCCCTACTGTCGCAGATTTTGCCACTCATTTGCGTGCCCTAGAGACTCGCTATCGCACTGCCAGCACTGTCTGCCCAGCTCACTGCGCTCCCCCCTCCTTTCTGCATGGACGCTCTATTTTATCGCTATGCGCCTGCCAGACCGCCTCGCTAGTGCTCGCGACCACTTTCTTAGCCAGCACCCGGGTGACCTCACCCTGACCGTCTTTGTCGACACCCTCACTGAGATCGAGACTCGCCAGCGCACTATCGCTCAGTCGAGCGGTGCGCCGCCAGTCTCTATCTTTCACGGCTGTGCCCCATCCCCGTGCACGTTCACTGACGTTTCGGCTGCGGTCGCCACGGCGACCCCTCTTACCGAGACGGCTGCTGCTGTCCACCCGCAGCAGCGGCTCGCGTCGCGGTGGCCGTGGCCGCCAGGGAGGGTAGGGGTGGTGACGCAGGTGGTAGTGGTCGTGGTGGTGGTGACGGTAGTCCGCCTGAGGGGACTACCACCGGTGGGCAGGAGCAGCAGTCCCAGCAGCAGCAGGACCAGCCCCAGCCGCAGCCGCCGTCCCAGCAGCACCCGCCGCAGCCGTGGGCTCGTCTCCCGCCTGGTTGGCCCGGCACCTCCGGAGGCGGTGGCCGTGGTGGCGGCCCGCGCAGCTTGGCGTCTACCAGCGGCTCCAGTGCTGTGACCTGCCAGTACCAGCTTCAGACCGGGCCTCTCCGCGGCACTCTGTGCCGCCGCCCGCACCCGACCGCCCGCTGTTTCCGCCGCCTCGACGATCTTTTTCGTCGTCGCTTTGGCCCGGCCCCGGACCTCCCTGACTGGCACAGCCTGCTCCGCCAGGGCGTGCCGATCTTTGAGTTAGACATGGATCAGATAGGTGCTGCTTTGCATGCTTTGTATGCTGACGCTTCTAGTGTTGATGGATCTTACTACCCTGTGTACTCTAGTTTAGATGTTTCACCCTTGTGTAGCTTAGCTTCCCCTGCTGCGACAGGCGTAGGACTGCCTAGGTTGCCTAGTCTAGTCGCTGCACCGGCTCCGTCCCCGGCCCCCGCCA